>CM055197.1:16564141-17024141 GCA_029224185.1 Karalla daura
GCAGGCTGCGGGCGGGCTCCCCCTACGCCTCGCCCCCGCCCTCCCCCGCCCTCGGCTACCGCACGCGCGCCTCGCACCAGTCCTCGCTGTCCGACCCGCCCTCCAACTACGACGACGCCGTGTCCGACCTGGGCACCATGAACAGCACCAGCTCCCGGGCCTCGGCGCCCGGGGCCCGGCGGGGCAGGGCGCCGGCCCCGGGCGGCGAGGCGGGCCCCGGCGGCCCGGCCGCCGAGGTGTGCTCCATCACCTCCGACTACTCCACCACCTCGTCCATGACCTTCCTGACGGGCGGCGAGCTCGGCGCGCTGAGCCCCGAGGTGCGCTCGGTGGCGGAGAGCCGCGCCGGCGACGAGGCGGACGACGAGCGCAGCGAGCTGGTGAGCGAGGGCCGCGCCATGGAGACGGACAGCGAGAGCGACCTGTCCGTGTTCACCGTGACCCGGAGCGAGCCGCCGCCGCCGCCGCCCACCCCGCCGCTCCGCCCGCTGCCCTCCCACCGGCTCATCGAGTGCGACACGCTGTCCAGGAAGAAGGCGGCGCAGCAGAGGACGGCCAGCGAGGCGTCGCTCGGCCCGGCCCGGGGCCGCTCCACCGGCAGCCTCAGCGCCTCGTCGCGCGGCGAGCTGGACAAGGCGGAGCCGGCCTGGCGGCTGAAGATCACCGACCGGCTGAAGGTGCGGCTGCGCACCTCGGCGGACGACATGTTCGGCGTGGGCAGCCAGCGGAGCCGCTCGCCCGACGGCAGGAGCAAGAGGAAGAACATCCGGCGGCGGCACACCATGGGCGGCCAGCGCGACTTCGCCGAGCTGTCGGTGCTGGGCGAGTGGCAGGCGGCCATGGGCCCGGGCGCCCGCTGCGAGCTGTCCGCCGTGGACCAGCTCAAGCCCAAGTGCAGCTCCCAGGACTTCTCCATCGGGGACTGGATCGCCCGCGAGCGCCACCGCGCCAGCAACCCGGAGGTCAGCCTGGAGCCGTGCGAGCAGCAGGGGGCGCTGTGCCGCGCCGCCTCCCAGGGCCTGGGGGGGGCGGCGGCGCTCAACGGCGACGCCCTCCCCCTCCCCGGCAAAAGCCTGAGCCTGTCGGCCACCACGCACCCGCACAAGCTCACCAGTTCCCAGGTGGTCCACTCGCGCTTCTACCAGTGCCTGTGAGCGCCGTCGGACGCGCGACTGTGCGTGTGTGTGTGTGTGCGTGTGCGTGCGTGTGTGTGTTCGTCTCCTCCCAGTGCCCCCGCCCCCTTCCTCCACAGTGTCTGTGAGATGTGTACGTACTTGGGAGTCTGCCGGTGTAACTTCTGTCACGTGACCAATGTTAGTTGAATGAGCATGTTGTACAGAACTTGTCCCGTGTGTGTGTGTGTGCGTGTGTGCGTGTGTGCGTGTGTGCGCGTGCGTGCGTGCGTGCTAGTGAAAAGACGACTACTGCACACGGGGATCGTTGAGCCTGCTCACGTAGAAGGCATGGAAGCAAAATGTCATTTGTATATCTTTTTTTAGTTTCTTTTCTTTTAGTTTTTAACGACAGCTGACTCTGGGGCGTCAGAACAGGAACGCCCCCCCCCCCCCCCTCCCCTCACCCCCCTCCACCCCCCAGCCTCTGGTCTCCTCACACCCCTGTCTAAGCGGAGAGGACCTGTGGCCTCCCCACACAGTTGGGCCCGTGGAAGCGTGCGACCAGCGGCGCGAGTCTGGAGCGTCTCTAGCTCGGCGGCTCCGGGGATGAACTGACCCGTAGATGAAATAGGAAGTAGTGACAGAGAGAGGAAGATTTCTAGTATTGCAGAGGAACTATTTTTGTGTCCAGAGAGTCGCGGTAACCAAATGAAGAATGTACAGACGTGCTTGCTGTAATACTGACTAAAAAGCTTTAGACGCCGGTGTTTCCCTCTGAAGTGTACATATCCCTATTTTTTTTTTTTTCATGTACTTGAATCGTCTTTATTTTTTGGTACAGCCTGTGTGTGCGTGCGTGCGTGCGCGTGCGTGCGTGCGTGTGTGTGTGGACTGCCTACAAGCCTTTCCAAAGGTACTGAGGTGAGGAGGAGACACTGGACTTATGCAAAGCGCAGACGGGAGCGGGCTGCCACCCCGTGGACGTGGCGCGGCGAGCAGCGAACAACCATCCCCCCGGACGACCGCGGACGGGACGACAACGTCGGAAGGAAACGAAAAAAAAAAGAAAGAGGAGAAGAAGAAGATGAAGAAGAGAAAATGGGTCAACGGAATCAGTAAATCATGTTTCTTCACAATAGGAAGTGCCTCACTACGAAATGTAAAGGGTGCCATACTGTCTTTGTTGAGACACACGAAGATGTTACTGTGAATGACATTTTGTTGTTTATTTTTTAGATCGTCGACTCAGTCATTCTACAGGTTATGTAACAAAATGCCGAGCTTCCATTCCTTAGGCATTCCACTCTGGTCTTAACATGTTTTATACGTTTGTTTTTTGTTGTTTTTTTTTCCTTCCTCCTATATATTTTTTTTTCCATTTTGTTTGATTTTTAACAGAACTTGAATTTTAAATATTCCTTGTAAAATAAGTAACTTAAATGTACATAAATGCCATGTTTTAGCTGCTTTACTTTTCATTTCCATCAGATTGCAGGATTACAGTATTGTGAGATGACGACGATGATGTTGATGATGCTGATGCTGATGATGATGCTCATGTGGCCTGTGTGGGTGTAGTGGGCGGTTTGGTACTTCTCTGTGGAGAGAGGAGACGGTTCATTGAGCTGGAGCTGTACCAATGCTGTGTTCCTCTGATTGTGAGAGGGGTGTGCACAGACTCCTGAAACACTGGAAATAAATTTTGTCAATGGCAAACGGATGTCTGTGTGTGTGGTGTATACTGCATGCTAGAAAACATCACATCAGTTCATGGAAGTGAGCAGAGAGAATATTTAGTAACAGAATTTAGCTTATTACTGAATATTCACACCCTTTTAGTGGCAAGGTGAAATATATATGATTGTGTTACATAGAATCTCTCAGTATAATATTTTTCACATACATGTCTTTTCAGAGAGTTTAATGGAAAGTTACACTTTGGGTTGGAAGTTTGGATATTTTCAATTTCAATTCTCAAATCTGAGAAATTCAGTGATCAACAATTGAAATTTTGGAGCAGGAAGTATCTGAACCTTTCTTTTTGGAAAATTCAAACCACTTCAAACCACAGAACAATATAAATATGAAGGGTGGACGCTATGAGTGAGTGGGTTGCACTGTGACCAAGCCAAGGAGCTCTCTGTGGAGTTTGCATGAGGTGTTTTCTCCAGGTACTCTCCATACTTTTTGAGTTTCTTGAGTTTCTTTCCACAGTCCAAAAGCATCCACGTTTAGGTCAAATGGAGACCAAGTGGCCCCGAGGTGTGTGTGTGTGTGTGTGTGTCCCCTGTGATGGACTGGCCAAGGTAAGCAGGGGGTCTGGAAAATTAATGGATATAAATCAAATTAAACTCAACATGACTATTGACAACTGTTGCACTTTGGTGTTCAACAGTCGGCCTGTTTCACGGATGGTGTGACGGCTGAATAAATCAATGGCTGAATTTTGGTTTGTTTCTGGAGTTTCAAAGTGGCATTGTGCGCGCTTTCTCAAAAGTCACACTGATGAATTATTAGTCACGGCTGTGATTTTCTGAGCGTCTGCTCGGGTAGAGGGCCTGTCCGGGTGCTGCTGAAGTGCCGCCTCTGCCCACCGGGGGGCAGTCAAGTGTTGTGCAGATTCACACAGTGATTCACAGCGGCTCAGCGTACGTTTCAAAATGCTTTATGTACAGGTTGCACATACAACATAAAGACTTAAACGATATAAGATTTATACACTTTGTACATCAGATGACTAGAAACCACTGACAATACAAACGGAAGTGACATGGGAGGAAAGAGAGTCGTCGAGCCATTGAACACACAAAGAAATTCACAAAAGAATGAAAATCCACCAGTTGAAACCATAGTAAACACAGAGGGGTGCAAACCGAATACTCAACATCTTTAATGCTGTCTTTCAAGCAGACATACACTTGTTCAGTACTCTTTTCTTGTTTTTCGAACTTGCCGCTGGACCTGCCCTGACTAATGAGTGGCCTTCGTTTGAGGGGAAAAAGGAAAATCATGAACAAGTTCGTAGCAGGAGTGCACAGTCCAGACAGGGGACGTCCACGCTCACTCCTCCTCAGCGTCACGTGGGCTCCTAACATGAACCATTCACCCACAGTAAGGCACGGTGACTACAAGGACAAGAGTTCAATTCGGGAATAAGCAGGGAGGTGAGGCATGATTTGATAGCATTTTTGGATGGACGTGTTTCTGTTTTGTTCATATTTTTTATTTTCATTTTTTCTTATACAGTACAACACAAGTTAAACATTGTGCCCTCGACCGGTAAAGCAACTAAGAACTGATGCAGCCAGACATCCACTCGTAGACACGACACTGAACAGAGAGGTTCGGAGAAACTAGAAGCGGCAATTACTCATGAACACGATAATCTGTAAGTCGATTTGGAAACTGGCGGCCTCGCTCGAAGCTTCCAAAAACGGAGTGAACGGGTCTTCCAGGGTTGGCGTTGCGGGACGAGGACGTCATGTCGACCCCCTGTTTGTCCAGCAGAGGGGGCTCTACTCCATGTGTTCCAATACCAGAGAAGGAGCGGGAAGAGCGTGTGTGGATGTGTGTGTGTGTGTGTGTGTGTGTGTGTGTGTGTTGTTGGGTCCCTGTGGCTGGTTTGTGCCTCACCAGCAGCCAGCACCAGGTGCACATGCAGGTGCAGGGCTTCCAGAGTCGAGCTGAAATCTGATTGGCCGGTGGGCCGGTGGGGTGAGGTGTTGGAGGGAGATCTGTTGCATATTGTGCTGTCGTAGCATGGCCGCCGGGCCGCTCGCAGGTTCGGGCGGGTCAGGCGGGGGCAGGGTTGGGCGGCTTTAGCTGTCGCCCTCGTCCTCCTCCTGCTGCTCGTCCGTCAACACCTCCGGCACCCGGAAGCACTCCCCGAAGAAGTTGACCAGGGACTGGCTCAGGTGCTGCTGCGCCCCCTCGCTGTGCAGGAAGTGGCCCTCGTCCGGGTAGATCTGCAGCGCACACAGCCAGAGGAGGACCGTCTCATTTTATACCATCAATCAAATGAATCAATATGGCCCCGAGGCGGCGGCTCCTCGCCGCTTTATATGTCTGGTCAGCGATACAAAACCCCCCTCCCCAGAAATGATCAATTCATAATAACATAGAACAACCTCACGCTCGTGAACCTGCCCCTTTACAAGGCCAACCAAGTATCAGAGCTTCCAAACGGCGACATCGGCTCACCTGCAGGGTGTAATTGGCCTTCTCGCTGATTAAATGATTGATAAACTTGGCCGTGTGCTGGAAGTGAACCTTTTCTGTAAGGTTGGAGGGGACAAGGGAGGAGACATGCATCACAGATGAAGCAGTTACCAGTAGTACGAGTACTAGTCACTCATTCAATAAGGAGCGACTGAAACGCGCGCTTTACCGTCTGCAGTCGGGTGAATGATCAGGTACTGCTTCTGGAGGAGCTGCCCCGCTCTGTGTGCTAAATTGGCACCCTGAGGGAAAGAGAGAGAGGGGAATCCAATGAACATCTATTAGCATCTGTCCGGCTTTTGGCTGAGAGAGCGCGAGGTGTTCGGACTCTACCGTGTACACTTGGGAATCCGTCCTGGAGCCCAGGTAGCGCTCTGAAAAGGCGGATGCTGTTGGAAAAGCGAGTTCAGCGATGTTTAGACATCATGTATCTGACACATTGTGAAAATATGTGGGTTAACGTGTGTTTTACCGTATAGCTCAAAGTCTGTGATGGGAGAGACCGCTGTCCCGCATTTAAGCTGGGTGAATTTGTCAGAGCTCAGCAGCATGGTGGCTAAATATCCTCCATAGGCCTGAACAAAGGTGGAGGGGACAACCAGAGACATTGAGACATCACCTTCCACGATGGCGAGCACTTAAGTCCTCTGAACGCGTCCTCACCTTTCCGTAGACTCCCATCCGAGTCTTATCAATGTACGGCTCTTTGGATATGAGCCTGAGGAGTGAAAGAGAAGCCGTGAAACCTCAGCTGCGCTTTCGACGGTGGGGAGAGAGAGAGAGAGAGAGAGACAGAGAGAGACAGAGAGAGGGCGAGAGCGAGCGTGGAGGCGGCCGTCTTACCGGAGCGCCTCCAGCTGGTCCCTCTCCTCCAGCTTCCCCAGTTTCCTCCGGACCTTGTGGAGGAAGTTGGTGCCCTGGAAGCCGCTGCCGTGGCCGTCGAAGCGGATGACGATGGTGCTGAAGCTGCTGACCAGAACGGTGGCCCAGTCCACCCGGAACTGCTCCGACACCATCTGGCCGCCGGGCGTCCCGTCCCTGAGGGCGAGCGCACACAGACAGGAGACAAGCTGTTAGTACCACCGGTGCAGACTGAGGACCACCATCGGCCCGGAAAATGCGCAAAGAAATAAGATATACGCAGTATACTGGACCAATTGGTGAGATGAATAGCCAAATACAACAAACATTAAGTCTTTTACTAGTGTTTGCCGAGTCAATTCATCCTCATATAACAGAGTTTTTACAAATATTGTATCCGGCGCTTTGTTATATATCATGTTCCAGCCGTTCGGTGCGCTGTAGTGATGGTTCAATCCATTATTTCATTTGTTTAATGAACTGGCGACTCTTTCATTTCATCTTTATTTAATCAGACGGTCTCATCTCTCTGCCAAGACGGGCCAGATTACTCATCTGCCTCATTCCTCCAGCAAACATGAAAAATGCCTGCTGCTCGGCGCTGCAGCGTAGAGACGATTCCACCGTCTTATACAATGATCGTAAAGCAAATATCTCTGCGCCGCCGGTGAATATCACAGCTCCCATCCGTGATGGGCATTTATCGAAGCTGTCCTTTCACAATTTAATCAACGCGTTTCATTCCGATGATGGAAAATACGGTATTTCTCTCTCGAACCTTTCTGATTTTTCGGACTCCTCTGACTCAACCGTCCTGTGGTGGTTGGTCATACTCACACTATCAGCAGCAGGGGGTAGTGGGCCGTGTCAACGAATGTGGCCGGCTTCAGGATCTGCATGGTCAGAGCTACAACAGACGGGCTGAGGTCAGAGGGGCCTCACAAAACACATATGGAATCGTCAGGTGCACTGCGGGCGTGGCGTACTGTAGTCGTCGATGACGATGGTCTTGTTCTCCACCCTGGGCATCTGCATGTTGTTGTAGGTGGCGTTCACCAGCTCATTGGTCTCCACGTCGAACACCTCTGCGGTTAGAGAAATGAAAGAGCTCTCGTTAGTCCCGGCCTCTCAGAGACGCAGGCACGGTTTTACGCCATGAAACCCCGGCGAGGAGAGACACTCACTCTGTTTATCTTTGGTGCGATGCGCAGCCACACTGGGCACCTGCGGACCTACAAAGAACGACAACAACAACAACAGGAGTGAAAACACATAGGTAGAAGTCCAACAAAGGAGCTGACGCTTTAAAATTTTCATGCGAGGAGGCGCCGAGTGAGGCAGAAAAGCCTTGGCGGAAAATCCAGCCTCCGAGAGGCGAACCTTCCCCGCTCGCAGAAGCGTCTCTCAGCCTCGCCTTGACGATAAAAAAAAAAGGCTTCAGGAGAAGCCCTCGCAGCCAGCTCTGCTTTTAATAATCTACCTCTGTCTCGGGAGAAGGCAGCTTATTATTTCACAATGGAGCTACTCTCCGAAGGTCCAATTAATGGAGAGAGCCACTGGCACTCCGTCTCTGCGGAGCGAGCTCCCAAAACAAATCAGGGTCCACAGAAAAAAAAACGAGCGATGTCGTGGCCCCCGTGTTGAGCCTGCGAGGCCTGAGGAAACAATGACAGAAAGTCTCCGAGGACAATCTGGTAAACAACAACCAAATACAAACCGCCACCCTTCCATTTTTAAACTTTTTTTTCCTCTGGAATGCAGAAATCGGAAAGACCTGCGTCCACGTAAAGCGGTTTCCAGTCGCGCATACCTTTACAGTAGAGCAAGAAGTACTGCATGTGGTGGCTGAAGGACACGTCCACGTAGCCGCAGTTAAACTCGCAGGACAGGCAGCAGCGGTTGAACGGAGGGATGGTGTCAGCACTGAGGGACAAGTGTAGAAATCCAATGCCATTCAGTGTGAGAAAGAGAGAGAGAGAGAGAGAGAGAGAGAGAGAGAGAAAAACTCGAGCAGAGTTACCTACCTGTACAGGTGTCGCCGTTTGGGGTCGTCCTCGGTGCTCAGGAAGTATCTGTGAAATGGAAAAACAAAGGCATGAAACTACAAGAGGAACCTGCAGAGTGGACTGGAGAAAAGCCATGGCCACTCTAGGGGAACAGACTCCAACCTTCGAAATCAACTCATACCCATGTATCGTATCATATTGTGTCCATAAAGCACGTATTTGTAATCAGGTTGCACTGATCCACGTTCCAATTTACATATGTATACTGTATATAACTACAGTTTTCGTTCCATTTTCAAAGTATTTTCTTTTTCATAGCTCATTTCTATTTGAGTAGTTTAATGTGTTAAATTTGCAAATCTGCATTTCCTGTTTCTTGTATTTCTGGTTAGTCTATTATGTGTAATAAAATGCAATAAAATCTAATCGAATCTAGGTTAATCAAATTCCGTCTAATCGAAAGTAATCTAAACTAATTCAGTCTAATTGGATTTTCCAAACAATAGCGGGCAAAAGAAAAGAGTCTCACATTAGGTTCCTTTCGTGGTTGTAGGCCAAGATGCTGGTGACGTCCCAGTCTCCAGAGGTCAGGGACTGAAGTATGTCAGTGCTCGTGTTCGGCTGGAGGAAAATTGAAAGAACAATAAAACATGTACTGCAGCTAAACTACAGCATCAGCATCTCAGGGAGAGGTTGTGCATTACTTACCAAGGAGGTGGACATGGAGATGTGGAAAAACTTGCCCCTGCCGCCCTGAGGAATGGCTCGGGTGAAGAAGAACTTGTGTCCATCCTGGGAGAAGAGAGGCGCCTCATTCTGCAGAGACGAGCAAAAGAAAAAAACAAAAAACATCTGCACGTGAGCACAACGTGGCCCAGCACAAGCCCGTGGGACTTTTCCACCTCCTGTTATTATTTTGTTCAGGCTGAAGCCCACAGAGGGAGCGAGGGGGAAGCAGCGATCCCTTCACATACCTGCCTGTGCAACCAGCTCTCACTCTCGTCCTCGTGTTTCTGAAAAGAACAGCAGAGAGACTGACAGGTTATACTGGGGGTGTCGACCTCGTTAGTCAGACTTCTGAGAACTGCAAAATACAATTATCAGATGATGAGGAGATAGAGGAGACGATTGACAAATCAGATAAATGAAAAATAAATGAAAAATAAATGAAAAAGAGTCGGACACGTCTTAGTACAATGAGTGGAAACAGGAGGAAATTTAGCTGTGACCAAAGCACCAGCAGCACCTGTAAAAGTCACTATATAACACCATTGTCTTCGTTCAATCCAAGCAAAGTAGGAAATGATCGGTTGTCTTTTTGTGTGACACTCGACACAGTCAATGATGGTGTAAAACTCTGAAAGATCTTTCTACTTCAAACAAAAGTGATCTTCATTGAAAACAGATACTAAGTGATTTTCTTGACTACCTTGACTCTATGGATTATCCAAGGTGATTCGCAACGTTAGTTTCATTCCTGATCATTGTCAGCAGCTGAATATTTCTTTAGAAACGGGATCAGAATGGACTAAATGTAAACACGCTGCTGTTAGGGCATCAGACGCCCAAACACCGATAAGCTACGTCTCAGCATCGGCAGCGTTCACAAGACATGCGGCGAAGCTTTCACCTTGATGCAGACGCCTGTGGTGGCCTCGCACAGGGTCAGGATGGAGTTGTTCTGTGCTCGGTTCAGCCAGTTGACAGCCAGCTTGGTGCTGGTGGCCCACTTCACCATGGTGATGTAATACTCCTTCCTGCGTAGAGCACAGAGGGGCACAGAGGGCGTCCGTCTCGTGAAGTAACCTCCGGGGATTGGGTTTTTTTTCACGCGGGCCGAGCTGTCACTCACCCTATGCGGGGGTCATCGGGTTTCTTCATCACCACCGTGTGCAGGGGACCGTTGAGGCTCACCACCGACAGGTGCACGGCGGGGTTCTCCTCCCCGGCCTGGACAGGAAATTACAGACGTCAGGCCGGATTTAAGAGCGAGCGCGCTGAGGAATCTCACCAGTCCCAGCTTGTGCCTCTTTCCACAGTAACACGAGTCGTTCTTTTTTTACATTATTAAGTTACATTTCATCTGAATCCAAGGGATCCAGGATGTGGGTAATGTGAAAACGTGCGGGTGTTTGTTTTGGAATCGACACTCCAATGCATTTGGGGAGTAACCCTCCCAGCGCCGGTTGGTGGTTCGACAAACCCAGACGAGAACTGAGCAACTCAATGAAATCCTTTCAGCGCCGGCCAGAAGCTGCACCACACATTGCACCACTGGCCCTGGTCAACATCACAGTGTCCCGGTCCATCAAAAATAAAGAAAAAAAAGCCACACAACATTATTTTTTCTTTTCATCCCTTTCAGAGAACACGTAACGCAATGACGACCTTCTTTTCACACTGGCGGATGAAAACAGTAAGTGAGTACGTAAATAAATAAATAAATACCGCCAGTGGTATTTTTCCAAGCACATCACTGACAAGCGCACACGCAGAAGGTCGTTTCGATACTTTAAACGCTGCTCGGACTGTATTCTCTTTCTGAAAGGCTCCAGCGAAACAAAAGAAATATTCCGTCGGATGATGAACAGGCTGTGCGTCAGTCAGTCTACGAATGAGACCAGAAAAACTGAAATCAAAGATGTTTTTCTTTGATGTAGTATATTTTCTCCACCAGAAGCTCGTAAGAGTCGTTGGAAATTCTTGCGGTAACATAACAGCACTTTGTGTTTTCAAATGCCCTTCTGGATCTTTGAATCATTGCTTTATTACATTTTGGAGAAACCAATCACCTCTGTGACCTAGTTCAAACCAAAAGTGCTTCAGAGTTAGACTCTTGTATAAGAACATTACAAGTATATTCACCCTCTTTAAGCTCTGTTCTACGTCTCCCTCACCTCCCAGAGGATAAATCTGTATCTCTAACCGTGTTCTTGTCTGTCTGTCTGTGGTGGCCAAGACTGCTGCTACGACGCCAGTGTGTGAGTCAAAAGAGTAAAAAGTTGCGGCCCCGAAACAGCTTCCACTTGGCTGACCTGGGTTGTAAACCGCCCTGTGAGTTCTCTGTAAGTAAGACAAACACTGATCACTGAACTAACTGGTCCAAGTCGTCCTACTTGCCTTTGGGTAGTGGTACTCCAGGCTGGCCGGGTACGGCGTCCCCGTGAAGAAGGGGATCTCCATCTTGGGCACCAGCGTGTCGTTGATGGTCATGTAGGCCAGACGCAGGCCGTCAGGAGACCACCAGTGGGCCACGTGAGTCTGCAGGATCTCCTCTGTGACACAGGACAAACACAAGGTCTGAGGGTCCTGTCTCTCAGTTTGGGGTTTTGAGTATTAAGTATCTCCTTACATGTGTTATGCTTTACTTTTTTGTGTGTTGTTTAACTGACTTGAGAAAGTTCAGGTCTGGTGGGCATATCCCGGCTTTGTTGTTTCATACCTGTTTCTTTGTGGTTGGTTTGTTTTTGTGTTTCGTCTTTATGTTTTTCTTACAGACGATTCCATCCTTCCTCTATTTTTCTGATCGAAACAGTGTTTGTGCTCATGAGATTGGTCTTTGCAGACTTTGGAAGGTCAAACTTGAACATATTCTGGAGTACAAGAAGGCAAAAGCGGGCAAAATTTGGAAAGATATAAAAATAATTAAAGAAATATATCCTTGCAGGCAAGAATGGATCTTTTTGAAGGGCACAGAGCCTTGCTGTGGTTGCACACGAAAGAGCAAAAAACTAAGAAAATATTGGTTTTCTTCCAGCAGGGGGCAAAGTAGCTCTATGAAAAAGCAACAGCCACGGTCTAGTATCTGATTTAGAAAAAAAAAAGCAGACTTTTCCAAGCAAAACTGATCAGCTCAGCCTTGATGTGGATTAGATGTGGATGCACACGCTGAAAAGATTTTAGTTATGTGGGGGAGCAGAAAGATGGCAGACAATAAACGTAGACATAATGTGACAAACCTCCTCTGTTTTACCTGAAAATCAGATAAAGGAAGATGAGGAAGTGGATGAGGAAGTTCTCACTGTTGCACATTTCATCTTAACCAAAGTAAAATGTTTTTATCCTCTATTTGATCAAGGTCGACACATTTTATAGGTTTCCTGCTGCTTAAATATGGTAGATTTTTTGACTTCTTGCAGATGTCAAGATACACAATACCTTTGCCAAAAAGAGCATATGGGATGGTGTGACTGTCACTGCTGTCAGAGGCACACATACAAAAACCAAGATCTCTATTCCAACTCCTAAGTTTACACACAAATATGCAAACTCACATGTTGCGTTTTGTTCACTGCGATTCTTTCATCTCCGCCGTTCCCCCGAAGCATCGCTCTTACAGGAAACATTTATCTGGACTTCAATCCCACAACTTCGCTACCTTTAATCTCCTGATCAAAGTTGGAGCTCGCGCGTTTGTTGATTCGTTATTATGACAAGCGGGGAAGAGTTATTAGCTCCGATCGACATCAAAGCCTCGCAGATGATAAAAAGTATTGTTCAGACGCGCAGCGAGTGTGCAGTAGTGTGTATCTGCTGGAGCCAGACGTGAATTTTTCAGTCCAGTCGGCCGTCCGTCGATTTAAAACATGCCATTTGATGTTATCGCTGCAGCACGTTTTCCCTTGAATAATTCAGCGGCGTCCGTCTGATGTAACAGTCGCCGACACGAACTGCGCAACAAACAGATTCTGGACCGACAAACAACAGACCCACCCACTCACCCGTGGTTACAGGATGAAAGTTTAAAGCTAATTGTCGGTTTCGAGGCTCAGAAGCCAAGAAATGAGAACCCTGCCGAGCATCGCTGAGGAAATCCACTGATCCCAGGAGAAACTACACAAAGAAATCACATGCGCGGGTCCAGGTATTAGAATCGACAAGAGACTGTCTTGTTTGACTATTCACGATGCGACGACTGAAACATTTATTGGGCACGAAAGAGGTCAAAAAGCCGAAGAGAAAAGAGCCTAGACGTCGTCTGGCAGCAACTTTGTTCGGGGCCCATTTGCCCCGGACGACGGGGCACACGCCGCCAGCACTGTGCTGCACGCGCGCAGGTAGCTCTGACTGCGTTATCCCCCCCGCTCCATCTCTGAGAAACGGCTGCAGAACACAGCGAGACAAATCTTCCTTTGGCGGCCAATCGGATTAATTCTTTCATGCCGTGTTCTGCGTCTGCAACAAAGAAATAATCCCGTTAATGAAAGAGCGATTAGAGCCGACCCCGAGGCGGCTCGCGCGCTCTGTGACGGTAAGTGGCGTTTTGCAATTACATTGTGACACGGCACCGCTGTCATTATCCCGAAACGGCCCGCGAAACGCATGCGAAATTAATAAACGAGAGCACCAGTCATCGCTCAGCCGACATACAGACCTGTAAACTTTACTACCGGTGAAGGCGGAGTGGGGAAACGAGTCTCAGACGCGGCGGCGCATCTGTAAACAGAGCGGCATCCGCGCGGGCACGTAATTGAAACGTCGGCCCCGCAAAACCGGCATGTGGTAATCAGGAGACGCCTCGTATGAGACTACAAGTTTCGCTGCCGTCTCGAACATCTGCCGTGTGAGACTGTGGCGCCGCAGACATGAATTAATTAAAGTCTGGAGGAGGAGGAGGAGGAGGAGGGGGAGGAGTAGGAGGAGACGTAGCCAGCTGAGGCTTCTTCTCACAGGGAAGCGGAGCCGCCATGCCTCCTCCTGCTCCTCCTCCCTCCAGGTGGAGGCAGGCGTCACGAAGGCCGCCCGGATCTAAACGCTTCCACCCGTGACCTCAGCGCTCTGCATCCAGATGGGAGGGTCCGACTTTTAAAAATTTTAACAAGGGATCAGAGAGCCGCCCGCCGGCGGCAAACGCTGATGCACCAATCTGAATTGCAATCGTATTCGAGCTTCTCGAGCACGTTTCCGAGAGCATCGCCTCTCCCGGCACTCGTCCTCCTCCGACTTCCTCTTGACTACTGCTCCAATCGCGCACTTGTGCAGCGGCTTACATTACTGCGCTCTCATCCCTCTTGGTAGTCTGACAAATGTCTCTTTTGTGATTTTTTTTTTTTGCCAGCCTGAAAGTTTTGCCTCCCGTGTAAATTGCTTTGGATGAAAGCGTCTGCTATAGATGTCTCCTCTTGTCGAGGATCGGTCTCAGAAGAGGAGCCCAGATGCTTGTCTCACACTTCCGCCAGCTCCGCCAGCAGGACCCCAACGTAAGTGATATCGCCTCTCCAGCAGCAGCACTACTTTGAGCCTCTCCTGGACGTCTAAGCTCCTTTCTCCGTCTCTGAGGCTGGGCCCTGCAGAGGCAGCTCATTGGAGCCTCTCGTTTTTGTGACCTTACTCTTAATGCCATTACAGCTCATGACCATGGGAGGCAGACCAGTGTATTGTGAGAGTCATCAAAGCTCGATTACACCGGGAAGCCCTGGCATTAATGCGATGGTTATTTCCAAACAGTTCTGAATGTTTTATGCAAATCAGCGTCCAACCTCGAAAGCTCTTGTGCCATGAACAGCTTGCTGATGACCACGGTTTAGAAATGACACACTCGGTGATTGCGTGTGGTGCATTGCTCAAATGCTCCAACAAAACTCAGTCTGGGTTTATTGTTCATTCTGATCCAACCCCTCTCCTCTGTTTTGGCAGCTCTGAACGCGACTGAGTCTCCCAGTCAGGCACGTATCGCCCGAGGCCACGTTTGCACCCGTCTTACCTTCGTAGAGCCAATCGGCGAGGCCGTTGAAGACGACTCCTTCCTTCCCCGAGGAGACCAGGCGGATGGCTCGGCTCTCCACCGTTGCCCTGTAGTAGATGTTGTTTTCGAATATGAAGATCTGCCGAGCGAAATGCAAGAGAGGAGGCCCATCGTCAGTCTCGATAACCTTCTGTTGAGACCCCGGAACGCTTTTCACCCGTCGCCACCGACACATTTCACTCTCCCGCCTGGCTCCCAGCCCTCTTTCCACTGTGTGCAGGTCTGCTCTAAATCCACCTGTGGCTTCTCATCGTCACACGCCTCCACCTTAATCCGCACGGCGGCACGGCGCCCTGCTCCACCGACACTTGTGCCGCAACACACTCAGTCAACTTCTGCCCTAAGCTCTGCACTAATGGATATTTGCCTTAATTGCGGTTTGATCTGGACTCTGGCTCTGAGGCAGTTCTGTTGCTATTCAAAGCGCTGGGGTTGGCTGAGGCCCTGCAGGCATCACACACACACACGCACACATACACACACACTCAGACGCACACACACACTCCATTTTCCCCCCTCTGTTTATTGAGACATTATGCTGTCTGCTGGGGGTGTGCTACACTGCAGCTCGAGCTGCTGATTTGAGCGCTCAGCACACATGATATGGCATCGCCTGGAGGATTTAGGACACGCGATACGTGTGTGCGTGACACTTAAAACCCTGTGCCAATCCCACTCTAGTGTTTTTGCAGCTTCACCCCTGCCAGCGCGGGCGAGGCCAGCACGGGATTGATTTTATGTCCGGCAGGCCGGGGCCATGTTGGTGCAGGCGGGCTCTCGGCTGAGAAATCTGCGGTTAAACCTAAGCCTCAGATAGCCAGCACTGGAGTCAAAAAAATCAAGAGAGACATGGCTCTTATTGCTCCGATGTGCGGTGGCTGTTGAGAAAATCAAAGTTTTATGTTGGGATCAACATCTGAGAAAAACAGATCAATGCCGGGCCGTGTAAAGCAAAGGAAGCTGGTGGTTGGTGAGTGTTACAAAACCGTTCGATGACTTTCCAATCTTCAAGGGATTAAGATGAGAGCAAACAGAGAATACGCAAACAGCTAGATAATGGCGGGTTCAAAAGGATGGGGAGATGAAAGTGCATACATCAAAGATAACCTCTGAAGCTCGTATGTGTGTGTGTGTGTTTGTGTGAGTGTGTTTAGTTGTGAAGTATCGTCCAATTTCATCACCTGGGAGGCTACTTTTTTTCACATTTTCATTTCTGTTTTCTTCTCTTTTCTTCTCATGCCAACTATGTTGTGTCCATATCATCTTTTTTATGTGTGTGTGTGTGTGTGTGTGTGTGTGTGTTTGTGTTGACCCAGCCTCACTGATTGCTCTGTCACGGTACAGTAATTGCTCGCTGTTTAATGAGGGGAACATTACAGGATTCATCTCCTTCCTCCCCACACTGTACATCTGATGCTCCACTGCACACGGCCTCACACACACACACACACACACACACACACACACACACACACATGCTCACACCTCTCAGCACTGCGTGCCGATGAAGTACCTGGTGATGGATTGCTCCGATGCTGATCATCTTGGAAAAAAAAAATCAGTAAAATCTAAAACCACGGCTGGGGGGGGAGGGGCGGGGATTAAAGAGGGGCGACAATTGCGACATCTCCGAGTCAGGCGGAGACAGAAGAAGACGACTCGTCTCAATTTTCCCTCCGAGGACGCCGCTCTTCATCAAATCACAGAGACGGCGGAGCGAGCGGAGCAATCAGGTACGTCGCTATCGTATGCAAATGAAGCGTCTCCCTTCCCCAAGGCAGGCAGGCGGAGTCAGGCAGGCCTGCTTGAAATGTTAATATTTTCCCACGGCAATGTGTCCGTAATTGAGGCACACGATACGATAAGCACAATTACAGGGACGAGAGAGAGAGAGAGAGAGAGAGAGAGAGAGAGAGAGAGAGAGAGAGAGCCGTGAAGGGGTCGGAGATGGACCCAAGGGGGTTCGCTAACCAAACGGAAACTAATTCAAACAAATACACAAATAAATAAAAGAGAGAGAGGTAAAGGGGGTCAGTGGCACTTGTTAGAGCGCTCAGGTTATTAAAGCATAAGCCTGCTGTTATATTTTACTGCAGATGAATGGACATAAACCTTGTGTTATTCTAATTTAGCTCTTTACACTCGGACCTCCTTAGCCCCAGCGGCTTTTAACGAACATTGCTCAGATGGGAGCTCAGGGGCCAGCTTGTTTTTGCAACTGTTTTTAGCTGTGAGTTACAGGGCCTCGGGAGGAGGGGCGTCCATGTTGGTCGCAGCCAAGGACGATGTCGTCTGTCAGCGTCTGAACCACGGAAGTGAGTGAACTGGTCTGTTCATCGATCACCTCTGTGTTTTTGTGGACAGATCTGCGTGGCGGAAAGGAAAACCACGAGTCGTCCGCTTTAATAATGAACACGGAGTGGCTGTGCCACCGAGCAGAGTAGCACAGCTGCAACAAGGAACAAGTCACTGTTGCACAAATTGGATTCCTCCTCTGCTACGGTACACGTTTGGTTCAGTTGAGGCACAAACAGCACCTTCTGTAGCCTGGAGTAAAACATAGTGATTTTTCCACTATAGCTGAAGTGTTACGACCGTACTCCTACTTACTGCTTTGCCCCTGACGGATTAGTCTCACATTGCCTTTGGCTGCTGCGGGTTCTTGTCACATCAACGTAAACATATGCTGTTAATGGTCGTTTGCTGAAGCGACAGATGCTGCTGCTTTTCCTGGGAGGGAAATCAGACATGAGAGACGCCTTTCGACAAGCAAAACTGAAACGCACTGAAAGCCCAATGCACCCCCCCCACCGCCCCCACCCCCACACTCTGACTGACACATGTCTTAATGTATGGACATCATCAAACGAATTACAGTCACCTCGCCACTGACCTCCAGCACAGGTCATTACAAATGGGAAATAACGTTTTGTTGAATTCACAGAGAATAATTACTGCGTCTGCTATCGTTGTTGTGTCGAATAACGGCTGGAGTCATTCCAGCTTCATTTCCTGCGCAGCTTTGGAAATGCCTTTCACAATAAACAAAAGGAGGCCTTTCTATGAGTAGACGGAAGAGCTGCGCTGGATCCAAGGACTGCTGCAGTACTCATCCTATAACTATGTCAGCCTTTTCAAAGCCATGAGCACATTGGCTGCTGGAAGAAAGAAGATGAAATAAAGCTTATGTTTCGTTTTAAAAGGACAATATAGGCAGTTTGACTGAATGCCAAATAATACCACACAGATATGCAGTGAAATCCATCTTCAGCGCAAACATCTTTAATTTACTAAAGCCGTCATTGAATGAGTGACACGCATGCGTATACACACACACACGTGTCGTCCAACCGTAATCGGTTGACTAATTTTTAGACTTAAAAAATACAAAATACTTTTTGTACTTTATCCCCAGTGAACGAGGCAAGACCCCACATTGTCCACTGTAGTAACAGATTCACACCCTCCCAACACACATTTGAGCACACGAGCACACGCGCACAGGCACACACACACACACACACAGACACTTCAGACAGCACCATGTGTTTTCTCCCTCCCAGCGACCTCAGACTGTCCAAGCCCTGGGTTCTGCCACTGAGACGCCATCTGCCACCGTGGCTCTCACCAGCTCGGGCATTGTCACACAGAGTAGCAAAAGTAAAATTCACAGCAACACCTGCGTAAAAAAACCTCCGACCACCACACACATTTATCTACTCCATCCTCATCCATATGCATCTCCACCTTGGTAGACTCACCAGCTGCTGGCCCTGGGGTCCCCATCCGGCAAACTGTAGGGCAGCCTCATGAACCTCGGGGGGATTCAGAGGCCACGTTTCCCTGCAGAGAAAGCACACAAGAAAAAGCTGGATGCAGCCATTGGGGCAGAAACAGCAGCAGCGCGGTTGGAGGAAGGAGCGGATGGTGGCAGAGGTGAGGTGAAAGCAAGGTTGGTGGACAAGACCCCCGAGGGGCAGCGAAGGCAAGCGCTTCCCTGTCCACTTGGGGTCAGGCTGAGGTCATATTATCACACGGGCACTGATCGGTTTAGAGGTAAAACGGAGATTAAAAAGAAGAGAAAACATGGGTCTTACTGTGTCACCAGGCTGTAAATGATGTACTTGGCCACAAAGGAGTGCTGGTAGATCTGTAAAGAGAAACAGGCGGTTAAAGAAGAGCTCGTAAAGTGACAGTACGCTGCACCCAGAGATTGTTCTCTCACCGGTTTCACGTCGAAGGCGAACAGTACGTGCTGCATGTCCGGAGACACCTGGTGCCTGGCGGCTCTGGATCGGTCCTAGAGGGAGGCAGGTGAAGTAAAGCAGCTGTGCAGCACTGAACCGCAGGTAGAGGAAGAAGAAGAAGAAGGAGCAGGGCGGTACTCACAAACAACTGCCTGGGCACGATGACAGTCCTCTCCTGCGTGTCAACACGAAGCTTGACCACGTCCCCATCCCTGGTGCGATACAGCAGCTCGGTGTCTGTCAGTGACAAACACAGAGAAGTCACTTTCCACCCACGTTACGCTCACACTCTCTCCTCTTCGCCTTCACTATCTGGAGTTGGCTCGCCATTAAAGTGACACTTTGTCGTGGGCAAAAACATTGACATATTGTCAGAGTTGGTGTAATCAGCTTGTAAGCTAAAGGTTGCTTATTTGCGCACTGTTGACACCAATTTCCAAGTTCCCCCTCTCTGCGTTTTGCTCAATTCTGTCTTGATCACCTGCTTAAGTCTCTCCACAAGGCTGTATATACTTTACCCTTGCTTTGTGTTTAACTTTTTGAGAGTGCCGTTGTCCTTGTCATCGCGCAACGCAAACAACAAAGCGGGCCTGTCTTCCAGAAGAGCTTCCTCTACTTGCATTTGTTGTATAAAAAAGAAGTTTTGAAAGCCAAGGTCTCAGATCGAAGTGTGCGCTGGTGTTGTCTGGTTTCTGTGAGGGCCCCAGTCCAGCCTCAAGTTAACCCTAACCCTAACCCTAACCCTAACCCTAACCCTAACCCTAACCTAACCCTCAAGGTTTCAAGTCAAAAGGACCTTCCGATCAAAAGTTATTCAAGTCGAAGAGGATTAGACACGTCTAATTCATGGTTATTACCCCCGAACCTAACCCTAACCATAACCCTGACCCTAGCCCGAACCCTAACCCTAACTAACCCTAACCCTAACTAGGTGGGGTAGGACTTGGTTTCAAGTCAGTAGGCCCTTCCTTTTAAAAGTTATTTGACGTAAAGAGGACGAGACATGAACCCTAACCCTAACCCTAACCCTAGAGTAACCCTAACCCTAACCCTAACCCTAACCCTAACCCTAACCCTACCCTAACCCTAACCCTAACCCTAGCCTAACCCTAAGACATATCCGGTCAGAAAATGGCTGTATTTCCGGAATGGAGGTGCGTAGAGATGAATGAGTGCAACCAATGGAAAGCTCATGTCAGATTTAGGTGGGGTAGGACTTGGATTCAAGTCAGTAGGCCCTTCCTTTTAAAAGTTATTTGACGTAAAGAGGACGAGATGTGAACCCTACCCCTAACCCTAACCCTAACCCTAGCCTAACCCTAACCCTAGAGTAACCCTAACCCTAACCCTAGCCTAACCCTAACCCTAACCCTAACCCTAACCCGAACCCTAACCCTAACCCTAACCCTAGCCTAACCCTAACCCTAGAGTAACCCTAACCCTAACCCTAACCCTAGAGAAACCCTAACCCTAGCCTAACCCTAACCCTAACCCTAACCCTAGCCTAACCCTAAGACATATCCGGTCAGAAAATGGCTGTTTTTTCAGAATGGAGGTGCGTAGAGATGAATGAGTGCAAACAATGGAAAGCTCATGTCAGATTTAGGTGGGGTAGGACTTGGTTTCAGGTCAGTAGGCCCTTCCTTTTAAAAGTTATTTGACGTAAAGAGGACGAGACGTGAACCCTAGCCCTAACCCCAACCCTAACCCTAACCCTAACCCTAGCCTAACCCTAACCCTAGAGAAACCCTAACCCTAACCCTAGCCTAACCCTAACCCTAACCCTAACCCTAACCCTAGCCAAACCCTAACCCTAGAGTAACCCTAACCCTAACCCTAACCCTAGCCTAACCCTAACCCTAACCCTAACCCTAACCCTAGCCAAACCCTAACCCTAGAGTAACCCTAACCCTAACCCTAGCCTAACCCTAACCCTATCCCTAGCCTAACCCTATCCCTAGAGTAACCCTAACCCTAACCCTAACCCTAGAGTAACCCTAACCCTAACCCTAGCCTAACCCTAACCCTAACCCTAACCCAAACCCTAACCGTAGCCTAACCCTAAGACATATCCGGTCAGAAAATGGCTGTATTTCCAGAATGGAGGTGCGTAGAGATGAATGAGTGCAACCAATGGAAAGCTCATGTCAGATTTAGGTGGGGTAGGACTTGGTTTCAAGTCAGTAGGCCCTTCCTTTTAAAAGTTATTTGACGTAAAGAGGACGAGACGTGAACCCTAACCCTAACCCTAACCCTAACCCTAGCCTAACCCTAACCCTAGAGTAACCCTAACCCTAATCCTAACCCTAGCCTAACCCTAACCCTAACCCTAACCCGAACCCTAACCCGAACCCTAACCCTAGCCTAACCCTAACCCTAGAGTAACCCTAACCCTAACCCTAACCCTAGCCTAACCCTAACCGTAGACTAACCCTATCCCTAGAGTAACCCTAACCCTAACCCTAACCCTAGAGTAACCCTAACCCTAACCCTAGCCTAACCCTAACCCTAACCCTAACCCTAACCCTAGCCTAACCCTAAGACATATCCGGTCAGAAAATGGCTGTATTTCCAGAATGGAGGTGCGTAGAGATGAATGAGGGCAACCAATGGAAAGCTCATGTCAGATTTAGGTGGGGTAGGACTTGGTTTCAAGTCAGTAGGCCCTTCCTTTTAAAAGTTATTTGACGTAAAGAGGACGAGACGTGAACCCTAACCCTAACCCTAACCCTAACCCTAGCCTAACCCTAACCCTAGAGTAACCCTAACCCTAACCCTAACCCTAACCCTAGCCTAACCCTAACCCTAACCCGAACCCTAACCCGAGCCTAACCCTAAGATATATCCAGTCAGAAAATGGCTGTATTTCCGGAATGGAGGTGCGTAGAGATGAATGAGTGCAACCAATGGAAAGCTCATGTCAGATTTAGGTGGGGTAGGACTTGGTTTCAAGTCAGTAGGCCCTTCCTTTTAAAAGTTATTTGACGTAAAGAGGACGAGACGTGAACCCTAACCCTAACCCTAACCCTAACCCTAACCCTAACCCTAACCCTAACCCTAGCCTAACCCTAACCCTAACCCTAACCCTAACCCTAGCCTAACCCTAAGACATATCCGGTCAGAAAATGGCTGTATTTCCGGAATGGAAGTGCGTAGAGATGAATGAGTGCAACCAATGGAAAGCTCATGTCAGATTTAGGTGGGGTAGGACTTGGCTTCAAGTCAGTAGGCCCTTCCTTTTAAAAGTTATTTGACGTAAAGAGGACGAGACGTGAACCCTAACCCTAAACCTAACCCTAACCCTAGCCCTAACCCTAACCCTAGCCTAACCCTAACCCTAACCCTAACCCCTAACCCTAACCCTAACCCTAACCCTAACCCTAACCCTAACCCTAACCCTAACCCTAGCCTAACCCTAACCCTAGAGTAACCCTAACCCTAACCCTAGAGAAACCCTAACCCTAACCCTAGCCTAACCCTAACCCTAGAGTAACCCGAACCCTAACCCGAACCCTAACCCTAGCCTAACCCTAACCCTAGAGTAACCCTAACCCTAACCCTAACCCTAGCCTAACCCTAACCCTAGAGTAACCCTAACCCTAACCCTAGCCTAACCCTAACCCTAACCCTAACCCTAGCCTAACCCTAAGACATATCCGGTCAGAAAATGGCTGTATTTCCAGAATGGAGGTGCGTAGAGATGAATGAGGGCAACCAATGGAAAGCTCATGTCAGATTTAGGTGGGGTAGGACTTGGTTTCAAGTCAGTAGGCCCTTCCTTTTAAAAGTTATTTGACGTAAAGAGGACGAGACGTGAACCCTAACCCTAACCCTAACCCTAACCCTAACCCTAGCCTAACCCTAACCCTAGAGTAACCCTAACCCTAACCCTAACCCTAACCCTAGCCTAACCCTAACCCTAACCCGAACCCTAACCCGAGCCTAACCCTAAGATATATCCAGTCAGAAAATGGCTGTATTTCCGGAATGGAGGTGCGTAGAGATGAATGAGTGCAACCAATGGAAAGCTCATGTCAGATTTAGGTGGGGTAGGACTTGGTTTCAAGTCAGTAGGCCCTTCCTTTTAAAAGTTATTTGACGTAAAGAGGACGAGACGTGAACCCTAACCCTAACCCTAACCCTAACCCTAACCCTAACCCTAACCCTAGCCTAACCCTAACCCTAACCCTAACCCTAACCCTAGCCTAACCCTAAGACATATCCGGTCAGAAAATGGCTGTATTTCCGGAATGGAAGTGCGTAGAGATGAATGAGTGCAACCAATGGAAAGCTCATGTCAGATTTAGGTGGGGTAGGACTTGGCTTCAAGTCAGTAGGCCCTTCCTTTTAAAAGTTATTTGACGTAAAGAGGACGAGACGTGAACCCTAACCCTAAACCTAACCCTAACCCTAGCCCTAACCCTAACCCTAGCCTAACCCTAACCCTAACCCTAACCCCTAACCCTAACCCTAACCCTAACCCTAACCCTAACCCTAACCCTAACCCTAACCCTAGCCTAACCCTAACCCTAGAGTAACCCTAACCCTAACCCTAGAGAAACCCTAACCCTAACCCTAGCCTAACCCTAACCCTAGAGTAACCCTAACCCTAACCCTAACCCTAGCCTAACCCTAAGACATATCCGGTCAGAAAATGGCTGTATTTCCGGAATGGAGGTGCGTAGAGATGAATGAGTGCAACCAATGGAAAGCTCATGTCAGATTTAGGTGGGGTAGGACTTGGTTTCAAGTCAGTAGGCCCTTCCTTTTAAAAGTTATTTGACGTAAAGAGGACGAGACGTGAACCCTAACCCTAACCCTAACCCTAACCCTAGCCTAACCCTAACCCTAGAGTAACCCTAACCCTAATCCTAACCCTAGCCTAACCCTAACCCTAACCCTAACCCGAACCCGAACCCTAACCCGAACCCTAACCCTAACCCTAACCCTACCCCTAGCCTAACCCTAACCCTAGAGTAACCCTAACCCTAACCCTAACCCTAGCCTAACCCTAACCCTAACCCTAGCCTAACCCTATCCCTAGAGTAACCCTAACCCTAACCCTAACCCTAGAGTAACCCTAACCCTAACCCTAGCCTAACCCTAACCCTAACCCTAACCCTAACCCTAACCCTAACCCTAGAGTAACCCTAACCCTAACCCTAACCCTAACCCTAGCCTAACCCTAACCCTAACCCGAACCCTAACCCTAGCCTAACCCTAAGATATATCCGGTCAGAAAATGGCTGTATTTCCGGAATGGAGGTGCGTAGAGATGAATGAGTGCAACCAATGGAAAGCTCATGTCAGATTTAGGTGGGGTAGGACTTGGTTTCAAGTCAGTAGGCCCTTCCTTTTAAAAGTTATTTGACGTAAAGAGGACGAGACGTGAACCCTAACCCTAACCCTAACCCTAGCCTAACCCTAAGACATATCCGGTCAGAAAATGGCTGTATTTCCGGAATGGAGGTGCGTAGAGATGAATGAGTGCAACCAATGGAAAGCTCATGTCAGATTTAGGTGGGGTAGGACTTGGTTTCAAGTCAGTAGGCCCTTCCTTTTAAAAGTTATTTGACGTAAAGAGGACGAGACGTGAACCCTAACCCTAACCCTAACCCTAACCCTAGCCTAACCCTAACCCTAGAGTAACCCTAACCCTAATCCTAACCCTAGCCTAACCCTAACCCTAACCCTAACCCGAACCCGAACCCTAACCCGAACCCTAACCCTAACCCTACCCCTAGCCTAACCCTAACCCTAGAGTAACCCTAACCCTAACCCTAACCCTAGCCTAACCCTAACCCTAACCCTAGCCTAACCCTATCCCTAGAGTAACCCTAACCCTAACCCTAACCCTAGAGTAACCCTAACCCTAACCCTAGCCTAACCCTAACCCTAACCCTAACCCTAACCCTAACCCTAACCCTAACCCTAACCCTAACCCTAGAGTAACCCTAACCCTAACCCTAACCCTAACCCTAGCCTAACCCTAACCCTAACCCGAACCCTAACCCTAGCCTAACCCTAAGATATATCCGGTCAGAAAATGGCTGTATTTCCGGAATGGAGGTGCGTAGAGATGAATGAGTGCAACCAATGGAAAGCTCATGTCAGATTTAGGTGGGGTAGGACTTGGTTTCAAGTCAGTAGGCCCTTCCTTTTAAAAGTTATTTGACGTAAAGAGGACGAGACGTGAACCCTAACCCTAACCCTAACCCTAACCCTAACCCTAACCCTAACCCTAACCCTAGAGTAACCCGAACCCTAACCCTAGCCTAACCCTAACCCTAACCCTAACCCTAACCCGAACCCTAACCCTAACCCTAACCCTAGCCTAACCCTAACCCTAGAGTAACCCTAACCCTAACCCTAACCCTAACCCTAACCCTAACACTAGCCCTAACCCTAACCCTAGCCTAACCGTAACCCTAGAGTAACCCTAACCCTAACCCTAGAGAAACCCTAACCCTAGCCTAACCCTAACCCTAACCCTAACCCTAACACTAGTCTAACCCTAACCCTAACCCTAGCCTAACCCTAACCCTAACCCTAACCCTAACCCTAACCCTAACCCTAGCCTAACCCTAACCCTAACCCTAACCCCAACCCTAACCCAAGCCTAACCCTAAGACATATCCGGTCAGAAAATGGCTGTATTTCCGGAATGGAAGTGCGTAGAGATGAATGAGTGCAACCAATGGAAAGCTCATGTCAGATTTAGGTGGGGTAGGACTTGGATTCAAGTCAGTAGGCCCTTCCTTTTAAAAGTTATTTGACGTAAAGAGGACGAGATGTGAACCCTACCCCTAACCCTAACCCTAACCCTAGCCTAACCCTAACCCTAGAGTAACCCTAACCCTAACCCTAGCCTAACCCTAACCCTAACCCTAACCCTAACCCTAACCCTAGCCTAACCCTAACCCTAGAGTAACCCTAACCCTAACCCTAACCCTAACCCTAGCCTAACCCTAACCCTAACCCGAACCCTAACCCGAGCCTAACCCTAAGATATATCCAGTCAGAAAATGGCTGTATTTCCGGAATGGAGGTGCGTAGAGATGAATGAGTGCAACCAATGGAAAGCTCATGTCAGATTTAGGTGGGGTAGGACTTGGTTTCAAGTCAGTAGGCCCTTCCTTTTAAAAGTTATTTGACGTAAAGAGGACGAGACGTGAACCCTAACCCTAACCCTAACCCTAACCCTAACCCTAACCCTAACCCTAACCCTAGCCTAACCCTAACCCTAACCCTAACCCTAACCCTAGCCTAACCCTAAGACATATCCGGTCAGAAAATGGCTGTATTTCCGGAATGGAAGTGCGTAGAGATGAATGAGTGCAACCAATGGAAAGCTCATGTCAGATTTAGGTGGGGTAGGACTTGGCTTCAAGTCAGTAGGCCCTTCCTTTTAAAAGTTATTTGACGTAAAGAGGACGAGACGTGAACCCTAACCCTAAACCTAACCCTAACCCTAGCCCTAACCCTAACCCTAGCCTAACCCTAACCCTAACCCTAACCCCTAACCCTAACCCTAACCCTAACCCTAACCCTAACCCTAAACCTAACCCTAACCCTAGCCTAACCCTAACCCTAGAGTAACCCTAACCCTAACCCTAGAGAAACCCTAACCCTAACCCTAGCCTAACCCTAACCCTAGAGTAACCCTAACCCTAACCCTAACCCTAGCCTAACCCTAAGACATATCCGGTCAGAAAATGGCTGTATTTCCGGAATGGAGGTGCGTAGAGATGAATGAGTGCAACCAATGGAAAGCTCATGTCAGATTTAGGTGGGGTAGGACTTGGTTTCAAGTCAGTAGGCCCTTCCTTTTAAAAGTTATTTGACGTAAAGAGGACGAGACGTGAACCCTAACCCTAACCCTAACCCTAACCCTAGCCTAACCCTAACCCTAGAGTAACCCTAACCCTAATCCTAACCCTAGCCTAACCCTAACCCTAACCCTAACCCGAACCCGAACCCTAACCCGAACCCTAACCCTAACCCTACCCCTAGCCTAACCCTAACCCTAGAGTAACCCTAACCCTAACCCTAACCCTAGCCTAACCCTAACCCTAACCCTAGCCTAACCCTATCCCTAGAGTAACCCTAACCCTAACCCTAACCCTAGAGTAACCCTAACCCTAACCCTAGCCTAACCCTAACCCTAACCCTAACCCTAACCGTAACCCTAACCCTAACCCTAACCCTAACCCGAGCCTAACCCTAAGACATATCCGGTCAGAAAATGGCTGTATTTCCAGAATGGAGGTGCGTAGAGATGAATGAGGGCAACCAATGGAAAGCTCATGTCAGATTTAGGTGGGGTAGGAATTGGTTTCAAGTCAGTAGGCCCTTCCTTTTAAAAGTTATTTGACGTGAAGAGGACGAGACGTGAACCCTAACCCTAACCCTAACCCTAACCCTAGCCTAACCCTAACCCTAGAGTAACCCTAACCCTAACCCTAACCCTAACCCTAGCCTAACCCTAACCCTAACCCGAACCCTAACCCTAGCCTAACCCTAAGATAAATCCGGTCAGAAAATGGCTGTATTTCCGGAATGGAGGTGCGTAGAGATGAATGAGTGCAACCAATGGAAAGCTCATGTCAGATTTAGGTGGGGTAGGACTTGGTTTCAAGTCAGTAGGCCCTTCCTTTTAAAAGTTATTTGACGTAAAGAGGACGAGACGTGAACCCTAACCCCTAACCCTAACCCTAACCCTAGCCTAACCCTAACCCTAGAGTAACCCGAACCCTAACCCTAGCCTAACCCTAACCCTAACCCTAACCCTAACCCGAACCCTAACCCTAACCCTAACCCTAGCCTAACCCTAACCCTAGAGTAACCCTAACCCTAACCCTAACCCTAACCCGAACACTAGCCCTAACCCTAACCCTAGCCTAACCGTAACCCTAGAGTAACCCTAACCCTAACCCTAGAGAAACCCTAACCCTAGCCTAACCCTAACCCTAACCCTAACCCTAACCCTAGTCTAACCCTAACCCTAACCCTAGCCTAACCCTAACCCTAACCCTAACCCTAACCCTAACCCTAACCCTAGCCTAACCCTAACCCTAGAGGAACCCTAACCTTAACCCTAACCCAAGCCGAACCCTAACCCTAACCCTAACCCTAGCCTAACCCTAACCCTAGAGTAACCCTAACCCGAACCCTAACCCTAGAGAAACCCTAACCCTAGCCTAACCCTAACCCTAACCCTAACCCTAACCCTAGCCTAACCCTAAGACATATCCGGTCAGAAAATGGCTGTTTTTTCAGAATGGAGGTGCGTAGAGATGAATGAGTGCAAACAATGGAAAGCTCATGTCAGATTTAGGTGGGGTAGGACTTGGTTTCAGGTCAGTAGGCCCTTCCTTTTAAAAGTTATTTGACGTAAAGAGGACGAGACGTGAACCCTAGCCCTAACCCCAACCCTAACCTTAACCCTAACCCTAGCCTAACCCTAACCCTAGAGAAACCCTAACCCTAACCCTAACCCTAGCCTAACCCTAACCCTAACCCTAGCCAAACCCTAACCCTAGAGTAACCCTAACCCTAACCCTAACCCTAGCCTAACCCTAACCCTAACCCTAACCCTAGCCAAACCCTAACCCTAGAGTAACCCTAACCCTAACCCTAACCCTAGCCTAACCCTAACCCTAACCCTAGCCTAACCCTATCCCTAGAGTAACCCTAACCCTAACCCTAACCCTAGAGTAACCCTAACCCTAACCCTAACCCTAGCCTAACCCTAACCCTAACCCTAACCCTAACCCTAACCCTAACCCTAACCCGAGCCTAACCCTAAGACATATCCGGTCAGAAAATGGCTGTATTTCCAGAATGGAGGTGCGTAGAGATGAATGAGGGCAACCAATGGAAAGCTCATGTCAGATTTAGGTGGGGTAGGACTTGGTTTCAAGTCAGTAGGCCCTTCCTTTTAAAAGTTATTTGACGTAAAGAGGACGAGACGTGAACCCTAACCCTAACCCTAACCCTAACCCTAACCCTAGCCTAACCCTAACCCTAGAGTAACCCTAACCCTAACCCTAACCCTAACCCTAACCCTAGCCTAACCCTAACCCTAACCCGGACCCTAACCCTAGCCTAACCCTAAGATATATCCGGTCAGAAAATGGCTGTATTTCCGGAATGGAGGTGCGTAGAGATGAATGAGTGCAACCAATGGAAAGCTCATGTCAGATTTAGGTGGGGTAGGACTTGGTTTCAAGTCAGTAGGCCCTTCCTTTTAAAAGTTATTTGACGTAAAGAGGACGAGACGTGAACCCTAACCCTAACCCTAACCCTAACCCTAACCCTAACCCTAGCCTAACCCTAACCCTAGAGTAACCCTAACCCTAACCCTAGCCTAACCCTAACCCTAACCCTAACCCTAACCCGAACCCTAACCCTAACCCTAACCCTAGCCTAACCCTAACCCTAGAGTAACCCTAACCCTAACCCTAACCCTAACCCTAACCCTAACCCTAGTCTAACCCTAACCCTAACCCTAGCCTAACCCTAACCCTAACCCTAACCCTAACCCTAACCCTAGCCTAACCCTAACCCTAACCCTAACCCTAACCCTAGCCTAACCCTAAGACATATCCGGTCAGAAAATGGCTGTATTTCCGGAATGGAAGTGCGTAGAGATGAATGAGTGCAACCAATGGAAAGCTCATGTCAGATTTAGGTGGGGTAGGACTTGGCTTTAAGTCAGTAGGCCCTTCCTTTCAAAAGTTATTTGACGTAAAGAGGACGAGACGTGAACCCTAACCCTAAACCTAACCCTAACCCTAGCCCTAACCCTAACCCTAGCCTAACCCTAACCCTAGAGTAACCCTAACCCTAACCCTAGCCCTAACCCTAACCCTTGCCTAACCCTAACCCTAGAGTAACCCCAACCCTAACCCTAACCCCAACCTAACCCTAACCCTAACCCGAACCCGAACCCTAACCCTAACCCTAGCCTAACCCTAACCCTAGAGTAACCCTAACCCGAACCCTAACCCTAACCCTAGCCTAACCCTAACCCTAACCCTAGCCTAACCCTATCCCTAGAGTAACCCTAACCCTAACCCTAGAGTAACCCTAACCCTAACCCTAGCCTAACCCTAACCCTAACCCTAACCCTAACCCTAACCCTAACCCGAGCCTAACCCTAAGACATATCCGGTCAGAAAATGGCTGTATTTCCAGAATGGAGGTGCGTAGAGATGAATGAGGGCAACCAATGGAAAGCTCATGTCAGATTTAGGTGGGGTAGGACTTGGTTTCAAGTCAGTAGGCCCTTCCTTTTAAAAGTTATTTGACGTAAAGAGGACGAGACGTGAACCCTAACCCTAACCATAACCCTAACCCTAACCCTAGCCTAACCCTAACCCTAGAGTAACCCTAACCCTAACCCTAACCCTAACCCTAGCCTAACCCTAACCCTAACCCGAACCCTAACCCTAGCCTAACCCTAAGATATATCCGGTCAGAAAATGGCTGTATTTCCGGAATGGAGGTGCGTAGAGATGAATGAGTGCAACCAATGGAAAGCTCATGTCAGATTTAGGTGGGGTAGGACTTGGTTTCAAGTCAGTAGGCCCTTCCTTTTAAAAGTTATTTGACGTAAAGAGGACGAGACGTGAACCCTAACCCTAACCCTAACCCTAACCCTAACCCTAACCCTAGCCTAACCCTAACCCTAGAGTAACCCTAACCCTAACCCTAGCCTAACCCTAACCCTAACCCTAACCCGAACCCTAACCCTAACCCTAACCCTAGCCTAACCCTAACCCTAGAGTAACCCTAACCCTAACCCTAACCCTAACCCTAACCCTAACCCTAGTCTAACCCTAACCCTAACCCTAGCCTAACCCAAACCCTAACCCTAACCCGAACCCTAACCCTAACCCTAACCCTAGCCTAACCCTAACCCTAGAGTAACCCTAACCCTAACCCTAACCCTAACCCTAACCCTAACCCTAGCCTAACCCTAACCCTAGAGTAACCCGAACCCTAACCCTAACCCTAGCCTAACCCTAACCCTAACCCTAGCCTAACCCTATCCCTAGAGTAACCCTAACCCTAACCCTAACCCTAGAGTAACCCTAACCCTAACCCTAACCCTAGAGTAACCCTAACCCTAACCCTAGCCTAACCCTAACCCTAACCCTAACCCTAACCCTAACCCTAACCCTAGCCTAACCCTAACCCTAGAGTAACCCTAACCCTAACCCTAACCCTAACCCTAACCCTAACACTAGCCCTAACCCTAACCCTAGCCTAACCGTAACCCTAGAGTAACCCTAACCCTAACCCTAGAGAAACCCTAACCCTAGCCTAACCCTAACCCTAACCCTAACCCTAACCCTAGTCTAACCCTAACCCTAACCCTAGCCTAACCCTAACCCTAACCCTAACCCTAACCCTAACCCTAACCCTAGCCTAACCCTAACCCTAACCCTAACCCCAACCCTAACCCAAGCCTAACCCTAAGACATATCCGGTCAGAAAATGGCTGTATTTCCGGAATGGAAGTGCGTAGAGATGAATGAGTGCAACCAATGGAAAGCTCATGTCAGATTTAGGTGGGGTAGGACTTGGATTCAAGTCAGTAGGCCCTTCCTTTTAAAAGTTATTTGACGTAAAGAGGACGAGATGTGAACCCTACCCCTAACCCTAACCCTAACCCTAGCCTAACCCTAACCCTAGAGTAACCCTAACCCTAACCCTAGCCTAACCCTAACCCTAACCCTAACCCTAACCCTAACCCTAGCCTAACCCTAACCCTAGAGTAACCCTAACCCTAACCCTAACCCTAACCCTAGCCTAACCCTAACCCTAACCCGAACCCTAACCCGAGCCTAACCCTAAGATATATCCAGTCAGAAAATGGCTGTATTTCCGGAATGGAGGTGCGTAGAGATGAATGAGTGCAACCAATGGAAAGCTCATGTCAGATTTAGGTGGGGTAGGACTTGGTTTCAAGTCAGTAGGCCCTTCCTTTTAAAAGTTATTTGACGTAAAGAGGACGAGACGTGAACCCTAACCCTAACCCTAACCCTAACCCTAGCCTAACCCTAACCCTAGAGTAACCCTAACCCTAATCCTAACCCTAGCCTAACCCTAACCCTAACCCTAACCCGAACCCGAACCCTAACCCGAACCCTAACCCTAACCCTACCCCTAGCCTAACCCTAACCCTAGAGTAACCCTAACCCTAACCCTAACCCTAGCCTAACCCTAACCCTAACCCTAGCCTAACCCTATCCCTAGAGTAACCCTAACCCTAACCCTAGAGTAACCCTAACCCTAACCCTAGCCTAACCCTAACCCTAACCCTAACCCTAACCCTAACCCTAACCCTAGAGTAACCCTAACCCTAACCCTAACCCTAACCCTAGCCTAACCCTAACCCTAACCCGAACCCTAACCCTAGCCTAACCCTAAGATATATCCGGTCAGAAAATGGCTGTATTTCCGGAATGGAGGTGCGTAGAGATGAATGAGTGCAACCAATGGAAAGCTCATGTCAGATTTAGGTGGGGTAGGACTTGGTTTCAAGTCAGTAGGCCCTTCCTTTTAAAAGTTATTTGACGTAAAGAGGACGAGACGTGAACCCTAACCCTAACCCTAACCCTAACCCTAACCCTAACCCTAGCCTAACCCTAACCCTAGAGTAACCCGAACCCTAACCCTAGCCTAACCCTAACCCTAACCCTAACCCTAACCCTAACCCGAACCCTAACCCTAACCCTAACCCTAGCCTAACCCTAACCCTAGAGTAACCCTAACCCTAACCCTAACCCTAACCCTAACCCTAACACTAGCCCGAACCCTAACCCTAGCCTAACCATAACCCTAGAGTAACCCTAACCCTAACCCTAGAGAAACCCTAACCCTAGCCTAACCCTAACCCTAACCCTAACCCTAACCCTAACCCTAACCCTAACCCTAGAGTAACCCTAACCCTAACCCTAACCCTAACCCTAGCCTAACCCTAACCCTAACCCGAACCCTAACCCTAGCCTAACCCTAAGATATATCCGGTCAGAAAATGGCTGTATTTCCGGAATGGAGGTGCGTAGAGATGAATGAGTGCAACCAATGGAAAGCTCATGTCAGATTTAGGTGGGGTAGGACTTGGTTTCAAGTCAGTAGGCCCTTCCTTTTAAAAGTTATTTGACGTAAAGAGGACGAGACGTGAACCCTAACCCTAACCCTAACCCTAGCCTAACCCTAAGACATATCCGGTCAGAAAATGGCTGTATTTCCGGAATGGAGGTGCGTAGAGATGAATGAGTGCAACCAATGGAAAGCTCATGTCAGATTTAGGTGGGGTAGGACTTGGTTTCAAGTCAGTAGGCCCTTCCTTTTAAAAGTTATTTGACGTAAAGAGGACGAGACGTGAACCCTAACCCTAACCCTAACCCTAGCCTAACCCTAACCCTAGAGTAACCCTAACCCTAATCCTAACCCTAGCCTAACCCTAACCCTAACCCTAACCCGAACCCGAACCCTAACCCGAACCCTAACCCTAACCCTACCCCTAGCCTAACCCTAACCCTAGAGTAACCCTAACCCTAACCCTAACCCTAGCCTAACCCTAACCCTAACCCTAGCCTAACCCTATCCCTAGAGTAACCCTAACCCTAACCCTAACCCTAGAGTAACCCTAACCCTAACCCTAGCCTAACCCTAACCCTAACCCTAACCCTAACCCTAACCCTAACCCTAACCCTAGAGTAACCCTAACCCTAACCCTAACCCTAACCCTAACCCTAGCCTAACCCTAACCCTAACCCGAACCCTAACCCTAGCCTAACCCTAAGATATATCCGGTCAGAAAATGGCTGTATTTCCGGAATGGAGGTGCGTAGAGATGAATGAGTGCAACCAATGGAAAGCTCATGTCAGATTTAGGTGGGGTAGGACTTGGTTTCAAGTCAGTAGGCCCTTCCTTTTAAAAGTTATTTGACGTAAAGAGGACGAGACGTGAACCCTAACCCTAACCCTAACCCTAACCCTAACCCTAACCCTAGCCTAACCCTAACCCTAGAGTAACCCTAACCCTAACCCTAGCCTAACCCTAACCCTAACCCTAACCCTAACCCGAACCCTAACCCTAACCCTAACCCTAGCCTAACCCTAACCCTAGAGTAACCCTAACCCTAACCCTAACCCTAACCCTAACCCTAACCCTAGTCTAACCCTAACCCTAACCCTAGCCTAACCCTAACCCTAACCCTAACCCTAACCCTAACCCTAGCCTAACCCTAACCCTAACCCTAACCCTAACCCTAGCCTAACCCTAAGACATATCCGGTCAGAAAATGGCTGTATTTCCGGAATGGAAGTGCGTAGAGATGAATGAGTGCAACCAATGGAAAGCTCATGTCAGATTTAGGTGGGGTAGGACTTGGCTTTAAGTCAGTAGGCCCTTCCTTTCAAAAGTTATTTGACGTAAAGAGGACGAGACGTGAACCCTAACCCTAAACCTAACCCTAACCCTAGCCCTAACCCTAACCCTAGCCTAACCCTAACCCTAGAGTAACCCTAACCCTAACCCTAGCCCTAACCCTAACCCTTGCCTAACCCTAACCCTAGAGTAACCCCAACCCTAACCCTAACCCCAACCTAACCCTAACCCTAACCCGAACCCGAACCCTAACCCTAACCCTAGCCTAACCCTAACCCTAGAGTAACCCTAACCCGAACCCTAACCCTAACCCTAGCCTAACCCTAACCCTAACCCTAGCCTAACCCTATCCCTAGAGTAACCCTAACCCTAACCCTAGAGTAACCCTAACCCTAACCCTAGCCTAACCCTAACCCTAACCCTAACCCTAACCCTAACCCTAACCCGAGCCTAACCCTAAGACATATCCGGTCAGAAAATGGCTGTATTTCCAGAATGGAGGTGCGTAGAGATGAATGAGGGCAACCAATGGAAAGCTCATGTCAGATTTAGGTGGGGTAGGACTTGGTTTCAAGTCAGTAGGCCCTTCCTTTTAAAAGTTATTTGACGTAAAGAGGACGAGACGTGAACCCTAACCCTAACCATAACCCTAACCCTAACCCTAGCCTAACCCTAACCCTAGAGTAACCCTAACCCTAACCCTAACCCTAACCCTAGCCTAACCCTAACCCTAACCCGAACCCTAACCCTAGCCTAACCCTAAGATATATCCGGTCAGAAAATGGCTGTATTTCCGGAATGGAGGTGCGTAGAGATGAATGAGTGCAACCAATGGAAAGCTCATGTCAGATTTAGGTGGGGTAGGACTTGGTTTCAAGTCAGTAGGCCCTTCCTTTTAAAAGTTATTTGACGTAAAGAGGACGAGACGTGAACCCTAACCCTAACCCTAACCCTAACCCTAACCCTAACCCTAGCCTAACCCTAACCCTAGAGTAACCCTAACCCTAACCCTAGCCTAACCCTAACCCTAACCCTAACCCGAACCCTAACCCTAACCCTAACCCTAGCCTAACCCTAACCCTAGAGTAACCCTAACCCTAACCCTAACCCGAACCCTAACCCTAACCCTAACCCTAGCCTAACCCTAACCCTAGAGTAACCCTAACCCTAACCCTAACCCTAACCCTAACCCTAACCCTAGTCTAACCCTAACCCTAACCCTAGCCTAACCCTAACCCTAACCCTAACCCGAACCCTAACCCTAACCCTAACCCTAGCCTAACCCTAACCCTAGAGTAACCCTAACCCTAACCCTAACCCTAACCCTAACCCTAGCCCTAGCCTAACCCTAACCCTAGAGTAACCCGAACCCTAACCCTAACCCTAGCCTAACCCTAACCCTAACCCTAGCCTAACCCTATCCCTAGAGTAACCCTAACCCTAACCCTAACCCTAGAGTAACCCTAACCCTAACCCTAGCCTAACCCTAACCCTAACCCTAACCCTAACCCTAACCCTAACCCGAGCCTAACCCTATCCCTAGAGTAACCCTAACCCTAACCCTAACCCTAGAGTAACCCTAACCCTAACCCTAGCCTAACCCTAACCCTAACCCTAACCCTAACCCTAACCCTAACCCTAGAGTAACCCTAACCCTAACCCTAACCCTAACCCTAGAGTAACCCTAACCCTAACCCTAACCCTAACCCTAGCCTAACCCTAACCCTAACCCGAACCCTAACCCTAGCCTAACCCTAAGATATATCCGGTCAGAAAATGGCTGTATTTCCGGAATGGAGGTGCGTAGAGATGAATGAGTGCAACCAATGGAAAGCTCATGTCAGATTTAGGTGGGGTAGGACTTGGTTTCAAGTCAGTAGGCCCTTCCTTTTAAAAGTTATTTGACGTAAAGAGGACGAGACGTGAACCCTAACCCTAACCCTAACCCTAGCCTAACCCTAAGACATATCCGGTCAGAAAATGGCTGTATTTCCGGAATGGAGGTGCGTAGAGATGAATGAGTGCAACCAATGGAAAGCTCATGTCAGATTTAGGTGGGGTAGGACTTGGTTTCAAGTCAGTAGGCCCTTCCTTTTAAAAGTTATTTGACGTAAAGAGGACGAGACGTGAACCCTAACCCTAACCCTAACCCTAACCCTAGCCTACCCCTAACCCTAGAGTAACCCTAACCCTAATCCTAACCCTAGCCTAACCCTAACCCTAACCCTAACCCGAACCCGAACCCTAACCCGAACCCTAACCCTAACCCTACCCCTAGCCTAACCCTAACCCTAGAGTAACCCTAACCCTAACCCTAACCCTAGCCTAACCCTAACCCTAACCCTAGCCTAACCCTATCCCTAGAGTAACCCTAACCCTAACCCTAACCCTAGAGTAACCCTAACCCTAACCCTAGCCTAACCCTAACCCTAACCCTAACCCTAACCCTAACCCTAACCCTAACCCTAACCCTAGAGTAACCCTAACCCTAACCCTAACCCTAACCCTAGCCTAACCCTAACCCTAACCCGAACCCTAACCCTAGCCTAACCCTAAGATATATCCGGTCAGAAAATGGCTGTATTTCCGGAATGGAGGTGCGTAGAGATGAATGAGTGCAACCAATGGAAAGCTCATGTCAGATTTAGGTGGGGTAGGACTTGGTTTCAAGTCAGTAGGCCCTTCCTTTTAAAAGTTATTTGACGTAAAGAGGACGAGACGTGAACCCTAACCCTAACCCTAACCCTAACCCTAACCCTAACCCTAACCCTAACCCTAGAGTAACCCGAACCCTAACCCTAGCCTAACCCTAACCCTAACCCTAACCCTAACCCGAACCCTAACCCTAACCCTAACCCTAGCCTAACCCTAACCCTAGAGTAACCCTAACCCTAACCCTAACCCTAACCCTAACCCTAACACTAGCCCTAACCCTAACCCTAGCCTAACCGTAACCCTAGAGTAACCCTAACCCTAACCCTAGAGAAACCCTAACCCTAGCCTAACCCTAACCCTAACCCTAACCCTAACCCTAGTCTAACCCTAACCCTAACCCTAGCCTAACCCTAACCCTAACCCTAACCCTAACCCTAACCCTAACCCTAGCCTAACCCTAACCCTAACCCTAACCCCAACCCTAACCCAAGCCTAACCCTAAGACATATCCGGTCAGAAAATGGCTGTATTTCCGGAATGGAAGTGCGTAGAGATGAATGAGTGCAACCAATGGAAAGCTCATGTCAGATTTAGGTGGGGTAGGACTTGGATTCAAGTCAGTAGGCCCTTCCTTTTAAAAGTTATTTGACGTAAAGAGGACGAGATGTGAACCCTACCCCTAACCCTAACCCTAACCCTAGCCTAACCCTAACCCTAGAGTAACCCTAACCCTAACCCTAGCCTAACCCTAACCCTAACCCTAACCCTAACCCTAACCCTAGCCTAACCCTAACCCTAGAGTAACCCTAACCCTAACCCTAACCCTAACCCTAGCCTAACCCTAACCCTAACCCGAACCCTAACCCGAGCCTAACCCTAAGATATATCCAGTCAGAAAATGGCTGTATTTCCGGAATGGAGGTGCGTAGAGATGAATGAGTGCAACCAATGGAAAGCTCATGTCAGATTTAGGTGGGGTAGGACTTGGTTTCAAGTCAGTAGGCCCTTCCTTTTAAAAGTTATTTGACGTAAAGAGGACGAGACGTGAACCCTAACCCTAACCCTAACCCTAACCCTAACCCTAACCCTAACCCTAACCCTAGCCTAACCCTAACCCTAACCCTAACCCTAACCCTAGCCTAACCCTAAGACATATCCGGTCAGAAAATGGCTGTATTTCCGGAATGGAAGTGCGTAGAGATGAATGAGTGCAACCAATGGAAAGCTCATGTCAGATTTAGGTGGGGTAGGACTTGGCTTTAAGTCAGTAGGCCCTTCCTTTCAAAAGTTATTTGACGTAAAGAGGACGAGACGTGAACCCTAACCCTAAACCTAACCCTAACCCTAGCCCTAACCCTAACCCTAGCCTAACCCTAACCCTAGAGTAACCCTAACCCTAACCCTAGCCCTAACCCTAACCCTTGCCTAACCCTAACCCTAGAGTAACCCCAACCCTAACCCTAACCCCAACCTAACCCTAACCCTAACCCGAACCCGAACCCTAACCCTAACCCTAGCCTAACCCTAACCCTAGAGTAACCCTAACCCGAACCCTAACCCTAACCCTAGCCTAACCCTAACCCTAACCCTAGCCTAACCCTATCCCTAGAGTAACCCTAACCCTAACCCTAGAGTAACCCTAACCCTAACCCTAGCCTAACCCTAACCCTAACCCTAACCCTAACCCTAACCCTAACCCGAGCCTAACCCTAAGACATATCCGGTCAGAAAATGGCTGTATTTCCAGAATGGAGGTGCGTAGAGATGAATGAGGGCAACCAATGGAAAGCTCATGTCAGATTTAGGTGGGGTAGGACTTGGTTTCAAGTCAGTAGGCCCTTCCTTTTAAAAGTTATTTGACGTAAAGAGGACGAGACGTGAACCCTAACCCTAACCATAACCCTAACCCTAACCCTAGCCTAACCCTAACCCTAGAGTAACCCTAACCCTAACCCTAACCCTAACCCTAGCCTAACCCTAACCCTAACCCGAACCCTAACCCTAGCCTAACCCTAAGATATATCCGGTCAGAAAATGGCTGTATTTCCGGAATGGAGGTGCGTAGAGATGAATGAGTGCAACCAATGGAAAGCTCATGTCAGATTTAGGTGGGGTAGGACTTGGTTTCAAGTCAGTAGGCCCTTCCTTTTAAAAGTTATTTGACGTAAAGAGGACGAGACGTGAACCCTAACCCTAACCCTAACCCTAACCCTAACCCTAACCCTAGCCTAACCCTAACCCTAGAGTAACCCTAACCCGAACCCTAACCCTAACCCTAGCCTAACCCTAACCCTAACCCTAGCCTAACCCTATCCCTAGAGTAACCCTAACCCTAACCCTAACCCTAGAGTAACCCTAACCCTAACCCTAGCCTAACCCTAACCCTAACCCTAACCCTAACCCTAACCCTAACCCGAGCCTAACCCTATCCCTAGAGTAACCCTAACCCTAACCCTAACCCTAGAGTAACCCTAACCCTAACCCTAGCCTAACCCTAACCCTAACCCTAACCCTAACCCTAACCCTAACCCTAGAGTAACCCTAACCCTAACCCTAACCCTAACCCTAGAGTAACCCTAACCCTAACCCTAACCCTAACCCTAGCCTAACCCTAACCCTAACCCGAACCCTAACCCTAGCCTAACCCTAAGATATATCCGGTCAGAAAATGGCTGTATTTCCGGAATGGAGGTGCGTAGAGATGAATGAGTGCAACCAATGGAAAGCTCATGTCAGATTTAGGTGGGGTAGGACTTGGTTTCAAGTCAGTAGGCCCTTCCTTTTAAAAGTTATTTGACGTAAAGAGGACGAGACGTGAACCCTAACCCTAACCCTAACCCTAGCCTAACCCTAAGACATATCCGGTCAGAAAATGGCTGTATTTCCGGAATGGAGGTGCGTAGAGATGAATGAGTGCAACCAATGGAAAGCTCATGTCAGATTTAGGTGGGGTAGGACTTGGTTTCAAGTCAGTAGGCCCTTCCTTTTAAAAGTTATTTGACGTAAAGAGGACGAGACGTGAACCCTAACCCTAACCCTAACCCTAACCCTAGCCTAACCCTAACCCTAGAGTAACCCTAACCCTAATCCTAACCCTAGCCTAACCCTAACCCTAACCCTAACCCGAACCCGAACCCTAACCCGAACCCTAACCCTAACCCTACCCCTAGCCTAACCCTAACCCTAGAGTAACCCTAACCCTAACCCTAACCCTAGCCTAACCCTAACCCTAACCCTAGCCTAACCCTATCCCTAGAGTAACCCTAACCCTAACCCTAACCCTAGAGTAACCCTAACCCTAACCCTAGCCTAACCCTAACCCTAACCCTAACCCTAACCCTAACCCTAACCCTAACCCTAACCCTAGAGTAACCCTAACCCTAACCCTAACCCTAACCCTAGCCTAACCCTAACCCTAACCCGAACCCTAACCCTAGCCTAACCCTAAGATATATCCGGTCAGAAAATGGCTGTATTTCCGGAATGGAGGTGCGTAGAGATGAATGAGTGCAACCAATGGAAAGCTCATGTCAGATTTAGGTGGGGTAGGACTTGGTTTCAAGTCAGTAGGCCCTTCCTTTTAAAAGTTATTTGACGTAAAGAGGACGAGACGTGAACCCTAACCCTAACCCTAACCCTAACCCTAACCCTAACCCTAACCCTAACCCTAGAGTAACCCGAACCCTAACCCTAGCCTAACCCTAACCCTAACCCTAACCCTAACCCGAACCCTAACCCTAACCCTAACCCTAGCCTAACCCTAACCCTAGAGTAACCCTAACCCTAACCCTAACCCTAACCCTAACCCTAACACTAGCCCTAACCCTAACCCTAGCCTAACCGTAACCCTAGAGTAACCCTAACCCTAACCCTAGAGAAACCCTAACCCTAGCCTAACCCTAACCCTAACCCTAACCCTAACCCTAGTCTAACCCTAACCCTAACCCTAGCCTAACCCTAACCCTAACCCTAACCCTAACCCTAACCCTAACCCTAGCCTAACCCTAACCCTAACCCTAACCCCAACCCTAACCCAAGCCTAACCCTAAGACATATCCGGTCAGAAAATGGCTGTATTTCCGGAATGGAAGTGCGTAGAGATGAATGAGTGCAACCAATGGAAAGCTCATGTCAGATTTAGGTGGGGTAGGACTTGGATTCAAGTCAGTAGGCCCTTCCTTTTAAAAGTTATTTGACGTAAAGAGGACGAGATGTGAACCCTACCCCTAACCCTAACCCTAACCCTAGCCTAACCCTAACCCTAGAGTAACCCTAACCCTAACCCTAGCCTAACCCTAACCCTAACCCTAACCCTAACCCTAACCCTAGCCTAACCCTAACCCTAGAGTAACCCTAACCCTAACCCTAACCCTAACCCTAGCCTAACCCTAACCCTAACCCGAACCCTAACCCGAGCCTAACCCTAAGATATATCCAGTCAGAAAATGGCTGTATTTCCGGAATGGAGGTGCGTAGAGATGAATGAGTGCAACCAATGGAAAGCTCATGTCAGATTTAGGTGGGGTAGGACTTGGTTTCAAGTCAGTAGGCCCTTCCTTTTAAAAGTTATTTGACGTAAAGAGGACGAGACGTGAACCCTAACCCTAACCCTAACCCTAACCCTAGCCTAACCCTAACCCTAGAGTAACCCTAACCCTAATCCTAACCCTAGCCTAACCCTAACCCTAACCCTAACCCGAACCCGAACCCTAACCCGAACCCTAACCCTAACCCTACCCCTAGCCTAACCCTAACCCTAGAGTAACCCTAACCCTAACCCTAACCCTAGCCTAACCCTAACCCTAACCCTAGCCTAACCCTATCCCTAGAGTAACCCTAACCCTAACCCTAACCCTAGAGTAACCCTAACCCTAACCCTAGCCTAACCCTAACCCTAACCCTAACCCTAACCCTAACCCTAACCCTAACCCTAACCCTAGAGTAACCCTAACCCTAACCCTAACCCTAACCCTAGCCTAACCCTAACCCTAACCCGAACCCTAACCCTAGCCTAACCCTAAGATATATCCGGTCACAAAATGGCTGTATTTCCGGAATGGAGGTGCGTAGAGATGAATGAGTGCAACCAATGGAAAGCTCATGTCAGATTTAGGTGGGGTAGGACTTGGTTTCAAGTCAGTAGGCCCTTCCTTTTAAAAGTTATTTGACGTAAAGAGGACGAGACGTGAACCCTAACCCTAACCCTAACCCTAACCCTAACCCTAACCCTAACCCTAACCCTAGCCTAACCCTAACCCTAGAGTAACCCGAACCCTAACCCTAGCCTAACCCTAACCCTAACCCTAACCCTAACCCTAACCCGAACCCTAACCCTAACCCTAACCCTAGCCTAACCCTAACCCTAGAGTAACCCTAACCCTAACCCTAACCCTAACCCTAACCCTAACACTAGCCCGAACCCTAACCCTAGCCTAACCATAACCCTAGAGTAACCCTAACCCTAACCCTAGAGAAACCCTAACCCTAGCCTAACCCTAACCCTAACCCTAACCCTAACCCTAACCCTAACCCTAGAGTAACCCTAACCCTAACCCTAACCCTAACCCTAGCCTAACCCTAACCCTAACCCGAACCCTAACCCTAGCCTAACCCTAAGATATATCCGGTCAGAAAATGGCTGTATTTCCGGAATGGAGGTGCGTAGAGATGAATGAGTGCAACCAATGGAAAGCTCATGTCAGATTTAGGTGGGGTAGGACTTGGCTTTAAGTCAGTAGGCCCTTCCTTTCAAAAGTTATTTGACGTAAAGAGGACGAGACGTGAACCCTAACCCTAAACCTAACCCTAACCCTAGCCCTAACCCTAACCCTAGCCTAACCCTAACCCTAGAGTAACCCTAACCCTAACCCTAGCCCTAACCCTAACCCTTGCCTAACCCTAACCCTAGAGTAACCCCAACCCTAACCCTAACCCCAACCTAACCCTAACCCTAACCCGAACCCGAACCCTAACCCTAACCCTAGCCTAACCCTAACCCTAGAGTAACCCTAACCCGAACCCTAACCCTAACCCTAGCCTAACCCTAACCCTAGAGTAACCCTAACCCGAACCCTAACCCTAACCCTAGCCTAACCCTAACCCTAACCCTAGCCTAACCCTATCCCTAGAGTAACCCTAACCCTAACCCTAACCCTAGAGTAACCCTAACCCTAACCCTAGCCTAACCCTAACCCTAACCCTAACCCTAACCCGAGCCTAACCCTATCCCTAGAGTAACCCTAACCCTAACCCTAACCCTAGAGTAACCCTAACCCTAACCCTAGCCTAACCCTAACCCTAACCCTAACCCTAACCCTAACCCTAACCCTAGAGTAACCCTAACCCTAACCCTAACCCTAACCCTAGAGTAACCCTAACCCTAACCCTAACCCTAACCCTAGCCTAACCCTAACCCTAACCCGAACCCTAACCCTAGCCTAACCCTAAGATATATCCGGTCAGAAAATGGCTGTATTTCCGGAATGGAGGTGCGTAGAGATGAATGAGTGCAACCAATGGAAAGCTCATGTCAGATTTAGGTGGGGTAGGACTTGGTTTCAAGTCAGTAGGCCCTTCCTTTTAAAAGTTATTTGACGTAAAGAGGACGAGACGTGAACCCTAACCCTAACCCTAACCCTAGCCTAACCCTAAGACATATCCGGTCAGAAAATGGCTGTATTTCCGGAATGGAGGTGCGTAGAGATGAATGAGTGCAACCAATGGAAAGCTCATGTCAGATTTAGGTGGGGTAGGACTTGGTTTCAAGTCAGTAGGCCCTTCCTTTTAAAAGTTATTTGACGTAAAGAGGACGAGACGTGAACCCTAACCCTAACCCTAACCCTAACCCTAGCCTAACCCTAACCCTAGAGTAACCCTAACCCTAATCCTAACCCTAGCCTAACCCTAACCCTAACCCTAACCCGAACCCGAACCCTAACCCGAACCCTAACCCTAACCCTACCCCTAGCCTAACCCTAACCCTAGAGTAACCCTAACCCTAACCCTAACCCTAGCCTAACCCTAACCCTAACCCTAGCCTAACCCTATCCCTAGAGTAACCCTAACCCTAACCCTAACCCTAGAGTAACCCTAACCCTAACCCTAGCCTAACCCTAACCCTAACCCTAACCCTAACCCTAACCCTAACCCTAACCCTAACCCTAGAGTAACCCTAACCCTAACCCTAACCCTAACCCTAGCCTAACCCTAACCCTAACCCGAACCCTAACCCTAGCCTAACCCTAAGATATATCCGGTCAGAAAATGGCTGTATTTCCGGAATGGAGGTGCGTAGAGATGAATGAGTGCAACCAATGGAAAGCTCATGTCAGATTTAGGTGGGGTAGGACTTGGTTTCAAGTCAGTAGGCCCTTCCTTTTAAAAGTTATTTGACGTAAAGAGGACGAGACGTGAACCCTAACCCTAACCCTAACCCTAACCCTAACCCTAACCCTAACCCTAACCCTAGAGTAACCCGAACCCTAACCCTAGCCTAACCCTAACCCTAACCCTAACCCTAACCCGAACCCTAACCCTAACCCTAACCCTAGCCTAACCCTAACCCTAGAGTAACCCTAACCCTAACCCTAACCCTAACCCTAACCCTAACACTAGCCCTAACCCTAACCCTAGCCTAACCGTAACCCTAGAGTAACCCTAACCCTAACCCTAGAGAAACCCTAACCCTAGCCTAACCCTAACCCTAACCCTAACCCTAACCCTAGTCTAACCCTAACCCTAACCCTAGCCTAACCCTAACCCTAACCCTAACCCTAACCCTAACCCTAACCCTAGCCTAACCCTAACCCTAACCCTAACCCCAACCCTAACCCAAGCCTAACCCTAAGACATATCCGGTCAGAAAATGGCTGTATTTCCGGAATGGAAGTGCGTAGAGATGAATGAGTGCAACCAATGGAAAGCTCATGTCAGATTTAGGTGGGGTAGGACTTGGATTCAAGTCAGTAGGCCCTTCCTTTTAAAAGTTATTTGACGTAAAGAGGACGAGATGTGAACCCTACCCCTAACCCTAACCCTAACCCTAGCCTAACCCTAACCCTAGAGTAACCCTAACCCTAACCCTAGCCTAACCCTAACCCTAACCCTAACCCTAACCCTAACCCTAGCCTAACCCTAACCCTAGAGTAACCCTAACCCTAACCCTAACCCTAACCCTAGCCTAACCCTAACCCTAACCCGAACCCTAACCCGAGCCTAACCCTAAGATATATCCAGTCAGAAAATGGCTGTATTTCCGGAATGGAGGTGCGTAGAGATGAATGAGTGCAACCAATGGAAAGCTCATGTCAGATTTAGGTGGGGTAGGACTTGGTTTCAAGTCAGTAGGCCCTTCCTTTTAAAAGTTATTTGACGTAAAGAGGACGAGACGTGAACCCTAACCCTAACCCTAACCCTAACCCTAGCCTAACCCTAACCCTAGAGTAACCCTAACCCTAATCCTAACCCTAGCCTAACCCTAACCCTAACCCTAACCCGAACCCGAACCCTAACCCGAACCCTAACCCTAACCCTACCCCTAGCCTAACCCTAACCCTAGAGTAACCCTAACCCTAACCCTAACCCTAGCCTAACCCTAACCCTAACCCTAGCCTAACCCTATCCCTAGAGTAACCCTAACCCTAACCCTAACCCTAGAGTAACCCTAACCCTAACCCTAGCCTAACCCTAACCCTAACCCTAACCCTAACCCTAACCCTAACCCTAACCCTAACCCTAGAGTAACCCTAACCCTAACCCTAACCCTAACCCTAGCCTAACCCTAACCCTAACCCGAACCCTAACCCTAGCCTAACCCTAAGATATATCCGGTCACAAAATGGCTGTATTTCCGGAATGGAGGTGCGTAGAGATGAATGAGTGCAACCAATGGAAAGCTCATGTCAGATTTAGGTGGGGTAGGACTTGGTTTCAAGTCAGTAGGCCCTTCCTTTTAAAAGTTATTTGACGTAAAGAGGACGAGACGTGAACCCTAACCCTAACCCTAACCCTAACCCTAACCCTAACCCTAACCCTAACCCTAGCCTAACCCTAACCCTAGAGTAACCCGAACCCTAACCCTAGCCTAACCCTAACCCTAACCCTAACCCTAACCCTAACCCGAACCCTAACCCTAACCCTAACCCTAGCCTAACCCTAACCCTAGAGTAACCCTAACCCTAACCCTAACCCTAACCCTAACCCTAACACTAGCCCGAACCCTAACCCTAGCCTAACCATAACCCTAGAGTAACCCTAACCCTAACCCTAGAGAAACCCTAACCCTAGCCTAACCCTAACCCTAACCCTAACCCTAACCCTAACCCTAACCCTAGAGTAACCCTAACCCTAACCCTAACCCTAACCCTAACCCTAGCCTAACCCTAACCCTAACCCGAACCCTAACCCTAGCCTAACCCTAAGATATATCCGGTCAGAAAATGGCTGTATTTCCGGAATGGAGGTGCGTAGAGATGAATGAGTGCAACCAATGGAAAGCTCATGTCAGATTTAGGTGGGGTAGGACTTGGTTTCAAGTCAGTAGGCCCTTCCTTTTAAAAGTTATTTGACGTAAAGAGGACGAGACGTGAACCCTAACCCTAACCCTAACCCTAGCCTAACCCTAAGACATATCCGGTCAGAAAATGGCTGTATTTCCGGAATGGAGGTGCGTAGAGATGAATGAGTGCAACCAATGGAAAGCTCATGTCAGATTTAGGTGGGGTAGGACTTGGTTTCAAGTCAGTAGGCCCTTCCTTTTAAAAGTTATTTGACGTAAAGAGGACGAGACGTGAACCCTAACCCTAACCCTAACCCTAGCCTAACCCTAACCCTAGAGTAACCCTAACCCTAATCCTAACCCTAGCCTAACCCTAACCCTAACCCTAACCCGAACCCGAACCCTAACCCGAACCCTAACCCTAACCCTACCCCTAGCCTAACCCTAACCCTAGAGTAACCCTAACCCTAACCCTAACCCTAGCCTAACCCTAACCCTAACCCTAGCCTAACCCTATCCCTAGAGTAACCCTAACCCTAACCCTAACCCTAGAGTAACCCTAACCCTAACCCTAGCCTAACCCTAACCCTAACCCTAACCCTAACCCTAACCCTAACCCTAACCCTAACCCTAGAGTAACCCTAACCCTAACCCTAACCCTAACCCTAACCCTAGCCTAACCCTAACCCTAACCCGAACCCTAACCCTAGCCTAACCCTAAGATATATCCGGTCAGAAAATGGCTGTATTTCCGGAATGGAGGTGCGTAGAGATGAATGAGTGCAACCAATGGAAAGCTCATGTCAGATTTAGGTGGGGTAGGACTTGGTTTCAAGTCAGTAGGCCCTTCCTTTTAAAAGTTATTTGACGTAAAGAGGACGAGACGTGAACCCTAACCCTAACCCTAACCCTAACCCTAACCCTAACCCTAGCCTAACCCTAACCCTAGAGTAACCCTAACCCTAACCCTAGCCTAACCCTAACCCTAACCCTAACCCTAACCCGAACCCTAACCCTAACCCTAACCCTAGCCTAACCCTAACCCTAGAGTAACCCTAACCCTAACCCTAACCCTAACCCTAACCCTAACCCTAGTCTAACCCTAACCCTAACCCTAGCCTAACCCTAACCCTAACCCTAACCCTAACCCTAACCCTAGCCTAACCCTAACCCTAACCCTAACCCTAACCCTAGCCTAACCCTAAGACATATCCGGTCAGAAAATGGCTGTATTTCCGGAATGGAAGTGCGTAGAGATGAATGAGTGCAACCAATGGAAAGCTCATGTCAGATTTAGGTGGGGTAGGACTTGGCTTTAAGTCAGTAGGCCCTTCCTTTCAAAAGTTATTTGACGTAAAGAGGACGAGACGTGAACCCTAACCCTAAACCTAACCCTAACCCTAGCCCTAACCCTAACCCTAGCCTAACCCTAACCCTAGAGTAACCCTAACCCTAACCCTAGCCCTAACCCTAACCCTTGCCTAACCCTAACCCTAGAGTAACCCCAACCCTAACCCTAACCCCAACCTAACCCTAACCCTAACCCGAACCCGAACCCTAACCCTAACCCTAGCCTAACCCTAACCCTAGAGTAACCCTAACCCGAACCCTAACCCTAACCCTAGCCTAACCCTAACCCTAACCCTAGCCTAACCCTATCCCTAGAGTAACCCTAACCCTAACCCTAGAGTAACCCTAACCCTAACCCTAGCCTAACCCTAACCCTAACCCTAACCCTAACCCTAACCCTAACCCGAGCCTAACCCTAAGACATATCCGGTCAGAAAATGGCTGTATTTCCAGAATGGAGGTGCGTAGAGATGAATGAGGGCAACCAATGGAAAGCTCATGTCAGATTTAGGTGGGGTAGGACTTGGTTTCAAGTCAGTAGGCCCTTCCTTTTAAAAGTTATTTGACGTAAAGAGGACGAGACGTGAACCCTAACCCTAACCATAACCCTAACCCTAACCCTAGCCTAACCCTAACCCTAGAGTAACCCTAACCCTAACCCTAACCCTAACCCTAGCCTAACCCTAACCCTAACCCGAACCCTAACCCTAGCCTAACCCTAAGATATATCCGGTCAGAAAATGGCTGTATTTCCGGAATGGAGGTGCGTAGAGATGAATGAGTGCAACCAATGGAAAGCTCATGTCAGATTTAGGTGGGGTAGGACTTGGTTTCAAGTCAGTAGGCCCTTCCTTTTAAAAGTTATTTGACGTAAAGAGGACGAGACGTGAACCCTAACCCTAACCCTAACCCTAACCCTAACCCTAACCCTAGCCTAACCCTAACCCTAGAGTAACCCTAACCCTAACCCTAGCCTAACCCTAACCCTAACCCTAACCCGAACCCTAACCCTAACCCTAACCCTAGCCTAACCCTAACCCTAGAGTAACCCTAACCCTAACCCTAACCCTAACCCTAACCCTAACCCTAGTCTAACCCTAACCCTAACCCTAGCCTAACCCTAACCCTAACCCTAACCCGAACCCTAACCCTAACCCTAACCCTAGCCTAACCCTAACCCTAGAGTAACCCTAACCCTAACCCTAACCCTAACCCTAACCCTAACCCTAGCCTAACCCTAACCCTAGAGTAACCCGAACCCTAACCCTAACCCTAGCCTAACCCTAACCCTAACCCTAGCCTAACCCTATCCCTAGAGTAACCCTAACCCTAACCCTAACCCTAGAGTAACCCTAACCCTAACCCTAGCCTAACCCTAACCCTAACCCTAACCCTAACCCTAACCCTAACCCTAACCCGAGCCTAACCCTAAGACATATCCGGTCAGAAAATGGCTGTATTTCCAGAATGGAGGTGCGTAGAGATGAATGAGGGCAACCAATGGAAAGCTCATGTCAGATTTAGGTGGGGTAGGACTTGGTTTCAAGTCAGTAGGCCCTTCCTTTTAAAAGTTATTTGACGTAAAGAGGACGAGACGTGAACCCTAACCCTAACCCTAACCCTAACCCTAACCCTAGCCTAACCCTAACCCTAGAGTAACCCTAACCCTAACCCTAACCCTAACCCTAGCCTAACCCTAACCCTAACCCGAACCCTAACCCTAGCCTAACCCTAAGATATATCCGGTCAGAAAATGGCTGTATTTCCGGAATGGAGGTGCGTAGAGATGAATGAGTGCAACCAATGGAAAGCTCATGTCAGATTTAGGTGGGGTAGGACTTGGTTTCAAGTCAGTAGGCCCTTCCTTTTAAAAGTTATTTGACGTAAAGAGGACGAGACGTGAACCCTAACCCTAACCCTAACCCTAACCCTAACCCTAACCCTAGCCTAACCCTAACCCTAGAGTAACCCTAACCCTAACCCTAGCCTAACCCTAACCCTAACCCTAACCCGAACCCTAACCCTAACCCTAACCCTAGCCTAACCCTAACCCTAGAGTAACCCTAACCCTAACCCTAACCCTAACCCTAACCCTAACCCTAGTCTAACCCTAACCCTAACCCTAGCCTAACCCTAACCCTAACCCTAACCCTAACCCTAACCCTAACCCTAGCCTAACCCTAACCCTAACCCTAACCCTAACCCTAGCCTAACCCTAAGACATATCCGGTCAGAAAATGGCTGTATTTCCGGAATGGAAGTGCGTAGAGATGAATGAGTGCAACCAATGGAAAGCTCATGTCAGATTTAGGTGGGGTAGGACTTGGCTTCAAGTCAGTAGGCCCTTCCTTTTAAAAGTTATTTGACGTAAAGAGGACGAGACGTGAACCCTAACCCTAAACCTAACCCTAACCCTAGCCCTAACCCTAACCCTAGCCTAACCCTAACCCTAGAGTAACCCTAACCCTAACCCTAGCCCTAACCCTAACCCTAGCCTAACCCTAACCCTAGAGTAACCCTAACCCTAACCCTAACCCCAACCTAACCCTAACCCTAACCCGAACCCGAACCCTAACCCTAACCCTAGCCTAACCCTAACCCTAGAGTAACCCTAACCCGAACCCTAACCCTAACCCTAGCCTAACCCTAACCCTAACCCTAGCCTAACCCTATCCCTAGAGTAACCCTAACCCTAACCCTAACCCTAGCCTAACCCTAACCCTAACCCTAACCCTAACCCTAGCCAAACCCTAACCCTAGAGTAACCCTAACCCTAACCCTAGCCTAACCCTAACCCTAACCCTAACCCTAACCCTAACCCTAACCCTAACCCGAGCCTAACCCTAAGACATATCCGGTCAGAAAATGGCTGTATTTCCAGAATGGAGGTGCGTAGAGATGAATGAGGGCAACCAATGGAAAGCTCATGTCAGATTTAGGTGGGGTAGGACTTGGTTTCAAGTCAGTAGGCCCTTCCTTTTAAAAGTTATTTGACGTAAAGAGGACGAGACGTGAACCCTAACCCTAACCCTAACCCTACCCCTAACCCTAACCCTAGCCTAACCCTAACCCTAGAGTAACCCTAACCCTAACCCTAGCCTAACCCTAACCCTAACCCTAACCCGAACCCTAACCCTAACCCTAACCCTAGCCTAACCCTAACCCTAGAGTAACCCTAACCCTAACCCTAACCCTAACCCTAACCCTAACCCTAGTCTAACCCTAACCTTAACCCTAGCCTAACCCTAACCCTAACCCTAACCCTAACCCTAACCCTAGCCTAACCCTAACCCTAACCCTAACCCTAACCCTAGCCTAACCCTAAGACATATCCGGTCAGAAAATGGCTGTATTTCCGGAATGGAAGTGCGTAGAGATGAATGAGTGCAACCAATGGAAAGCTCATGTCAGATTTAGGTGGGGTAGGACTTGGCTTCAAGTCAGTAGGCCCTTCCTTTTAAAAGTTATTTGACGTAAAGAGGACGAGACGTGAACCCTAACCCTAAACCTAACCCTAGCCCTAGCCCTAACCCTAACCCTAGCCTAACCCTAACCCTAGAGTAACCCTAACCCTAACCCTAGCCCTAACCCTAACCCTAGCCTAACCCTAACCCTAGAGTAACCCTAACCCTAACCCTAACCCCAACCTAACCCTAACCCTAACCCGAACCCGAACCCTAACCCTAACCCTAGCCTAACCCTAACCCTAGAGTAACCCTAACCCGAACCCTAACCCTAACCCTAGCCTAACCCTAACCCTAACCCTAGCCTAACCCTATCCCTAGAGTAACCCTAACCCTAACCCTAACCCTAGCCTAACCCTAACCCTAACCCTAACCCTAACCCTAGCCAAACCCTAACCCTAGAGTAACCCTAACCCTAACCCTAGCCTAACCCTAACCCTAACCCTAACCCTAACCCTAACCCTAACCCTAACCCGAGCCTAACCCTAAGACATATCCGGTCAGAAAATGGCTGTATTTCCAGAATGGAGGTGCGTAGAGATGAATGAGGGCAACCAATGGAAAGCTCATGTCAGATTTAGGTGGGGTAGGACTTGGTTTCAAGTCAGTAGGCCCTTCCTTTTAAAAGTTATTTGACGTAAAGAGGACGAGACGTGAACCCTAACCCTAACCCTAACCCTACCCCTAACCCTAGCCTAACCCTAACCCTAACCCGAACCCTAACCCTAGCCTAACCCTAAGATATATCCGGTCAGAAAATGGCTGTATTTCCGGAATGGAGGTGCGTAGAGATGAATGAGTGCAACCAATGGAAAGCTCATGTCAGATTTAGGTGGGGTAGGACTTGGTTTCAAGTCAGTAGGCCCTTCCTTTTAAAAGTTATTTGACGTAAAGAGGACGAGACGTGAACCCTAACCCTAACCCTAACCCTAACCCTAACCCTAACCCTAGCCTAACCCTAACCCTAGAGTAACCCTAACCCTAACCCTAGCCTAACCCTAACCCTAACCCTAACCCTAACCCGAACCCTAACCCTAACCCTAACCCTAGCCTAACCCTAACCCTAGAGTAACCCTAACCCTAACCCTAACCCTAACCCTAACCCTAACCCTAGCCTAACCCTAACCCTAGAGTAACCCGAACCCTAACCCTAACCCTAGCCTAACCCTAACCCTAACCCTAGCCTAACCCTATCCCTAGAGTAACCCTAACCCTAACCCTAACCCTAGAGTAACCCTAACCCTAACCCTAGCCTAACCCTAACCCTAACCCTAACCCTAACCCTAACCCTAACCCGAGCCTAACCCTAAGACATATCCGGTCAGAAAATGGCTGTATTTCCAGAATGGAGGTGCGTAGAGATGAATGAGGGCAACCAATGGAAAGCTCATGTCAGATTTAGGTGGGGTAGGACTTGGTTTCAAGTCAGTAGGCCCTTCCTTTTAAAAGTTATTTGACGTAAAGAGGACGAGACGTGAACCCTAACCCTAACCCTAACCCTAACCCTAACCCTAGCCTAACCCTAACCCTAGAGTAACCCTAACCCTAACCCTAACCCTAACCCTAGCCTAACCCTAACCCTAACCCGAACCCTAACCCTAGCCTAACCCTAAGATATATCCGGTCACAAAATGGCTGTATTTCCGGAATGGAGGTGCGTAGAGATGAATGAGTGCAACCAATGGAAAGCTCATGTCAGATTTAGGTGGGGTAGGACTTGGTTTCAAGTCAGTAGGCCCTTCCTTTTAAAAGTTATTTGACGTAAAGAGGACGAGACGTGAACCCTAACCCTAACCCTAACCCTAACCCTAACCCTAACCCTAGCCTAACCCTAACCCTAGAGTAACCCTAACCCTAACCCTAGCCTAACCCTAACCCTAACCCTAACCCGAACCCTAACCCTAACCCTAACCCTAGCCTAACCCTAACCCTAGAGTAACCCAAACCCTAACCCTAACCCTAACCCTAACCCTAGTCTAACCCTAACCCTAACCCTAGCCTAACCCTAACCCTAACCCTAACCCTAACCCTAACCCTAGCCTAACCCTAACCCTAACCCTAACCCTAACCCTAGCCTAACCCTAAGACATATCCGGTCAGAAAATGGCTGTATTTCCGGAATGGAAGTGCGTAGAGATGAATGAGTGCAACCAATGGAAAGCTCATGTCAGATTTAGGTGGGGTAGGACTTGGCTTCAAGTCAGTAGGCCCTTCCTTTTAAAAGTTATTTGACGTAAAGAGGACGAGACGTGAACCCTAACCCTAAACCTAACCCTAACCCTAGCCCTAACCCTAGCCTAACCCTAACCCTAGAGTAACCCTAACCCTAACCCTAGCCCTAACCCTAACCCTAGCCTAACCCTAACCCTAGAGTAACCCTAACCCTAACCCTAACCCCAACCTAACCCTAACCCTAACCCGAACCCGAACCCTAACCCTAACCCTAGCCTAACCCTAACCCTAGAGTAACCCTAACCCGAACCCTAACCCTAACCCTAGCCTAACCCTAACCCTAACCCTAGCCTAACCCTATCCCTAGAGTAACCCTAACCCTAACCCTAACCCTAGAGTAACCCTAACCCTAACCCTAGCCTAACCCTAACCCTAACCCTAACCCTAACCCTAACCCTAACCCTAACCCTAACCCGAGCCTAACCCTAAGACATATCCGGTCAGAAAATGGCTGTATTTCCAGAATGGAGGTGCGTAGAGATGAATGAGGGCAACCAATGGAAAGCTCATGTCAGATTTAGGTGGGGTAGGACTTGGTTTCAAGTCAGTAGGCCCTTCCTTTTAAAAGTTATTTGACGTAAAGAGGACGAGACGTGAACCCTAACCCTAACCCTAACCCTAACCCTAACCCTAGCCTAACCCTAACCCTAGAGTAACCCTAACCCTAACCCTAACCCTAACCCTAGCCTAACCCTAACCCTAACCCGAACCCTAACCCTAGCCTAACCCTAAGATATATCCGGTCACAAAATGGCTGTATTTCCGGAATGGAGGTGCGTAGAGATGAATGAGTGCAACCAATGGAAAGCTCATGTCAGATTTAGGTGGGGTAGGACTTGGTTTCAAGTCAGTAGGCCCTTCCTTTTAAAAGTTATTTGACGTAAAGAGGACGAGACGTGAACCCTAACCCTAACCCTAACCCTAACCCTAACCCTAACCCTAGCCTAACCCTAACCCTAGAGTAACCCTAACCCTAACCCTAGCCTAACCCTAACCCTAACCCTAACCCGAACCCTAACCCTAACCCTAACCCTAGCCTAACCCTAACCCTAGAGTAACCCAAACCCTAACCCTAACCCTAACCCTAACCCTAGTCTAACCCTAACCCTAACCCTAGCCTAACCCTAACCCTAACCCTAACCCTAACCCTAGCCTAACCCTAACCCTAACCCTAACCCTAACCCTAGCCTAACCCTAAGACATATCCGGTCAGAAAATGGCTGTATTTCCGGAATGGAAGTGCGTAGAGATGAATGAGTGCAACCAATGGAAAGCTCATGTCAGATTTAGGTGGGGTAGGACTTGGCTTCAAGTCAGTAGGCCCTTCCTTTTAAAAGTTATTTGACGTAAAGAGGACGAGACGTGAACCCTAACCCTAAACCTAACCCTAACCCTAGCCCTAACCCTAGCCTAACCCTAACCCTAGAGTAACCCTAACCCTAACCCTAGCCCTAACCCTAACCCTAGCCTAACCCTAACCCTAGAGTAACCCTAACCCTAACCCTAACCCCAACCTAACCCTAACCCTAACCCGAACCCGAACCCTAACCCTAACCCTAGCCTAACCCTAACCCTAGAGTAACCCTAACCCGAACCCTAACCCTAACCCTAGCCTAACCCTAACCCTAACCCTAGCCTAACCCTATCCCTAGAGTAACCCTAACCCTAACCCTAACCCTAGAGTAACCCTAACCCTAACCCTAGCCTAACCCTAACCCTAACCCTAACCCTAACCCTAACCCTAACCCTAACCCTAACCCGAGCCTAACCCTAAGACATATCCGGTCAGAAAATGGCTGTATTTCCAGAATGGAGGTGCGTAGAGATGAATGAGGGCAACCAATGGAAAGCTCATGTCAGATTTAGGTGGGGTAGGACTTGGTTTCAAGTCAGTAGGCCCTTCCTTTTAAAAGTTATTTGACGTAAAGAGGACGAGACGTGAACCCTAACCCTAACCCTAACCCTACCCCTAACCCTAGCCTAACCCTAACCCTAGAGTAACCCTAACCCTAACCCTAACCCTAACCCTAGCCTAACCCTAACCCTAACCCGAACCCTAACCCTAGCCTAACCCTAAGATATATCCGGTCAGAAAATGGCTGTATTTCCGGAATGGAGGTGCGTAGAGATGAATGAGTGCAACCAATGGAAAGCTCATGTCAGATTTAGGTGGGGTAGGACTTGGTTTCAAGTCAGTAGGCCCTTCCATTTAAAAGTTATTTGACGTAAAGAGGACGAGACGTGAACCCTAACCCTAACCCTAACCCTAACCCTAACCCTAACCCTAGCCTAACCCTAACCCTAGAGTAACCCTAACCCTAACCCTAGCCTAACCCTAACCCTAACCCTAACCCGAACCCTAACCCTAACCCTAGCCTAACCCTAGCCTAACCCTAACCCTAGAGTAACCCTAACCCTAACCCTAACCCTAACCCTAACCCTAACCCTAGTCTAACCCTAACCCTAACCCTAGCCTAACCCTAACCCTAACCCTAACCCTAGCCCTAACCCTAACCCTAGCCTAACCCTAACCCTAACCCTAACCCTAGCCTTACCCTAAGACATATCCGGTCAGAAAATGGCTGTATTTCCGGAATGGAAGTGCGTAGAGATGAATGAGTGCAACCAATGGAAAGCTCATGTCAGATTTAGGTGGGGTAGGACTTGGCTTCAAGTCAGTAGGCCCTTCCTTTTAAAAGTTATTTGACGTAAAGAGGACGAGACGTGAACCCTAACCCTAAACCTAACCCTAACCCTAGCCCTAACCCTAACCCTAGCCTAACCCTAACCCCAGAGTAACCCTAACCCTAACCCTAGCCCTAACCCTAACCCTAGCCTAACCCTAACCCTAGAGTAACCCTAACCCTAACCCTAACCCCAACCTAACCCTAACCCTAACCCGAACCCGAACCCTAACCCTAACCCTAGCCTAACCCTAACCCTAGAGTAACCCTAACCCGAACCCTAACCCTAACCCTAGCCTAACCCTAACCCTAACCCTAGCCTAACCCTATCCCTAGAGTAACCCTAACCCTAACCCTAACCCTAGAGTAACCCTAACCCTAACCCTAGCCTAACCCTAACCCTAACCCTAACCCTAACCCTAACCCTAACCCTAACCCTAACCCGAGCCTAACCCTAAGACATATCCGGTCAGAAAATGGCTGTATTTCCAGAATGGAGGTGCGTAGAGATGAATGAGGGCAACCAATGGAAAGCTCATGTCAGATTTAGGTGGGGTAGGACTTGGTTTCAAGTCAGTAGGCCCTTCCTTTTAAAAGTTATTTGACGTAAAGAGGACGAGACGTGAACCCTAACCCTAACCCTAACCCTACCCCTAACCCTAGCCTAACCCTAACCCTAGAGTAACCCTAACCCTAACCCTAACCCTAACCCTAGCCTAACCCTAACCCTAACCCGAACCCTAACCCTAGCCTAACCCTAAGATATATCCGGTCAGAAAATGGCTGTATTTCCGGAATGGAGGTGCGTAGAGATGAATGAGTGCAACCAATGGAAAGCTCATGTCAGATTTAGGTGGGGTAGGACTTGGTTTCAAGTCAGTAGGCCCTTCCATTTAAAAGTTATTTGACGTAAAGAGGACGAGACGTGAACCCTAACCCTAACCCTAACCCTAACCCTAACCCTAACCCTAGCCTAACCCTAACCCTAGAGTAACCCTAACCCTAACCCTAGCCTAACCCTAACCCTAACCCTAACCCGAACCCTAACCCTAACCCTAGCCTAACCCTAGCCTAACCCTAACCCTAGAGTAACCCTAACCCTAACCCTAACCCTAACCCTAACCCTAACCCTAGTCTAACCCTAACCCTAACCCTAGCCTAACCCTAACCCTAACCCTAACCCTAGCCCTAACCCTAACCCTAGCCTAACCCTAACCCTAACCCTAACCCTAGCCTTACCCTAAGACATATCCGGTCAGAAAATGGCTGTATTTCCGGAATGGAAGTGCGTAGAGATGAATGAGTGCAACCAATGGAAAGCTCATGTCAGATTTAGGTGGGGTAGGACTTGGCTTCAAGTCAGTAGGCCCTTCCTTTTAAAAGTTATTTGACGTAAAGAGGACGAGACGTGAACCCTAACCCTAAACCTAACCCTAACCCTAGCCCTAACCCTAACCCTAGCCTAACCCTAACCCTAGAGTAACCCTAACCCTAACCCTAGCCCTAACCCTAACCCTAGCCTAACCCTAACCCTAGAGTAACCCTAACCCTAACCCTAACCCCAACCTAACCCTAACCCTAACCCGAACCCGAACCCTAACCCTAACCCTAGCCTAACCCTAACCCTAGAGTAACCCTAACCCGAACCCTAACCCTAACCCTAGCCTAACCCTAACCCTAACCCTAGCCTAACCCTAACCCTAGAGTAACCCTAACCCTAACCCTAGAGTAACCCTAACCCTAACCCTAGCCTAACCCTAACCCTAACCTAACCCTAAGCCATATCCGGTCAGAAAATGGCTGTATTTCCGGAATGGAGGTGCGTAGAGATGAATGAGTGCAACCAATGGAAAGCTCATGTCAGATTTAGGTGGGGTAGGACTTGGCTTCAAGTCAGTAGGCCCTTCCTTTTAAAAGTTATTTGACGTAAAGAGGACGAGACGTGAACCCTAACCCTAACCCTAACCCTAGCCTAACCCTAGCCTAACCCTAACCCTAACCCTAACCCTAGCCTAACCTTAACCCTAACCCTAACCTAAACCTAACCGTAACCCTAACCCTAATCCTAACCCCTAACCCTAACCTAACCCTAAGCCATATCCGGTCAGAAAATGGCTGTATTTCCGGAATGGAGGTGCGTAGAGATGAATGAGTGCAACCAATGGAAAGCTCATGTCAGATTTAGGTGGGTAGTGCTTGGTTTCAAGTCAGTAGGCCCTTCCTTTTAAAAGTTATTTGACGTAAAGAGGACGAGACGTGAACCCTAACCCTAACCCTAACCCTAACCCTAGCCTAACCCTAACCCTAGAGTAAACCTAACCCTAACCCCAACCCTAATCCTAACCCTAACCCTAGCCTAACCCTAAGACATATCCGGTCAGAAAATGGCTGTATTTCCGGAATGGAGGTGCGTAGAGATGAATGAGTGCAACCAATGGAAAGCTCATGTCAGATTTAGGTGGGGTAGGACTTGGTTTCAAGTCAGTAGGCCCTTCCTTTTAAAAGTTATTTAATGTAAAGAGGACGAGACGTGAACCCTAACCCTAACCCTAACCCTAGCCTAACCCCTAACCCTAAACCCTAACCCTAACCCTTAACCCTAACCCTAACCCTAACCCTAACCCTAACCCTAACCCTAACCCTAACCCTAACACTAGCCTAAACCTAACCCTAACCCTAACCGTAGAGTAACCCTAACCCTAACCCGAACCCTAACCCTAGCCTAACCCTAACCCTAACCCTAGCCTAACCCTAACCCTAGAGTAACCCTAACCCTAACCCTAGAGTAACCCTAACCCTAACCCTAACCCAAACCCTAGCCCTATCCCTAACCCTAACCCTACACCTGATCTAACCCTAACCCTAACCCTAACTAACCCTAACCCTAACTAACCCTAACCCTAACCAGCTTATAACTCCCGAACCAAACGCACTAGAGACTTCAAACATTGCTCCATCACATGTAATGCTCTTCTGAACACGCCGGTCTTGTCCCTGAGTCTCTATTTCTTTCGGTTCCCAAAATACAGACATTTCTGGTGAAAAACATGACCGTAATTCCAGAACGGAAGTGCGTAGAGATGAGAGAATGACACCACTGGAAAGCTCATACCCAATTTAGGGAGGGTCGGACATGGTTTCAAGTCGATAGGACCTTCCTATCAAAATTTATTCAAGTCGAAGAGGACGCGTCTAATTCTAGGTTATTACCCCCTAACCTAACCCTAACCCTAACCCTGACCCTACCCTACACCTAGCCCCAACCCTAACCCTAACCCTAACCCTAACTAACCCTAACCCTAACCCTAGCCCTAACCCTAACTAACCCTAACCCTAGCCCTAGCCCTAACCTAACCTTTACCCTAACCCTAGCGCTTCATAGCCCTCATGCTTCATAACCCTAACACACACGCAGGATCTGGCACTCACACATGAATGTATGGGATCCAAAAAATCTCAGAAGTGGGTACCAATCAACTTCAAATGAACTCAAAAGTACTCCTAAGGTCCTGGAAGGTCCTGGAAGGAAGATTTTGCGAAAACCACTTGGTCAAATTTTCACTCTTTGGCGAACCAATACATTCTCATGGGGAAACTTTAACGGCTTATAACTCCGGAACCCTAACCCTAACCTAACCCTAACCCCCTAATCGTATCCCTACCCCCCCCCCCCCCCCCCCCAACCCTAACCCTAACCCTGACCCCTAACCCTCAATCCATCTGTCATAATACTGTCCTTCTGAACATGCCAGTCTTTCCCCCGAGTCTCTATGACCTTCGGTTCACGAGATACAGACATTTCCAGTCAAAAAATGGCCGTATTTCCGGAACAGAAGGTCGTAGCCGGTTTCATCCAGCTACAACCTTCCTTTCAAATGTTGTTAAACTTCAAAGTTTGATCGAGGGGGAGGGGGGGTTACCACCTTGTAAACCCTATATACGTAACCCTGACCCCTAACCCTAACAATACATAACCCTAGCGCTTCATAGCACTAGTGCTTCATAACCCGAACACACACGTAGGATCTGGCACTCCAAATGGACTAAAACCTACAGGGAAAGCACGGCGACGGCGCAGTCAAAGCAGAATCTGTTGCCTCGTTGGCGCCGCAGGACGGCGTCAGATTTTAAAACTCTCAGACACGAGGTGACAAGGGCGACGGACGGGCTCTGCTCAGTTTGAAGGTTGAATCCTTCGTCTTTGCTGTGCAAGTCTTCTGCGGAAGAAACTCAGAGGTGAGTCCAAAGCCTGTTGAGGCGAGCGGTGATCAAAGAGCAACGGGGATCAATTACGCACCACGGCGAATGAGGCCCACAAAATATTGATGAGGACTACTGAAGTGTGAGCTTGTCCCATTGGGTTTCTTATCAGAAGGTCATTAGCGCCAAACGGGAGCTGATTGCATTAACTTCACTGACAGGGAGCAATGTCACTCCATTGATTGCCAAGGTTTCGTCAGGTGCCGGGGACATTTTCATCATGGCTGTGACTGAAGGGCACCGAACCACAGGAACTTCACTAATTACGTGTTAATAAGGCGGTAATGTAAGTAATCTCAGGAACAGTCTGCCCAGTGCGGCGGAGACGTGAGTAGAGACGCAAGCGACTGCGCCTCATTTCTCTACACGTAGATGTCGGGGCGAGAGCTGATGAGTTTATTTTATTTATTTATTTAATAATTTTAATGACAAATACTCTCCATAATTGCATTTTCTTTCCAGGATGGTCATAATTATAGCCACGCGTGGCACTTTTCTCCACCGTGCCAACAAAGTGGTCGCATTACCAAAGCTCGTCTCCGCCATCGCATTCAGTGATCTAAATATGCACTAATTGGAAGCGATTTAAAGACAATCAATGGAATCGCTGTTCCGCTCAATTTAATGACAAAACTTCGCCATTGAACGCCAAAGAACCTTTTAAAGTCTTGTGATTCAGATCGCAGCGAAGGCAACCGTTGTTTGATACAGTCTTTAATACGTTTGTTCCATCGCACTCCAATTAATGCTGCTTATCTGGACCAACACGCACATTCAGTTTGGAGGTTTAAAAAAAAACTCTTCACACGTCCGTGAAATAGTAAAATGTCACTTTTAAGTATTTTAACTTTGAGTGACTGAAAGCTGTACATACGGTATAATTCACTGATTTACAGTGCGCCCGTCAGCTCTCAGATTAGACTTGGGGTCCCTGTTGCAGTTCATCACACAGAGAATATGAAACATATTTTTCCGGTCAAACACCAGAGGGCAGTGAGTCCGCTGCGCTGAACAACATCAGGGGGCTCAGGTGGCAGCTTCAGACTGACGGCTGTGTGAAGGTTGCAGAGGCCACAGCAAACCTGCTCTTCTGTAGATGCACTCAACACAGAGTGTGGCGCACACAGAGCACTGACAACGCTGGACATACAGGATGGGCTAGAGAGGAGGAGATGGAAAAAGGAAATCACAGATAAAAGGTGTCTGTGCGTGTCTGCAAGATGTTACAGACAGTGCGTCGTTTCCTACAGATGATAATCACAGCAAAAAGAGAAGAAATGATCCCAGTACAGCTATTAACATGGTCTCTGATTTATCAGACACCATAAAGAATGCATTAAGATCTTATTTTACAGTAAGAGTTAATATCAATAGTGAGGTTAGGCTGTAAAGATGAGAAAGTGTATTAACAACCTTCTCTCTCCAACAGGAATCGGTGCACAGTAATTAAGAGTTTATTGGAGAAAAACATACAAAACTGCAATTACAAACCACGCTAATGACGCTAATATGCTAATATACAGATGGTGAATATTAAGTCTAGCCAATGTATTTCCAACTATTTTGTTGGTGAAAATCTGAATTGATCAAAAGCCAGTGATAATAATAAATAATAAAGGATGCAAGGCTGTATGATGTCTGTTTTCTATTAGCGAGTCTACATTTCATCATCAGGAGTTTTATTTCGGTCCGATCTCAATACTAACAGAATGTTGCGTGTGAGTCACCGGTGACAATGGCGCATGTCATCGTGTGTCATGCGAGTGTGTTCGGTGTGTTTTCGACACCGGAGACGGACCCTGAGCAGACGCTGCGCACGCTGCTCACTCACCACTCAGCCACTTGGCGCCCGGGTCGTGGATGTGAAGCTCGGGACTGAACACGTCCTCGACGGTCACTTTCTTCTTCAGGGAGAGGCTGTCATCTTCACCTGTCGAGGGCATCACAAAGAGACACATAAGCAGCGGTGAACAACGGGCACGGGGTCTGCGCGTCGTCCTTCAAGTTGCTCTCCAGACTCGTGGCACGCATTTGCATTTCAAGCTTTTTCTCGGCAAATGTGAAAATCTTTTGACTTTCCTCCATCTGGCATACGCGGAGTGGGGTTGGGGGTGGCCTTGTAGCACAGACTGCCATGGACTCACTATATTATACTCCTATCTGGAGATAGCACCTACCAACCGCTATTCACCGCTGTAGGTAGAACAATTTAGACCAAGGTACAAAAAAAAGAAAGAGACCCCCCCACTGGTGTAGCACCATTGATCTGCAAGCTCAGTTTCACGTCCGCCTCTCATTCTCAGCAGCTTGCGGGGAGGGGGGTGGGGTGAGGGACCTCTCCTCCTATCCCACCACTGAACTCACAGCCAGATCTGAAGCTGACAGCTGAACTGCAGCTGGAGCAGCCTCCCGTGGTCGGGGAAGCAACCAGCAGACGGGATTGTCAGGATGATGCTTGACAGCCCGGCCTTACTGTACAAAACAACCGGTTGACGGGGAAGGAGGGCGGGGGGGCAGAGGGTGGTGGTGGTGGTGGTGGTGGGGGGGTTCTTCGGCAGGCTTCACGTCGTGACTGAGAGGTGAGATCCAAGTGTGTAAATACCATGTCAGATGTTGTAAAGTGTTTAGCGCCTCCGGAGACAAGAAATTCTCTCGCCCCGGCGAGAAGCTGGTTGGAGAAAACTAATTTCCAACGCGAGGCAAATGGTATCTCTGATGCCGTGCCAATCTGACAAAAGGCTGGAGTTATTACTGCATAATCACCTCCATTAAACAGGCCTGAATGGCATCACACATAAAAAGGCCCATTACCTAGCGAGACAATGACCCCGGTCTCTGCGTAAAACCTGTCTGCAATCACCAAGCAGAGGAACCATGCCGTTGTAAAGCCTTGCCCCCCTGAAACGAGGTTATCACAGTGAAAAAGCTGCAGGCCCCGCGAGAAGCAGCAGAAAAAAGTTCATTTGAAATGAAAGCGTGGACTGTGTGTGTGTGTGTGTGTGTGTGTGTGCGCGCTTGCCATTGGTTGTCTGGCTTTGTTAGCTCGTCAGCGGAACTTTGTCATTACATTACTTTGTCATGACATTAGGCACTGAACCATAAAGCAGAACAAGTACTTTTTAATGAGTTTTCTTTCTCCTTTTGTTCTTTTTATTCAATATTTAAACCATTTTTCTCAAGATTGCAAGATTCAAGATTTGGCACGCCGTGTCGCTGCTTCTGATGCACATCCAAATCCAGATTTCAAACCTTTCTCCGCGAAAACAAACATTTGCAAACACTTTAGCAAAGCTCGGAGTAGACAGAGGCAGAGAGCATGTAAAGGAGTGTGCGCACTGATAAGCCAGGGAAAAACATTTGATGTCCTGTTTGTCTGTCTCTTAGCAGAAGGACTCCAACATTCAGAAACATTGATTTGTATTTGGTTGGAAGCCATCGGTATTAATGATGCCTGGTAAAAAAAAAAAAAAATGGAAAAAGTGAGGGAGTAATATAACACCTAACTTTGATTTCTGAATGATAGCGGTGTAACATTGGAATCTTCCACAGCATCACGAGTTAAACTATAAAAGCACAAAACCTCCTGTCTGCGCTTGCCCTGAAGGTGTGAAGTCATCCAGCAGGAGCCGAGGCCTGATGCAGAAACCGAACGATCTCAGACCTTTCCTCCTCGTGAAAAGGTAATCGGGCAAGAGGATTGTGCATCCTCGCAAGTAAACGTGTGTGCGTATGCAGCATGCAGTATGCGTGCGCCCTGTACGTACGAGGGGTCAGCAGGATGACGGAGGTGACGATCAGGGAGCAGATGATGAGGATGACCAGCAGGGCGATGGCTATCCCTTTCCAGTTCCTCTGCGGAGGAGCGCTGCCCACCAGGTCCTAGGAAAACACGACATTTAGACGTTTAGCGGACAATTTTATCAAGAGCGACTTCAATCCACTGGGGAAAAAAAGAGAGAAACGGCAAATAACTGTGCTGTGGATGAGTGCGGCAATGTACTGTAAGTGCAGAATTTCAGCACTAGTTAAGAGGAAACAGCAGCGATGGGAGGAATAGAGGAGCTGAAAAACAACATCACATCTCCTGTACACACACACACACACACACACACTTGTAAACAAAGTGAAATCCCTTTTTGATCATTTAGGTAGCAGATAAAACGCGACGCCCCGACAGGCAGCCTTTACTCCACCGCGTCGGAGCGAAAACAAACTCGACCTCCAGGTGCATTTTTTGTCCCCCCCCCCCCCCCCCCCCCCCCGTAATGGATGCGCCTGGGTTCGATCGCATCGCGCGTGGGACAGATGTGTTTTGCTCCGTCACAGCTGGAGCGGGCGATTGGCCGGAGGACGGGCTCGCTCCGTGTCAGACGGTCGGGCCACTTGTGTGATAATGCGGCAGCCCCGCAGCTGCTCCCCGCACGCTAAGAGGCCCTGCAGCTCCGCCGGAGAGTGGAGGAGTGAGGACCCACACACACACACACACACACACACACACGCACGCACGAAGGGCAGAATAATGAGGCGCTCGCCTCGCACCGCCCGAGCAGATGGTAGATGGCTCATCAGCGCCGTTCCAAGCACAGGCACTGCAGAAAGCCACAGGACGTCCACAACTTTTTAACTGCACGAGAGCACGAGGCGGCAATCAGGTGGCCGCCCCGCAGGGCTACCAACACACACATCATAGAGTCTATCTGGGAGGACCTCGTTTTTTCGAAGGGTGGCAGGGGAGGGGCAGGCCGTGTGCTGTAAAAGGGGACCTGGGGTGGGAAAAAAAAGGGCTTTCGTGCGGGCTTCGTTGAATAACAACAGTCTATTCCTGGTCGGAGACACACAGCGGGTCCAAACACATCATCACGTCCTTGTTCTCATCAAAAATTCAGCTATTGAAATGGAAGTGGATTAAGTCACATGACACGCGCGGCAGCAGTCGGGAGGAGGCAAGTGGTGAAATGTCCGCGGTTGGTCCTCAGTGTCTGATTCTGGCTCAAACACATGAGGCAGGATGGAGCTGAGTTCGGTCCGTCGTGTGCTGGGTCCGTTAGGAAGAAGCGGGGGAAACAGACCGATTTCTGGATCTGCGAACGGAGCTTAACCTCATTAACTCTCTCTGCTCTCTCTGGCTGGAGGAGCTTGGGTCAGAGGTCTGGGTTACTGTCAGGTGTAATTCCTGTCTAATTACTGACATTCATGCACTAGCGCGCACTAACCCCCCCCCTCACAGTCACAGTCCGTGAGGAGCTCCAGCCACCCTTATCGCTCCAGCTGCTGAGATGCTTGTTATTAGAGCCGCACTCAGGGACTGGTTTAACCATATGTAGCACCAACGTGAGGATTCCTCGATCTGTCTGCGATTCAACTTAGGACAGACTTTCACCTCCTAGAAAATGCTTCAACAGCTTCCAGGGTTCACCGGTGTGACAAAACAGCTTTCATCTAGTGTACAACACGTCCTTTATTCATTTAAGCATGCAAGACACACCAACGCGTTCCTGCACTTCTAGTTAACTGCGCGAGTTAATTATTTAAGGCGTACGTGAAAATCATAACGAGCGTACGCGCTTTCAAAGAAAAACAAAAAAAGATTGTCTACTCCTTTTAGCCGTTCATTTCCACTGCCTTTGCTCCTACTGTCTCCGCACGGTTTGTCTCCCGGTGAAGCGAATCGATACCAAAGGCAGCGTGTACACATGGAAAAACAGCAGGCGCATCAATACGCTGATTTATTGCTGCAGAGGTACGGATTCAGGTGATAAGGTGCGCCGGTGCCCATGCTGGAATTCATGAGATATTAATGTCTGCGTGTTATCGCGCTCTAATAGGAAAGATGCGCCTGCGAAGCTGCCTCGGATATCAGCGATCACGTCAGACCTCTGACCGAGCGGCGGATAAAACAACGAGACGCTCTGACAGGCCCCGCAGATAATGGGCCTCGTCTCCGCGCCCCCGGGCATGCTTGTTTTCCCATATATCTGCACAGAACGATGGCAAAACATTCAAGTGGTAGACGTGGAGCCCGGTCCGGTCCGCAGTTCAACGCCGAGCCTGTGAAATGTGACAATCTGCACGCGCCGCAACAGACGTAACGTCTTCCAGACGCTTTGATGGCAGCCCGGGAGGCATGTGGGTAAACACTTAGTTCCACTCGTTTTTTTTCTTCTTCTTCATCATCTTCTTCTTCCCTCGCGAGGTGAGGCGATTTCAGACAGTCTGCGTTTCTGCTCAGACAAATTTCCCACAGGCCCGGACCCGGCCAGCAGGGTGAAACGAGCAGCGGCTCCCGTAAACAGACACCCAATTATTCAGTCAGATACGAGGGGGGGGGGGGATTCTCCGCAAGTCAAATCAATAGGCAATCAAAAGCGGTCGGGGCCGTTTTTCACTGCGTGATCCAGAACAAAACGACATCTGGCTGAACAGGATGCGACCATTAACCTGGCTGTCCGAGCCAAATGTCACACTTGTTTAAGCCGACCACTCAATTAACGTAGCCACGGCAGACTTCAGAAAACCGTCTACTGAAGCCTCAGAACTCAGCAGAACTCAGATAGTTTTCATCTTTGCTGCTTTTTTTGCCACTAACTAGAGCGAGCCTCGACAGTCCGGCGGGCTCAGCCTGTGTGACGCACGGCCATCTCACATAAAAAGTGCAACAGTTGCTTCAAAAGGCCACTGGAAAAGGTCACTGGATGGCGCAGCGAGGAGAGAAAATGCTGGAGGAGGTGGGCGGATGTTTGCAGTACGAGCGACAGAATTGGCTGTGGCCAGAATAGAAAGCTGTTTCTGTGGCTGGTCCTTGATTGATTGTTGGGTTAGAGGAGGAAGAGAAATGGTCGCAGCGCCTCCCGATCAGATGGAAGAAAAGGTGTGGGAGGACTGCGCAGCCACTGGACCATCCCTCAGACCGAGCTGATTATCTCTCTTGGCAGCAAAGTGAAATCGGATCTGAGGGAGGAGATCACTGATGCATTCATGTGCGACGCTCGCCTGTGTGTCTGCTGGCTAATTAGCAGCTTTATACACACCGCGCAGCAATAATCTATGATAACGCATCAATATTTGTTGGCATTTTGCATGTGGTTTCATCAATCTGGCTCCATAAAGGCACCGGTAAATAATGCTGTCAGACACAAACACAGACGCAGCATTTACCCTCGAAATGCAGTGAGGTAAAAACATAACGTAGCATAACATGGAATGCGAGAGCCTCAAAAGTGCACTTAGATAATGCTCTCAGCTACAGTCCACCATTTTGTGCGTGTTTGTGCGTAAAGCCACTTTCCAGAGCTGGTAATGCTATTAAGTGAGGAGTTGAATCCCATAAGAACAAAACTTGATGTCGTTTTCGGGCCGATCACTTCCACGTCCACCACTGCATCGCTTAGAAAATAACCACAGAGCGGGTCGTTCAAGCAGAAGTAGTGAAGATAGTGTTGTCTAATAATGACCAATGAGCCATTTGGAGCAAATCTCCAGCTTAATAGTCTTGAAAAGCCCTGGATAGAAGCCGAAGCGGCAGAGGAGCAAGGTTCAACTTTCTTACACCTCTTAAAGTCACTCCGACTTTGTGTCTTTTTATTATTTAATGAACGCGTTGTCTTGCTTGCTAAAGACACAACAGCCTGCTCCCAGGCCTTAACCATGTATTTAAAACCTAAAAAAGTAGCGCTGCGTATTTTAAAATAGCGCTGGCAGTTCACTGCTATTACAATGCCTCGGCTCCCTTCACTTAGTCCCTGCAGACTGCTCCGTTCCTGTGTTTCAACATGGCACATTTCACCCTCCTACTCAAATGCAAAAGAACAGGCTGCTCCAAACCCAGCCTCAATTCACTCACATACAAAAAAAACCCCTACAAATAAACAAACAAAAAAAACATATGAAAATCATCAACACCTCCACTGTTTCCACCAAATTGGAAGAGCAGAGAGATGCACAGACTCCAGCCCCAGGTGGACGGCTTGGCTGTTTTACCACAAGTTTTTTAAACAAACTTCGCGGCTGCAAACTTCAGCTGTCCCCGGACGCTGACTTTCCCGAGGAGCTCTTAACAAGGCAGGAAGTGCATCTGTCCGCGGGAGGCGGTCTCGACCTCTGCCGGCGTCTCCAGACGTGGTGAAACATTACTGCCTGTCTGCATTAGGCCATCTGCCTCTGTGTGAAGAGCACAGGCAGGCTCGCCGCGCCGCCGATCACAATAAAAGCCGCATCAATAAATGAGGAGCCGAGCCATTTTCACCCTCTCCTCCGCAGACGCCACATCTAAACAAACCAGGTGCATCTCTGTACTCAGACGACCCGCAGAGGTTGAAAAATCCCAACCGCAGGGAGCAACACATTTCCCGCCCCTCTATTCCATTTGTTTCTATTTTCATTCCACTCCGGGACAATGGGGTCAAACGGACGGAGCATCTTTTAAGGTCAAGCTTCTTTCATTCAAGCCCCCCTTTTTCTCTCTCTCTCTCTCCTCTCTCCCCACTCTCTCCTTTTAATCCTGCCTCCCTCCCACTTTCCCTTTGTCTAACCGACTCTTTGTCTCGCTGCTGAAGTGTGAAATGGATCTTTGCTCATCTCTAAGCACCTGGTTTCCAAGGGAACCGGGGGAGAGAGACATGTGCAGCGAGGACGATGACGCCGCTACCAGTACGGTACGATACTACTAATATTACATCGGGCCATCACGTGGGAAACGCCCCCCCTCGGGGGGCTTAAGAAATCAACTGAGAAGCCAGAATATGAGACGCTCCCAAAAATGACACGAGGGAGCGTAGACATGTGAAACGAAAGCAAACGTCTGAAGACATCGGACACTCGACACACGATATATCGACTCTGCCGTAAGGCGGGCCGCTGTCCGACGGCCATCAAACTGGAGAGCGAAGCGTAGCCTCTGGACATGGGGGTAAACTTTTCCTCTGGAACGCCATCAATAAATCATGGCCATTCATGGGTGAGATTAAGTATTCATGCCGACTGGCTTTTGGTTCATGGATAGCGAGGCATGAGCCCATCCACGTCGGAAAACGTGAGGGGTGGGTGGGAGGAGAAACACACATGGGACAAAGACAAGCAAACCGTGTTGGGAGTAGATATAATAACCCAGCGGAGGTTTTTTGTTGACAGGAGATCGACTGCGATAAGCAGCGTGGACGCAACTTGGTTCATGTGCACCGCGGAAACCAAAGCACAGAGTGAGTGAAAACCGGGCCGGCAAAACACAACAATTTCCTCATTTTCTCAATTAATGCTCTAAAAAACATTGAAAAAGTGGTGAAAAATGATCCATGCTTCACCAAGACCACGATGTCCTCAAATATACTTTGTTTCGACCCCAAACCTCAAAGGAATGAGGTTGGCTGTTGTAAAGTAAAAGAAGATCCACTTTTATCTTGGCATTGTTGAATAACAACAGTCTATTCCCAGTCAGAGACGTAACAAACAAGTGTAAACTTCAGAATGTGGTGGAAAATGTGACTCAAACCGAACCACTGCCCCCCAGCGTAGCTCTGAAACAATACCTGCCTCTATAAGTGAATGATCGCGAGGCGGCTAAGTTTCCACTTGAAACGTCAGTGTACTGTACGCTTCCTCCTCAGTGCCTTTCCTCCTCTGAGCCTGGTTCAAACATACCAGCCTGGATGTGTGCACACTCCGTAGCTGCATCACTCCAGTTAGTTAGGAAAAAAGTTGAGAAACTCAGCATTTTAGCGAGGGAACATAAAAGCATGTGAACTTTCATGTGAATGACAATCCAGCCAATCAAGCATAAAGCCTCCATGTCTTTAACCAGAAACAAGAAGGAGATGGACATAGTACAGAAATGGTGAAATTCAAACAATTGTGATTAAAAACAAAGCGAGGATAAGTCCTCAACTACACTTTAAGAAGATGAAGATGATATCAGAGAATGGTTATGCTGTTTATTATATATATAATAAATACAGGAGGCAGTGAGTTGACATGGAAAATTCAAAACTGGTGCGTGCGGCAGGATGCTAAATCCAACATGGCATTGAGATATTTTCCCTCGCCAACAGTCGTGCCGAGATGGAGGAAATAGAGAGGAGGGGAAAGGTGCTGGAGATGAGAGGAGACAGAGCTGAGCTGCCTCTGCTGCTGCTGTTGCCGCTGCTCGGGTAATTTATAAATGGAGGGCAGCGTTGCATAAAAAGACATTACGGCTCATTTCTGACTGCAGTGCTTGTCTGTATAATTGTACAGAGGAATCACAGAGCTCAGGAGTATTAAAGCAGCGCAGTCGCATCAACAAGTAGGGGAGAATATTTTGCCTGTTTTTAATGCCAGATGCGCGTCATTGTTAACTCCTATCGCAATCTGACTTTTTCCGGTGTGAGCGCATTGTATTTATTGCTCGTTCGCACATCCAGCAGAGGCAAGGCAGCGGTTGCATTCATTTGGATTCAAGTGAGCCACGCACTCCGATTTCAGCTCCGTGGTCGGTTTCTAACATCTAACATCTAACATCTACTAAACGCTCCGCTGTGCTTTCCAACTGGCCACTGGTCCGCTGTCCGGTGAGAATTTGACCGGCCATTTGCTGCTAAACGGGCCAGAGGAATGAAGACCATAAAAGCAAAAAAAGTAAAGGACTGAAAGATGCCAAATGTGGGCTCACCCTCCCGAGTCGCTCTTTTCACACATCTGACCGACCGTCGATACAGAAAAAGGGGAGAGAGGCACTCGGGGGGTGCAGGTTTTACACGGGGCTGTCACAGCTAATGTTTTCCACTGAATAATGGCAGCCAAAACAGTGGTGGAGGAAGCGGCTGTGGTTTACTATCGGCAACACTGATAATTTGTTGGGAGAAAGAGAAGTGCATTGTGATGTCCTTTCACGGCCAGTCAACATAATGTTGAATCATTTAGACCGCTGCTGCCTTTCATGCCATCATCTGATTTCACCTGGGAATAAATTATTCACTCTCTGAATCACGCTCAAATCCCTCCGGCCGGCTGTGGCATCCCGCGCGGCGGCGATGCTATATTCAATTAGGCCCAGTCGGCGCGTCTCCTTCAAATACGCCCAAGGTGGCGGGCTCCCCTTCCTTGTCGGAGTGGACGCATTACCTGCCCGGAGTGGGAGGCACCAACAGGGATGGGAGAGAGGTAGAGAGAGACAGAGGGAGACAGACCACAGTTTGTGACTGGCAAAAACAGAAAAACACTTGTTAAACACTCAAGCTAAGAAGGTTTGCTTTCCGAAGCGCCTCCTCTCACTCTCTCTTTCTCTCAAATGTTGGTCATGACCATCCGCGGTGAGATCTCGAGCCATTCAGACTTGCCGTGTTTGCTTTGGAGAGAGGCTCTTCACCCCCACTTGTTGCTCAACGTTGGAGGATGGAGCCGCAGCACAAACAGGCTTTGGCTTTAGAAAACATTTAGTTAGAGGGTTAAAAATAACAGTGGAGTGCTCTTATGTGATCACACGTGTTTGTGTCTCGCTGTGCATGGAGGGATGGATGGATAGAGATGGACAGATAGATGGCAGTCTTCCCTAATGTACCACATGGATTTAATTCTGTTAATTGTGTGTTTTCAAACCTGTTGTGCTTCAGTCTCATCTAGGTTTTGTGCACTGGTTGTCTGTGGCTTGTTTTTTATGTTGTTATGTTAAAGTTTCTTCTCTCAAGTCTTTTCTTTTCTCAAGAAAACACACATTTGGGTTCTCTCACACAAACAACTCTACATAGATTGTGGTTTGGTGCATTTGATACCTCGCTCTGGCATGGCTGAATCACCATCAGTTTTCTGGGTGACCCTTCAAGAAGTTACATCCACAAAACAGATGGAGGAGGAAACCATCTTGATCTGAGCGGCATATCAAAAAATCCATTCGAGCGAATATTTCTGGGATCAGAAGTGACGATTTGTAAGAGGAAATCCATGAATGTAGGGAATGTGAGTCTTTGTGAGCAAAAAAAAAGGGAAAAATGAAGATAGCAGCAGATAGCAGTAGTTCTGCTTTGGGCTTTGTGAAGCTTTCCACTGTATTCTTTGTAGGAATAACATGCTGCACCCAGTATGGGAAATGAGGAGGGAGGTGAAGTGAAAAATGGCGTGGCGGTAACTGCTGCAGACTGTCCACAGGACAATAAGACAAGGCCCAACTGAGGAGAAGCAAAAAACGTGTTTTGCTCAGAGGAACTGAATCACCTCCTGCCGTCCTCTAGACGAAACTGACACAATATCTTCTGATCATCAGGGTGAGATGAGTCATTCAAGAATGGACAGCCTTGATGCACTTCAATGTTTTGAAGGAAAAAAAAATAAACATTTAATAAATAATGTCCCTGAGAATTTCCATTTAAAAGGAAGATGATCAACCTTTTCATCCTTTTCAAAATAATTATACGAGGACCAAATGGAAAATTTAATAGAGGGGAATTAAAACATTAGAAAAAGCACTCAAAGTAAGTTCAAAATCAAAGCAATATTATTTTTGAAGGCTTTGATGAAGGTCGACAACAGTGGTCCATTCTATGACGGCTCTTTTAATGAGACACTTTTGGTTGGCTTTTTTTTTTTTCGGGGTGAGAAAACCCGCTGTTTTCTCGCTGTCTCCCTGAATGAGACAGAGACACAAAGTTCAAGAGCAAAGGAAACGGCATCATCTGCGACAATTTGGGCACAAGAGAAAGAAAACAGTGTCTGTCGGCAGCTTCTCCGCGCCTTTTACAGCAACACAATGAGCCTCGATGTGAGCGAGGGCTGCTTGGAGTGGGAGTCCAACAAAAGACACCGTATCAGATAAAGAATATGCAGCATTTCCCGGGCCTGTGATGACTACCCCGGTGAACACAACAGCCCCTCTTTAATGGAGAGGAAGGCGAGATAGCTTCGATTGCCCCGCTCACATCTTCAGAGCCAGACTGGATACGGAGCCAGGGGCCACACACCGGCGAGCTGCGTTAAAACCCCCGCCGTCAGCAGCACCGATGCTGCGGTCCAGCGGGCAGGAGCCGAGATCCCCCCCCCCCCCCCCCCCCCGCCTCAAACGCGCTGCTCGAGTTACTTCCTGCGCTCTGATCTCTTCCTCTGCCTGCACATCATTTCAGAACCAGAGGCGCAGGCTGCCGCTCGCCACGAAAAGCGAAACTGCCGACGAGCAAGGTCGTCGCGGAGGGTATGCATTTCTGAGTCGGAAGTGGTGTTCGCGCAGAACTGTGGCTAGAGTGAGAAAACTAGTCCAGATTGTATTGAAAAAAAAAGAGAGAGAGCTTCTGTTCTTCTCACTGAGGAAGATGAAATAGCATCTTTCACCATGGACGGTACAGTACAGCACGAGCCCGCATCCAATTTCCCCTCGGCCCTCAAAAGAGCCCATGCTCCCGCCTTCTCCTTTTGCCCATTCTGAACGCGGACGCGGATCTGCTTTCCAGTCCACACTCTGGATTTCATGAATGCACGAGAGGGGGGGCACGAAAAAATAAACACTGAACACTTGAAATATTCAACAGTCCCGACAGCATGCGAGGCTCAAAGGAAAGCGAGGGACCTGCGCATGTCAAGACCAGCGAAAGGAGAATGAGCCAAGTGAGGTTTCTGAAGTGGCCCAAAAACACTATTCATTCCGTCCATCGTCTTTACCGTCTTACCAGCTGTGCACCCAAAGCAGAGTCTCTCTCCATTCACTCTCACACTCACACCTTGTGCCAATTATGACACCTAATGACACCCAGTCCACTTCAGCGTGTGTGTTTTTGGGAGGAAACTGGAGTACCTGGAGAGATCCAGCCGAGGAGCAAGCAGAAAGGCTCTTGAACAGGGGACCTTGCGGCTGTGAGGCGACAGCGCTATTCAACAATTCACCGTGTCACCCCGAAAAAAAAAACCCTCTCTCCCATCTTGACAAATGTAATTACATCCTGCCCACGGAGCGGCCGTCTGCAGCCTCAACCTCAACTAATGAAACAGACCTCTCAGCTTCAATTCTCATTCAGAGCGGCCTTCCCAAGTTCAACGAGAGCCAAATATTCGACAACCAACAACTTTCACGCAAGTAGAGTTTGGGTCAGAGCGCTCTCGTTTCGAAACGAAGCAAACCCAGCTCCGTGGAGCACCTTTCAAACCTAAATGATGGTGCCGCTGCCGTGGTCTGGGTTATGTAAACCAAGAAGTGGATATTGTGTCTACTCGCCCTTACATCACTTCACATTGTTCCCTGCAGACTCATAAAGCGCACAATTTAAACTCGAGAACAATGCAGCAGCAATTAACACCCACTTTCTGTCGTTTTCTCCCGTCCTCTCATTTTTCTTTCAGCTCTGCAAAGTTCTATCCAGAAAATAACAGGAGAGAGAGAGAGACCGTCCCTGAAATAATAATCAGAGAGAAATCTGAGTACGAGGAGCTGTTCTTAGAGTCAGTGCTCTTGAAAGCAGTACACCACACAAGGTTGTTATGTTATAGATGCTACACCTGTGGGCTGAGGTTACAATGGGAGTTCATTAAATATTAACGCGGAAGTTTAGAAGTTGTTGCATGCATCCCCAGCCTCGGCAATCAACCACACCGCCCCCCCCCCCCCCCCCCCCCCCCCCCCCGATGAGAAATCACAAGAACCAAATAGTGATCTAAAGTGCTGAATTGGAAATCCAAAATACATTTCCTTCTTCCTTCATTCTTTCAACATCAGCCGTTTCCTGCTGCTCCTCCTGTCCGCACAGATCAGGATAATGGGAAGAGAGACCGCAACATCTGGTCCTCGGGTCCTACCTGATCCTGCTGCGGAGCCGCTTTCACCGGCCCGTTCGCATCTTTCACCGAAGTCATGACGCTGAAAACACAGTGGAGAGGAAGGAGGGAAGAGGAGCGTCCGCTGCTGACAGGTGCAGAATAATGGAGCAGAGAGGGAGAGAGAGAGAGAGAGAGTAGGAGAGAGAGAGAGAGAGACGCAGAGCGAGCGAAAGAGAGAAGAGAACGAGGGCGAGGGAGGGAGATGGAGGGGAGGGGGGCGTGTGATGTGTTCGAGGATATCCTGTGATTTGTTGAAACAATGAAGAGACCGTGGGCGCAGGCAGCGCAGTGGAGGTACGCTCACACAGTGGCAGAGTCATCACACACAGCCTGAGACCAGGACCCACACCTGAGTTCAAGGTGTGAGCGTGTGTGACATTATCGCTGTATATGACAAGAGGGTCGCAACCTAATCTCGCCAGGTAAAAGTTGTCCCTGGATCTGACTACTGTCTTGTTTGCGCAGCACCAAACACTTCACAACAGTATGAATGTGACACGAGTGATTCCCAGCTATTTCTTTTAGCTCAGAAAGCAGTTCAGCCTGTCAAGAGTTTATTCAGTTCCTTGTATTGCGTTTGCCAAGTATTCTATTACATGTATTCCAATTTTTCCAGCAATGGAGACAAATATAACACAAAAGCACCTAAAATACTGACATCTAAGGACATGCACTCGTCGCTCCTGGGGATGCAAAAATCTTCCCGGACTTTTTTGCAAAGTGACAAAGCAACACTGTGTTGCTTTGCGTCCCCCCGCTCCACCTCCACCCCCATCCCCCGCCCTCCTCCGTCCACCTCAACATAAAGGAGAGCTCAAGGTTTCGTCCTTCCACCTGGGCCTATATTTAGTCGCGGCAGGCTCCACTTCCCAGCTCACAGCCACTGATAATATGGAGACCTGTCAGCCCATATCACATCACTCCAGGCACTCATTACTGGCAAGTCCATTACACAGGAAATGGAAACAGGAATCAATGCGAAAGAGGAGCAAAAAATATACTTGTAGGTGTGGGGGCGCAGATGTTTGGCGCATGTTTTTTTTTTTTCATCGTACCTCGTTTCACTTCAAGCGCATTCATGACTACGTTCGGTACGTTGCAGGTGTTGAAGACACGTATTTTTATATATATATATATATATGCTTGTAGAACCCATATTTACTCCACTGGAATCTGGCTACGCTGCTGCATTGTCTGAGTATAAAACAGAGGTTCGCTGCTGGCCTGGCTCTCGAGAAGCAGTGCTACCGTCCACCCACATAGAGCAGAAATAGTTCCATTTCCGACCAAAACATTGTTTGCGCTGTACCTCTCTCACCGTGTGTCACATCTCTGTGCACACACCATGCGCACTCTTGTTAGCACAGCTTGTCTGCCTATTTGTGCACACACACACACACACACATGCACATGCACACGCGCACACACACGCAGAGATACACACAGCACTGGGTTCAAGAGAGAGAGTGTTCCTTCAGAAGTCGTGCACAGTCTCTGCAGAGCTCCTGGCCTTTTGAACCAGTCATCTGTTGGTGGGAAAACTACTGAACAATCTCAGATGAGAGTGAGAGAGAGAGAGAGAGAGGGAGAGAGAGAGAGAGAGGGAGGGAGAGAGAGAAAGACAGTGATGTGAGTCACCAGCATAGAGGAGGGTGTGTTTGGCATCAGCACCAGAAGGTTCCTTACAGTAATGTCTTGAATGTAGCACGTAGTAGCACCGGTGTTAGCCTGCTAGGAGGTAATTAATGCTACCATGGTGGCGGGTTCTCTCCTGGTGGACAGGAATAAACAGCAAACTGAGAGTTTGGAAGTAGAACCCCTAAAATAATAGGGGTTGATGACTTTAATACATACAGTAATGGGATCGACCACTCCAGGAAATTAAACTTTGCAGTCTGACTTGTTCGCAGATTGTTTCCGCTGTTCGTTGCTCCCTTGCAAATGCTGAAACTGGAGACATAAAGTGAAAGGACGAAGATCATAGAGTCTAATTAGCCAAATGATTGGCTGTCAGGTGAGGTTACACTTGGGAGAGGAAATTGAGACGATAATAATAATAATTACTTTTTGGCAGATTTGCTCCTGCTTTTAATCAATGTATTCAGACTTAAATCTTCAAGGATCAGCTTGTTCTGAGCACCATCAAATGAATGTCATTTAATTACGAATGTATTCCTGTTGGTTGCTTAACTATTACTAAATGTTGTCTTGCTAGTTTTTAGATTAGCTGAAACAACATCCTAATATAATTATAGTATTATACTGTAATGATAGTATAATGATAATAAACTGCAATCATGGTCATTTATTTAAAAAAAGAGTATATTTTCAAGTATATCTAGAGTATATTTTGAACTTGTACTTGAACTCATTTACATTTGCTCTGTTTCCTACTGTGCACGCCAACAATTTTCCTCAGGATAAATGTCTTATCTTCTCTCCAGTGAGAGATACACAGATTTCAAAGCTGTGGAAAACAGAATTGGTATCAAATCTTTGCAAGATGGAACAAAGTCATCAGATGCAAACGGCAACAAAATACTTCAGACGAGACGAGTGGATGACGACAATGTGAAAAATAATATCCATCGATGCATCCATCCAATTTCTCTAAACCCGTCTTATACCTCACCAGTGTTGCAGGGCTCTGCTGGAGTCTATCCCAGTACGCACAGGTCGAAGGCAGGGAATACACCCTGGTTTCGGACTGTGGCCCAGGTGCTTCTTGATGTGAGGCAATGGTGCCAACAATCCACTATTCACCATATTAATAATATAAATGAGTAAATGCATGTAGACAGGAACACCAGACTCTCTGAGCACTACAAGTGGGACGAATGTGGTATGGATATAGTATTGGCAATAGATGCAAAGTTGCCAATACTTTTTGCAGATGTAGCACACAAATATCGACGGCATCGGCACTAGACTCTGAGAAGGCAGCGAAGCCCGCGTTTGGCCCTGCTGCCGCTGTGCGCCTCCTCTGTGGCCTGGGGGAGCTGCACCGCCCGCTCGCTGCCAAGACTCATCTCAGCTCGACCGCTGCGCACAGCTCCACAGACACAGACGCCGTTCACCTGCCACCAGAGCACGACCACATCGTCCCATTCACACCACAACGCAAAAGCATGTGTGTTGTCGGGGCTGTTCTGCACAGATAGTGCAAGAAATGGGGAAAAACGGCGGCGAATTAAACAAATTTCACAGTTTAAGATTACAGTTTAATCCTCAAATGTGTGACAGTCTCCCCGCTCTCGCCCATTATGCTCCGGCTCACATTAATGTGCTTTCCACAGTCGCTCGGTGGCAGATTAAACTCATCTCACTGCCGACAATTAGCCACACAGGAACGCCTTCAAAGTTTCATGAGAAGTGAGAAGCAGCATTTAGGAGATAAACAAGGGCTTTTAAATCGACAAAGCAAAGTTGGACGCAATGACTCATAAAACGTTACACATCACAACACGACACACGTAGGCTCCTGGCGACGGTCGGCTCTCAGAGAAGCAGCAGACGCTCGGGTTTAACTGGAGAAGTGAAGGGAAATGCAGCCGCCTGGGTCAGAGGGTGACAGCGGAGCCTTTGTTTTTAACAGCACGTCCTTTGCTTTAAACTGCACTTTTTTATGAAGTATCTGACATCATTTCAATTTACATTCACTTTTATAAGTTAGCTGTTTATGTGCTGCCTGAGACTGCATCTCTAGTCATTACCTGTCAAATAAATCCTGGTGCCCAAGGTCTTTAAAGGAGCCCTTCGCATCAGGGGACAAATGCACAGTGTTGTTGAAGTTGTCTGCTTTTTTTTTTTACTTTCCAGGGGACCAGCAAAAAATATTTATTCATCTGTCAATACACAGTGTGAATGTCTTCAACTGCGTGCTAGCTCCCCCCAGTGATCACTGGCTGTCTGACTTCTATACACTGCGCAAGCATAAATAAGCATTCAGCAGATTTCCTCACACAGCAGTTCTTCTTTTAATTGTTTTTACTTCAGGGCTTCTGTTTATCTTATTACAAAAACACACACACACAAACACACCCAGATTAGGGTTTACAATCAACTTGTAGACTGCCGCAGCCATGCAAAGCAGATTAATTCTCCTTGAAAAGTGTCTGTGAGTGTTCTCTCATGAAGGAGACTGTGGAGGGAGGATGTAACGGTCTGAATCCCTGTCACTAACTCAGTCCACATTACTGGCTGTCAGTCTTGATAAAAATTGAAGAAGAAAAAAGGCTAACCTCAATAGGTTAGCCTGAAGCATTAAAAAAAAAATCCAGAGGGGCTTTGTATCAATTTGGATTAAGTTCCTGCCACGCAGCATTCATTTCAGATGTGAAACATCTCCATTTCTCCATGTATTTACTAAATTTAGTCTCGATGCAGCTATCTAGCAAGCTAGCTACTAGTTCTAGCGAGCAAGCTATAGAGCAATAGATAGATAGATACAGTAGATAGACAGCTACTGGGTCACTTGTATGTCTTTTATGTAGCCATAGCTAGCTAGCCCTCTCTAACTCTAGCTAGCAAGTACAGGGACTCAAGCCAGTGAAATAAATAAAAACAGCACGACTGTGATTCTAAATCGCCTGCTGGCACAAAGGCAATAAAATGCTATCTATCAATCAGTGGCGCCTGCTGATTTAGGAACAAGCTGTTTCCACTCGGCCGTGGTGCCAGCTCCGTCATCGCTCTCCTGGCCTACGTGTCTCCTTCAGCTGCCCCCCCCTCCCCCGGCCTCCCCAGCACACCTGCCCCTCTGAGGCCGCAGCAATCACAGGCGTCCATGCGTCCTCACACATCATTACTTGGAGGTTGCGAACCCGACCCCGAGAAAACACAGCCGCACCTGGACGGCAGCCTGCGTTGCGAGATGATGATGAAAGGCAGAGAAGTTTTCAGGCCGCGAGCAGAGGCTGTTTTTCACTGTCCGCACTTTGCAGATGGGTAATTAACAAGTCCACCAGGCTTTAATCAGATGCTTTATTGGTCTCCTAGCGAGAGAGGACTCTCAGGGAGAAACAATTAATCTACTGTCGCCTTGTCTGGAATTGTTTCGACACACATACACGCACATTGTATAAAAAAAACCTGCAGTAACTTTGTGTCATTCCCTGGCCTCTGACCCTCATCAATATTTAGCCGGCTAAAGGCGACTTCTCGTTTTAATACCAGAACCAGCCTGTTAACATTTTGCACACTGCACGTTGAGATTTTAGGTCCATAGGCGTCAAATCAAGGCTGTTTTATAGTTTTTTGCACCATGCAGCTGCACCGCATTTCAAGCTTAACGGGCCTTAATCCTTAGTTAAAGTGCAGATATTGTGTTGGTGTTCAGCAAATACTTTGTAGTGTTTGTTTACTGCCTCCACCTTAAAGACGCCGGCATAGCTGACACTCATATTCCCCCATCCGCGATTGATGTTTTCACTAAGTCATGTAAACAAGGAACAGCCTCCCACCACCGCCAAAGTTTTACAAGCATTTCGATGGGGAAAGCAGAGGCGGCCATGTTTGACGAAAAGTTTACTTTTTTTTTCTAGTTTAAAGATGTGGGATTTGCATAACAACAAAGATCCTCACCATTCAGGCCCTCAACAAATGAGCTGATTTAATGCCGATCAGACCTGTAGCTAACGAGTGAATCTCTCCGTAATGCAACAGTTTTAAAATCTGCCTATGAGAAGCATCCCCAGTCATCAAGTGATTCATGTCAAGCAGAACTGTTATGTTATTACTGTCACCGCCAGAGGGAAGTGCACAATTAATATTATAAAGCATAATTTCCTCTTAGTTCACGCTTAATTTCCTATTATTGCTGTGTGTAGATACAGATGCATTTTGCTCTTCACACCCGACGTTCACACATTTGGATGTCGCTGAAACAATAAACAGCATGACACAGAAACAAACCCACTGAAGATTAAATTGGTACCATTGCGTCTTTGTATTCTAATAGTTTCATGACCGATTCAGCCTCATGACTGTAGGTTTTCATGCTCTTACGTTTATCATACTGCCGCTGGGGCCATAAAAATCATTCCATATGCAGAAACCAGAACCCCCCCCCCCATGGATCCGAAGCAACAACACTCACCACCACCTGCACTCGCAACCTTCAAACCGAGACTCTCTCCCGAGGAAAAAGATTATCTTGACTGCACAACACCCCGCAGTGCAGCGCGGAACAGGATTTTCAGTGAATGCCTCCGAACTCAAAGAGTAATAAAAGAGCCACGCACAGCATTGTCTGACAGCCTCGGGGGCCTGAATGGGACTCTTCCAAGAGCAAAACTGCACCACAGAAAATAACTGGGAAGGAAGCAGTTTCACATTAATGGAGGTTCTGGTCCATTTATATGATGTCCAAACTCTCAGCTCTTCATTTATTGCTCCTGTTCGATTACCAACGAACATACAGTTTAACTTCAAATCGAGGATGTTTTGACCACAATACACTTTCCCCCTGGAACCCGAAGACACAAACCCAAACACTCAGACACGCCAGACCACAGTATTTCCAGGATAATACAGTCTCTTGGTCAAAAATAAGTTACGTGTTCAATTCAGTTCAGTCTTACTTCAAGTGCCAGCTCACAATAAATACTATCTCAAGAGCCGGTCTGCACCAGATTCATTTCGTCTTTAACATAGAACATTTATTGTGTTGAAGGACTACTTCAAAGTGTGAGGGCTCAGAGGAGAGGCAGATCTGCAGCCATGACAGTAAGCGACACTGACTTCATTTCAACACAAACTTGCAATGATTGAGTTATTTTTCACAAACAGCTTGGTTTAATTGGGTCTGACCGCATTCACTTTATCCATCGTCACACAGATCTGTTGACTGTGGGCTTGTGCTGGGTTCAGCAGTTTCCTCCCCCGTGCCTTGTGTTTCTGATGCTTTTTTTTCCCCCGTCCCCAGTGCCTCCTGTCTGTCTCTTTCTGTGAGTTGCACACGTCTGTGTTATCAGTCTGCTGCAGAGCGCTCTGATCATCTACAGAAGACCGCTGCTGTTTATCAACCCCGGCGCTGCCAAGCATCTTCCCCGGATCGGCTGTTGACTTTACGGTCCAGATACTCTGAGCCCTGACGCTGATCCTTGTGTGCGTTGTGCGCTCCTCACTAACTCCTCGGTTCCTTAGTGCTCCTGCTTGGAAGCTAGTTCCCAGGTTGTTGACTGTGTGCCCTGCTCCCGGCCTTGGTTTCATTGTTCACGAGTTTTATAACGAGCAGCCTTTGTATCTTACCTTTGAGTCACAAGCAAGCAATGCTTTGCATAACCTCAATAAAGTCTTGCCTCTTTTAAAGTGCTACCTGAGATCCCCCGTAGATGTGGTTTAAGACTTCTGAGAAAAAACTAAACGAGCTTTGAACAATGTTCCTCTTTTCTGCCCACACAAAAAGTAATTATCTCATTTATTATGCAAAATATTTCCATTTCAAAGGCTTAAGTTCAGGGGACAAAAGGGGTCTGCTGCTTCCACAATTCACCTGAGTAAACTGTGTAAGCTTCTAAACTTATATTAATATCACACTATGTCTAGTGCTGAACGCATTCTGCTCGATAAGAAACAAACATCAAGGTGAACTGTAAGCACAGCGCACTGTGTAACCTGCTTGTAATAAACACAAGTGATTCATGTAATTAATTCTATTAAAAAGTTACAGCCACCATAAAAGCGCATCTCCGCGTCCCCGGTGAGTTCACTCCATCAAACTGTCTTTGTAAGGCTGCGCCAAAAAAAAAAAAAACGCCCAGGCTCGAACGACAGGACACCACTAATGAAACGCCACAGTGTTGAAAAACATGTCGACAAGGAAACGGTAAAGTCGCGTGCCTTTACGGAGCGTTGGCCCATTCGCCGGTCCCGTCCTCATTAAAGAGACTTACGAGCCTCGGGAACTTTACGCCTGCCCATCGGTGGCTTACAAGAGGGTCGTAAAACGAGAAATATGCACCGGGTTTTAAGGCAAAACTGCATTTTGGCAGGTTGTTACGGAAATCCGGCGGGACTAAAGCACAGGCACAAGGACGTGATGAACAAGGAATCAGCAGCCGTACCGTGCCTTTCTTTCAGATCGAGGGAGCAACAAATCATTAAACAAATACAAGTCGCAGGTGTGAGGGGCTGTGATTCACGAGGCCAGGAGGAAACAATGCCGGATCACGTACAGGGATATGATAATTAATATATCACTGTTGTTCTATTCTGGTTAAAAATGAAGTAGTGGAGACACCGAGGGGAGTGATTAAAAGCAAATTAGGAGGCCTCTGAATGAATACTGCCTCATCGTTAGCCATTCACTGTGGGACTGAAAGGTTTTTTTATCATCACTCCATGTCTCCAAGGACCTCTGCCAACAAACAAAAATTTCCAATCTTGTCTGGCTTTAATTATTCTCTCTGTCTTCCTTTAGAGCTACCTCAGACTCAAAAGAGGAAATTTACACACACACACACGTACACACACTGCAGCCACCCACTCTCTTCACGATTGTATAGAGAAGAACCTCATTCATGTTGTTTGTGACTTTAGAAAATTCAAGAAACCCTTGACGTTTTCAACCTTTTAGAGTGACATTTTCAACTCAAATCGTACAAAAAACCTAAAATGCTCCTCTCCATTGTTTTGGGGGTGAAATCGGGGGCATATGCTACCTGGAGGTAAGAAGGCATGCTCCACTCTGCAACTTCAGAGAAATGACGCTTCTACTTTGTCATCTAAAGTTCTATCCTTTCAGATTTGCAAGTGTTTCATCACAAAACAAAGAGCTCTCCGTATTTTATTTTGACCTGATGACACCAAGGTGAAATTTCATGCCAATCCAATCTCGTGCTTCACACACTTCAGCGCGGCCACAAACACACAGTGTCTTACATTATAAAGCAGGAGGACTCGTTGTAGCGAGAGTCACAGCAGCAGTGGTGGTGGAACACAGAAACTGTGAAGACAGCTTTAAACACACTCTGCCGCCTGCCAGTGTCAGCGTCTCAGGGGAAACACTTGAGTCAAAGTCGTATCGTGTCAAAACCAACCGCGTGTCTCAGGCATCAAGGACAGATCCTCAGGAAGCACCTCCCGATCGGTATCAGCTGCGACTCTGTAGCCCGCGTCCATCAAAGCCAGACAGTGTCTCGCGCCCGCGTCCCGCGTCCTGCGTGATGCTGATAACACACCGCTCAGTCCCCCCACATCACGTCCCAGAGGAGCTCGTACAGCCAAAATGCAGCACAAACACAGCCCAGCGTTTTCACCTGGAAGCAGAGGCTTAGTAGATGTAGATGTACCGTAACACGGTGTTCTGCGTGGGTTCTTTCACCTCCACACACACCTTGTTGTCACCCATGTTAGCTCAGCTGGAGCGGCATGAGGTTTCATCTCAATAAAGTCAAATATTTTTGGGACTAAGCCCGAGATAGAGATGAGTCATTCAACGTGTTTTGAAGTTTTATAAGAAAGGAAAAGACAAGTTTCGTTACATTCATACACTGATCCACTACTGTCTCTTATCACAGGGAGCTTCTTAGATCTTCAACACACATAGGTGTGTCTATCTATCTATCTATCTATCTATCTATCTATCTATCTATCTATCTATCTATCTATCTATCTATCTATCTATCTATCAGAAAGTTTCACCATCACACACGTCCTGTACACAGTTCTAGGTCTGTGTGCTTAATCTGTATCCAAAATGTCTTCCGCAAAGCCTCAAATCAAGCTTCAACAAGTTCAAAAGAACTATGCTGATCTGAAATGTCTTCAAAGAACCATTTTGTGAGAAAAATTTCTCTTTATTACAAGCATTAATTACACAGTCCATTTGCGTCGGTCCCCGTTTCATAATAAATGCTGAGGTTTAACTATGTCTAGTCAGGTACATATTAAATATGTATCGCAGTGAAAAGGCTGATGAGGCACGATGGGACCTGCATTACAGTGCAGCCTTTCCTTGGCCGCAATTAATGCAGATAAGAAATGTGCATTCAAGTATTTCTTTGTGGACCTCACATGTCCAGTTTTAGTACCGCAGACCGTCACGTTACACATCTGGAAAATGGAAAAAAATACGCAATAACAATACAAAGACGGCTGTGCAGGTGCAATAATACAGCAGTGATAATTACTCTGAAACAACCAAAACTCCACAATCGCTCCATCATACCTGATAGAAATTCTTTTGTAGTATCATTTAATACGTGTTTCTCACACCACATTGCCCTTCAGCATGTCCCCGGAGACAGCCTGGAGTTAGATGTACCAGCTGACAGCATTTTTTCACATAATGACTATGATTGTGCGGCAGAATCGAACAACAACATCCCCCAACACGGGCTGTCATCAGAAGTGCTCATTATATCATCAGACAGTTTGAAAGCTTAATAAATAAATAAACAGCTCCTGACGCTTCCTCACGCAGAGAAGCAGCTTGTGATTTTTTTTGCGAAAATGTCCTTCAAGTGCTCCATAACAGACTGATTAGAGGCGTAATTAGAAAGAAGACGCTTTAAAGGAAACATTTAGTCAATTGCAATCAGGGACTGAATGCGCTCCCGGGGTAGAGAAAAAAAAACAAAGAAAAAAGAAAAAGAAAGTAAAGACACTCACCTTCCACAGTCTCTCCACACGGGACAACTTGCGGGTGTTCATAGCGACGGAGCGGCTGCATGTGGAGTGGAGGAGTGATGGAGACGCAGGGAGAGACAGTGAATAATGAGCCGCTCATAAAGGAGACACACCTCAGCTCTCAGCCCGAGGAATCCCGTAGTCAGCATCGCAGCACTAACTCCCACAAAGCCAGTGTGGTTGCGCGTGTGGCTGTGGAGGCCCACATCGATTTTTACTTGCTTATTTATTTATTTTTGCATGAACCCACATCGACGAAACACACCTCGAGCGAAGACCATGTCGCCCAAGAGACCCCGAAGCTAAAGGAAAAAGGCACCTCAACACCTCTGATGTCACAGCGGAGGAGGCGACTCCAGAGTCCCATATGGAAGAAACGGGCAGAAAAGGGTGCCTGGCCTCGCTGATCTCTGAAACACAACCCCGGATAGCGAGTGAGCCGAGGCCAGGCCAAAGCCATCGGCCCCTTCTCAACAATCAGCAGCGAAGCACTTACCTGAGCCATTAGCCGCGTCTTCCCGTTCAGCACAGATCAGCATTACACGCTCGCGCACGGAGCCAGGCCGCTGTAACGGGCTGTTTATCTTCTCCCATCTGCTTTTCTTTCGGGAGCCAATTTGCCCTCGACACCACAGATTCTGGACTGATACGAGCAAAGCTAACACCAGCGCGGGGTGGGATTTCATGATGCCTGGAGTGGCCGGAGAGCCGAGGACTGTGACCCCGTGAAGCTAATGGCACACGCACGCTGTCCCCTGGAGAGCCAAATACAGTGTTAAAGGTGACCGCAGGCCGATCCTCTGCCTGTTGAGCTCATTTTACTTGTGAACGGTTGGAAGAGCAGCACAGGTAGAAAATGATTATCCTCGCTAGTCACAGGTGATTTTTAGGGGGTTAACGTTGTGTCACAGCTCCATATCAACGCAGAAAGATGCCTCTGCCCATGTGGAGGAGACAATTGAGTTTTTCCGTTGCTTCACAATCACAGACAAGTTGTCACGCCACGCACAGATGCATCCCGCAGCCCCCCCTGTGCTTCAGAGATGTGTCATCTCCTAGTGGAACCTTGCATTTGGTACATCTAGCCAGACTGCTTTCATGTTTATTTCCCTCTCGCCCCGGGAGTCTGATTTCAAAGACATGCAGTCTGCAGCAATAACCTATCAATGGAATAATCTCTCCCATGCTTAGAAACCCTGACTAATTTTCAGACTATACATACACAAATCCACACAATTCCTCTTGTGTTCCATGTTTGGAAAACTGGCTAACTCAAGGACATTTTTAAACTTTAATAACTTTATAACGACGTCTATTTCATCTCTATCCCAGCCATCTGTCAAGTTTGACTTAGCTCTCAGATATTCAAGATAATTTACTGGAAAGACTCAGTTCTATCTCGTATTGTAGCCCGTACACTCCCCAGAGCTGTGTTGCCTTCAAGATCAATGCGCCCAAACAGCAGGAGGTTCACAGAGAAACACTGCTCCCTGCAGGAAATGACAAATGTACAGAGAGAGAGAGAAAGAGGGAAGATAGCTGGATGAAATGGAATTGCAGAATTATTGCAGCAATGTCCTCCAGGAGGGGAATACGGTGTGCGTGTGAGTGTGTGTGCTTGTATGCGTGTCTTGGTTTTGGGAGCGAGGTGTTTTGAGTGTGCTCCCATTGAGCCAACCCACCCCTTACAAGTTAATAAATCACAGCCTGACCACCTGTATCTTGATAAATGTTGTGGCTCTGACTCACTCTAATGCACTCGTGCTAATCTTTGAGCTGATGGCTTTGGTTTTTCGGAGTCACAACATTCCCGACGTGTTGCTTTCCACTGTCCTCGCCGCACTGTACTGTACAGTACTTGCCGAGCATCAAGTGACAGAAAAACAAAGCTGGCCGGCATCAGGTGAACATAATGAAGGGTTCGGCCCCTGAAGAACAAGACGTTGTTTGACCTACATTCATCAAGCGGTCAAACTAAGAGCTCCTGAAACGAGGCCAACAAGCCGCTGTTTGCTGTCACTGTCACCTTATTTAAGGATATAATTACGTAACAGGGCTGTGTTCACAGAAACATTATTCTACGTAGAGAAGCATATCCAGAAGCAGCTTACATGGATATTGACCCAAACTGTTGTTGAGTCAGACAGACTGGTGGAGAAACAGGCTCGCTGGAGCTGATGGGTTTTGTTTGTCTCGACGCATCAGCCAACACGTCAGCAGGGCAATATATCGCCCCAAACACGTTCAGCAATAAAGCCTCTGTATTCCCATGATGCGACAGCCAATCTGGCCCGCGGAGGAGCATCAGTCATTGCAGTTCGGCTCTCTCGACTCTGCTGGGGTTCGATTTGACGAGCTGCCAGCAACCACAACAGCAAATCACTCCTACAGCGTTACCAGTCCTCTCCACTTCTGCTACAGCAAACAATCATCGTCTCCCCTCTCCCCGACCGAGCTCCGCATCCAACATCATCACGGGAGCCCGCGCTTGGCTCCCAGCTCGGTGCAAAGCAATCTTCTCCGCGCTCCTCGGCAGCTTGCTCAGACCCCTGACACCTGCCTGAGAGCAGCAGCGGAGAGGTGTTGACCGGAGACGGCAGCGTACGAGCAGGACGAGACCAGGCAATGCCTGCCTGACAGACAAGGCCGCACACAGGGGTGAGGACCCGCTCGCACGATGTGATTTCACCCGGACCGGCTGCTTACAGGTTTGTTCACGATTAATGGACCACATCACAACCGGCCAATCAAACCAACCAAGAACCAAAAAATATAAATCTGATTTACGTGGGTTTTAAGAACATTTTGTGCTGTGAGAAATACTAAAGATATTCAAAGCCTTCTTGGCCTATTGGACATATGCGTGAGAAACAAGAATGTGTGAAACACTGCTCAGCAGCCTGGTCGAGTCGTGCGCCACTTAGGCACAATCTGCCTCAGGTCTTTTCAGAGCATGTTATTCCCCCATTCTTTCCCGTCTCTATCAAAGACTAAAACCCCAACACATCCTAAAACATAAATGTGAAAGAAAGGAGTGTAAAAAATAGATGATGCAGGACTAGCGTTAGCTCTTCCTGCTAACCTAAGCAAATGACAATTAGCCAAAATTTAGCTGTGTGACATGAGCTTATTTGCAGGTTGGGGTGGTGCCGATTGCTTGTAAAGTCCATCCTAGACAACCAGGTAAGCTGGCAATCCAGAGAGAACAACTACTTGATGTAATCAGGTCAAGCAAGGCCATAAAAACAAGCTAGGCCAGCATCTAGCACTTGTTTTCATTCAGAGCAGATAACTTGTTACCCCCTCCTCAGGTCACCCTGCTACCGAGCTTTTCTCCAGTAGTTTTTTACAAACATACCTTCATGGCTGCAGGGCTGAAACTTTTCCCTCCTGTGGCTCCACGCAAGGGCTCTGGCAGGTCTTGCAAGGATGCGACATGAAAACCTACCTCATGTGTTATTCATTAGGAGACTAGAGCCTGGAGGCAGGACAGCCTCTGCCATGGCATCATCCTGTGACTGAACCAGCACCAAAAGACCCGAGCTGCAAAAGTTCCTGACTCGCCCAGCTGCAACAGGCTGCGTTCAACATGACTGCCTTCGTGTCACCGGTCCGGGTGTAGCTGTATGGCAGAGGACTCAGCAGCAGATCATCAGTGTTATTAACTATAGCTGTGTATCTTCCTCAGCTACAGACTGACTTTCTAATTTTACTCAAGGGTGGCTCGCAATTCAGTCCTGGGACTGACAGTGTGGTTTTGAAATACTACGTCTCTACGTCCACCCATTATCTTGTACCCACTCTAACCATTATTTGAGTGTCCATCTGTTCATCTACATCATCTTACAGACTTAATACCCAACAGTCCGTTGCAGGTGAATAGTACATTCACTACCTCACACCTAGGGGCGATTAAGACTTTCCAGTCGACCTTTATGCATCTACAGGGCTGTGGGAGGAAACTAGAGTACCTGGAGAAAACCCACGCACACACGGAGGCCATGACCGACATGCTAATCAGCAACCATCTTGCTGTGAAGTGACGGCACTAACCACGGCTACTAAGAAATCATTGGCTGAAAACTGTGCCAAATCTACGGGATTTCACTGATTTAATGGCTTAGCCAAATTAGCCATATGGCTTCTGTTGGTAGCAGGCACAGTCTACGTTGTCTTGGCTGTAAACCTTGAGGCAGAAATGTTAAAATGAGAAACTATGGGTGAGAAAATGAGAAAAGTAAATCTGTGACAGTTTCACATTTGACTGAGCACGTGTGGAAATGCGGAACAGACTGAAAATACTTTGCAAACAAAAATTCTTGAAAGCTGCAAGGACGGTAAAAAAAAAAAGTTTTTCGACTCTTCCTGTAAATTTTGATACTAACAAATGAACTGGAGAATGAGGTATTCATATATGGACGTTTAGATGAATAAGTCATTTTAACCCACAGGGCAGTTCTTCTGAACTCCTGAAAGCAGATAATTTGTGGTGCTCACAGCACAAAGCTACAGACTTGATGATCTTATAAAATTTGATCCATGGCTGTAGATTACACAGTCCATTACATCCACATTCAAAGGAAGACATATTCCCTTTCCTAAAAATTTCAATATTCTAATATTAATATATATCTAATATTAAGACATGATTTTCAGAATCATATGTACTTGAAACGCAGATGTAAAACTACAAACCACAACTACACAACGTGTTGTTGGAAGCTGTTTTCTATTTTTTTTGATACTTATTTTCTATGGAGCTGTAATCCATCTTCCCAGGCCAGGGAGGCCGACGGTGCAAAGAAAAGGCAGCGATGATGGAGCTAACCAACAGTCTCCACCGCAAGATTGATTTGGTATTGAAGCCCCTATTCCTGTGTATTTTTCCTGCGCAGTGACCCTGTCGCTGCAAATGTACAAAAGCGACATCTATTTGTTGCCTGTGCCGCTGTTTACTCCCCCCACGCCCCCCACACACACACACACCCCCCCCCCCCCCCCCCGGGGATTTAACGCACTACGTTATAACGTTCACCTGCTGACTTTGCAGCGTTGCCTTGCCTGAGCTATTCTCTGCCATTACATCGCAGTTAAATGATGTCAGTGAGTGTGTGTGTGTGTGTGTGTGCGCGCGTGCGTGTGTGCATGTGTGTGTCCCAGGGGTGTGTCGCTTCTGTATCATGGCGGGGTCGATAAAGGGAATCTGCCCGTGTGACACAACTGATTACTGCTGCCTGGTCTCAGCCCTGGAAAAGACTGCGAGAGGACTCGGGAGAAATGGCAGCTCCGCTCCGCCGCTCTAATGCCAGCTGACAGGAACGCTACAGAAGAAATTTCCTTCACTTGCTCCAAAGTTGTGTCTTCATTATTCATGATCTGCTTTGGAATTCTACCCCCCCACAACCTCCCTTACCCCTCCTCTTTTTATCATTAGCAAAGGGAACACTTGTAAACATGAACAGTTTGAGGAGACACAGAGACTGCCTTGCTCAAAGGCTCCTCCTCGTGACGGCGGATAAATCAGGGGAAGTGCTCACTCACTGCACGCCCTCCGCAGCCAATATGATAATTTGATCTTTTCCTCCTCTTCTAATAAACGTTGCAATTAGGGGACCTGCTGATAATGCCATCGTCTGCAGGTCACCGATCCCTGTGTGGCTGATTTTTACTGGCCGATTGTATAACCTTTCCATTCCTAATGAGAGGTGACATTATGCCTCTCTCCCTGGACCTGGATCAGACACACTCACCTGTGGCAGCCGGTCGGCCACAGAAGCTGTGCTGGTAACCATGGCAACTGGAGGGGACAATACCTGGTCTGAGTCAATACACCCTCCATTCAAGGCCTGACTTCACCTACCGTACTGTATACAGTAGAGTCCAGTGTGGCGATTTGATTGGGGCACAACAGTCTCTAGTGGTAAAACAGATGCAGTACACTGACGGGCTGCTGTTTTTCTATTCCTACAAGCGCTTGGCATTTTAAACACCACTTAAGTGACGAAGACCACTGGGTGAAAGTGTGTTATTTTAACAAAATGGCAGACAAAGGAGGAAACTACGGATCCATCAACAAAACCTTCCCCCCTGTGGAGGAGCGGCGGTTGACGATCAACCAGGCAACTAATAAAGCTAATCCTCATAAGAAAGATGGAAGAGAAGCCTCCAAGAGCCTCCACACATATGAATAAGAAATAAAGAGACAAGAACACAGGGAGGGAACACAAACGGCAACGAGCTGGGTTAAAAGACAGTTATATTTAGCCGCACGCTCGCATAAAGTTCAAATAAGCCGCGGAAATCTTTAAGATTCACAGTGAAGTTACATCTGTGCAGCGAGCTAATCTCCTGTGAAAAGCTGGGAGGGGATGTGGCTGTCTGTCATCGACAAGCAGGAGATCAAAACAACAAAGGCTGACGGAAAGGAGTGATTCTGACTGTGTGAATATTTAATTTCAACCACGTGTGCACTGTAAAGCGCGACATGGTAAAGCGGTGACTTGTGCTGAAGGTTCACAGTAAGAAGGACCCCTGGTTGAATTCTTTGCATGTTCAGGTTGATTGGAGTCGATTGGTGTCTGCACCACTGGCTGGCTGGATGGAGGGATAGAGGGATGGAGGGATGGATGGAAGGATGGATGGAGGGATGGAGGGATGGATGGATGGATGGAAGGATGGAATGTAAAATAAAATGAGTGGTAACGTGGAGTCACAATGCCTGTGTGGAGCCATGATGATAGTCAGTAGATGCGTTTGTCACATCACAGGAGCTTCGGAGCAGAAAATCTATCACACGAGAACGAAGTCTCGACATCAGCTGTTCGGCAGGATCCGCATCTCATCAGGCAGTAATAAGGCCGCTCTGTATTTAAACACTGACTAATACCCACTGTCGTCTTGTGTAATAATACAGTAAATCATCACCAGGGGAGAGAGGGACGGGCCTCAGGCGAGGCTGACGTGCATGTTGACAGGTCCGGGGAGGCGGTGGGAGTGCTGGCGGTGGTGGTGGTGGTGGTGGTGAGGAGAGGGAGTGATGGATGGCGTGTCAACAGAGCGTGGAGGTGCAGAGCAAGGGATGGACGACCGGTGGAGACGCCCTCTGGGAGCGAAAAAAAAAACCCAGGTTGACAGTGCGGCCACTGAGATGAGGGTGGAGGCTGTTGTTCCGGATGGAGGAAACAAACACGTGACACTTGTCTAAGTGGAGAGATGGGCACGTGACACGGCCGTGTGCAGGGTGAGAGCTGCATCATCTCCAGACAGGGTTACAGTGTGACGGTTGGTTACTTTAAATTGTAATCCACTACAGATTACAAATCACGTCATTTGTGACATTTTTGTTGCATTTTAAAGGGTTTTAAGGACCAAAATCCAAAAGGAAGGAGGGGGGGTGAAACTAAGGAATACAGGGTCAGGGTGGAGATTCTAGTAAATAAGGAGCAAGAAAACAGAGGGATTCACGGATAAGAAGAACAGACAACCTGACAAAGACAGATCAGACATAAAATCAAGAAGACACGAATGGAAATTCACCAGAGTAAAACAGCAAAAAGACAAGCACATCACAGACGAAAAGATGCAACAGCGTTCTGTGAAACTACTCAATGTACATAACATATTGTAAATAATTTGAATCACTCCAAAACTGTCTTGCCATAATGTAATCCATTATTTTCAACAATGTAACTGTAATCCCATCACCATTTATTTAATTTTCAACCCTATTAGGACACAGTTACTATTTTGGATTCCAAATACTCACATCACATGTATTCCATTACTAACCCACACTGTCTCCAGATGGCAGAGCCACCAGCGAGCAGCAGTGCCTGTGTGTGTGTGTGTGTGTGTGTGTATGTGTGTGTGTGTATGTGTGTGCGTGCTTGTGTGTGTGTGTGTGTGTGTGTTTTCCCAGAACTTGCAGCCTCACCCTCTCCACCTTTGCAACCATGGCAACGGCGAGCAGGAGGCCCTGCTGAGGATGCTGTGCTGTCCTGAGGGGAGGAGCCGCGCTGGGCGGCTGCTGCACATTTGCCTCGTGAGCCCTCTCCTCCATAAAGCCGTAATCAGTTTGCTTTCTCCCGTCTGCTTTGCTTTTCAATCCTTTTACAGTTCAGCACATCGACCAGCAGCCCTCTGCGTCTGTGTAAATACTGTTCCAGGCTTGGATTTTTATCTGATGATGTGTGTGTGTGTGTGTGTGTGTGTGTGTGTGTGTTTTACGCTGCCATAAAATAAATCAATAACATGTTGCCTTTCAGCACAATTTTGTCAGTTAGTCGTGTGATTAACTTTACGGTCCTGCCAAGACCTGAAGGCTGTAATCTATATCTTTATGATGACAATTAATCAAAACAGCGGATGTTAGATGGAAGACATATATCATAACTCTACACTTCCTCTTTCAGCATCGTTTTTGCCATTTCAGCTTCAGATTAATGTCTGAGTTCTCATTTTTGTTTACTCTGCCACTCTCTTCTTTAAAAACTGTTATTTTTTAAGAGAAAAGATACAAAAAACCTCTCAGAACGCTCTCCACTACCTGTTCGATCCCAAATAAAAGACACACAATATAGCAGTCCAGCAGCTAAAAAAGTCAGATGTGGCACTTAATATTTAACCAGGCAGTCTGACACACCTCTAAAAATGATGCTGAATTTGCTACCTTTAATACCTGCCAATATGTGCGAACAAGTTAGCAATTTCACCCCAGGTGGAGTGACTCAGTGGATAAGTGAGTCGTGCATGTTTTCTGTTAGTTTATTCTTACATTCCAAAAATCTGTAGTTTATGATTGGAGACCCTTATGTCCCATTAGGTGTAACTGTGAATGGTGCGTGCATGCGTGTGTGTGTGTGTGTGTGTGTGTGTGTGTGTGTGTGTGTGTGTGTGTGTGTGTGTGTGTGTGTGTGTGTGTGTGTGTGTGCGCGCGCTCTGTAATGAACCTGTCCAGGTTGTATCCCTGAGCTGGAGATAGGCTCCAGCAGACCCTGGGCCACTTGTTTACAAAGCAGGTAACGGATGAATGAAGGCGATAATGGATTACCATTATTATTATTTACTTCACTACATATTTTCACTGCCCCCTAGTGGTCACAAAGTATCTACTAATGGATCAAGACTAGACACTTTTTTTCAAATCTGAAAATTGTCTCCCAGCTGAATAAATTACAGGCTGTGTAGGCATATATATTTGCATCGTCCATTACTGTAAATGACCACAAATTTAAATAAATAAATAAATACAATGCAACTGTCTCACCCGGTGGCCCGAGTTTTAGAACTACAACATCCCGTCAGACATCCAGATCAACAAATAATTGCCCCCACTCACAAGCGGGAATGAACACAGGTGTGTACTGGAACACAGGGGTTATCTGAGGCAACTCCATCACTGAGGGCGAGTGCGGCAGCGGCAACCATCGGAGATCAGTCGTCACCCGGAGGATGAAGTTAGCAGAGATAATGAGGACGGCCCAGCGCATCTCATCGGCCTCTCCCTCCTTTATCTGACTGCTCTCGTTGAGCTCCATCTGGTTGATTTATTGGAGCTCCAGACCTCAAAGGAAGCACAGAGCTACACTGAGCATTCGGAACCGGGCCAAAGTGTCTAAGTCAGATCTGGAGTCTCTCTAAGTAGAAGACAGAGTCAAGTGCATGTGGGGATAGGCAGGATGTGCGCCTGTTTGTGTGTGTGTGTGTGTGAGGGAGAGAGAGAGAGAGAAAGAGAGAGAGAGAGAGAGAGAGAGAGAGAGAGAGATAGAGAGAGCCCTGGGCAGTCGTATTCAATGTGAATTAAATTACCCAGCCTGTGATTTATGATTCGCTCCTTTTGAACTCCAATTTCCTGCAATCCAAAACAGGGTAACGCAATTAACCGGACAGGGAATTTACCTTTGATAAAGTACAATTCGGCCCACCCGAAATTTGACCAAATTCATTTAAAGATGACAGCCGTGCAGGTGCAAGCGACGCCTCACAGGATGCTCGGCCTGCAACAATTCATCCAAGAATACAGAAAGGCCACGGTCAGACGACGGGAAACACTCTACAGCAAGACCAGAGCAATCACAGCTCTTTGTGCTCATCCCCAGAGATGCAGGCATCTGTAACCTTGATGTCCTGGAACCACCATCTTTGCCACCAGGCCCCTCTGAGACAACATCGCACTCTGTCTCTGTCGAGTCGGCATCGTTGCAGGCTGAGCAAATCTCAGGCCAAGGCAGCCCATTAGAAGCGACGTTAAGGCGCGTTTTCCCGTCTACTTTTAATCAAAAGTCTCTAGTCTAGGGCATAGGAGAAAATGTCTAATGCATTATAGAGCAGCACGCCAGTCTGAGATTAAGGTGGTCTTATGGGAAATGAGCTTTTCACTAATGACGGGCGCTTAGAGTTAAACAGGGATCCGCCGCAGCTGTCGCACAATCACAAAAAGCAGCCGGGTTTAGGTGATTCAAGCTAAATTTGCACCTAATACATGCATTTCATCAATGAAGGATCACGTCAATAAGATGACATATGAACTCATCGGTGCGGTTAGGGGATAAACCAGTGATTAAGTGCGACCAATGAGAGAGATCTGAGATGAGACCGTGAATATGCCTTCATTATGATCATTAAGTATGGTAATGTCACTGCAGAAATTTGCAGAGGATGCATCTAAAAATGCGAAAACCAGAATACAAAACAAGGCTCTAAAATGTCAAATTGTTTTTTTCACGATTGTTTTGTGCTAGTGTTGGTTGCTTGTCTTTTTCCTTTCTGTGATGGAGAGGACTCAAGCTTGTTTTCTCCATTGCAAAAATAGTCGTGCCACCTCTATTACCTGTACCTACACTGCGTTTCCCTGCTTTGCTTTATTTTTCCTTTTTGTATTGGAGGTATTCTTACACAGTATATGACATCCACGGCCTAGGTAAGGTCAGGTCCTTGAAAAAAAATACAATCAATCTTGGCTGATCCGGGCCGTCCATTGTACTGCTACAATCAGGGTATAGACACAATGTGCTACTATGCAGAGCCAACAAGTGCAGCGGATCATTTATTCCCGCTGTTATCAGCCTTGTGAATGAAATGGAAAAACTGTGATTTTATCTGCTATCCGTTTTCTTATTTCTTATCTGTTTGTTTTTGTGTGCAAGGTATATTCATTATTGGTGGCTGTAAATCAAATGGCTCCCTGGGGGTAATAAAGATTCCTTGACCTCGCCCCAGCTTGTCTTGTTTTATCATGGCAAGCAGCTATTGTGAACAGACCTGTTCTTTCATCCATTCATGTAGCAAGAAATATGAGCCGCATTATGCCAAACAGCGCAGGTCAAAAACTGATGAAGATCGCATTCCTGCCACGTTAACAAAAAAACGAGTCAAACTATTTAATTAGAATTCTGCCAAATCTTTGTCACTCGGTTATCCAAGCCGTGGCAACTCAGCTTGTAGATAATTGCCCCGACTCTATAACTCCTGGGATAATGATGACATGAACGAATGAGAATATCTCTCCAGACATTTTGTCACTCGATACAGATCTGTGAACGGCTCCAGCGTGGAGCAGAGAGAGCTGTGAGGCATTTTTCTGTCAAAAATGGAGGCAAGCCTTTGAACAGTGGCATAGTAGGACACGATGAACCTGCCAGGGACCAAAGCAAGTGAAGTCTGAAACTTCTGAAACTACTAAAATGATTCTTTTTAAATAAGCTGTAAAGAAAAAAAAAAGTTGACAAAGTTAACAAAGAAAAAAACGGAAAATGGAAGTCAAACTGATTACCTCTTACTCGCTTCTTACTCACTCGAAACGCACCTGCGAGCAACGCCGTGCCATCGGGCGCCATCTTTCTCCATCAGAGTGGCAGAGAGAGGTGTTTGCATTTACTCCGCCGTGCATAAAGAGAAAGCCATTCCAGCCCGCGTCACGAGATGTGCCGCGCTAAATGTCGGTGTGTTTTACCTTTTCATGCGACACTGATCGATGAGGGACGCACGCAGGTTCCTATTTGCAGTAAAAGGTAGTGGAGAGGAGAAAGAAGTGCCACAGACGTCTCTCTGGGCGCCTAAAACTCTGCCTCCAACACGCCGAGCACAGCAACAATTAATCAATCCCACACACACACACACGCGCACACACACACACACACACACACACGCACACACACACACACACACACAAACACACAAGCATTTTGGTCTCATAAACAAAGATGCGGTGGCTGCATTCTGAGAGCTCAGAGAAGAACACCGTGGTAAACAAATTAAACATGTTTACAAGGAGAATGGAATTATTTTCAGTTCTCGGCTTGAGGGAGAAAAAAAAAGCAGCTTACGGGGGGGGGGATTCAAAAAGGGCTGAGCAATCACAGAGGTAAATATCTGGATAATTGAATGAAATCCAAGACGTTTGCATGCAAGCAACTTGCGCCGCCTCCCCCCCACTGCGGAATAAACGGGGACAACAACAATGGCTCGCTCAAACTTTAACCAAGGTGGCGAGGTTTGGAAACAGCGCTCCTTGAAACAGCCCCCCCCCCCATCTCCCGAGGCTGAAAGCAATTTCATGCTCCAGCACGACTCAGGAGGACGCGGGGACTAAAGGTGACCCCAAGGTCAGCAGCGCCAACCTGACAAACCTACGAGAAGCCGCAGCGCCCGGAACGCAATCGCCTTATCAAGTCGCAGCGATTCCAGGTCGTTCAGGAATCGCTCCTGGACGGCCGGCGGTGGCTCTGGATGGACACGAGGGCAACATGGCGGGTGCCGTTGACAGGAGCGGGCGGTGTCAGCACTCCAGCCTTATCACTTGATTCCTGATGTGACAGGCATCAATAATTCAGAGGGACGTCACCCGGTCGGCGGCTATTTAAAGATAAAAGGCCGCTCGAGCGTGTCTGTGTTTGCCGGAGGTTTGAGCGGGTGTTACTTACAGACAAGCGTTGCATGTTTCTCTGTCGTTTACACATCAGGGCACGCGTGTTCGCGCTTTCGCAGCCCGCGTTTGAGGTTCAGGGTAGAAACGAGATGAGACAGAGCTGGAGCAACCTCAGAAACAACTTTGATGAAACAAGTAGGTAAAACTCAGACTTTTATGTATCTTTTAGCGCTTGCGCCCTCAGAGAGAGAAAAAGAAAGCTGCACATCATCAGCTCATCAGACTAAAGCAAACCCCGTCTTCCCTCCTGCACGCCCTGTCGTCACGAGGCCACGTTTGGAGATTACGAGCCACTCGCTGAGGAGCTGCGAGACATTTTTTCTGCTGTCACAAATGAAGGAAAGTGTTTGAACAGTTGCGTAGTTGGCAAGGATGAACCTACAATGGACTAAGCCAAGCGAAAGCCACCATGACTGACAAGAGCAGCCAAAGCACAAGAGTCTAAAGCACAGCCTTAGTTGTAAGGGATAGGATTTCTTTATTTAAACCAGTAGACTTGTTCTCCCAATATGAGCTCTATACTCCATCCATCTATTTTCTTATCTTACTTATCTTATGTAGCCAGTCACACACGTACGCCACTGACTCTGACACTCACACCTGGGGGCAGTTTAGAGTCTCTGATCAACCTGGACACCCATGTGACGCTCCACACAGGAAGGGCCCCCGGGTCCGACCGCCATGCAAACCGGAGACTTTCTTGCTCTCAGGCAATCACTGAGATACTGTGTGCATCTCATTAAACAGTATTAATCCCTCATTTACATTCTCTGGCTCCTGTACAGCACCAGCAGAGATTGGTTCACAGCGATAACACAAAATAGCAGCACTTTAAGATTCTCGTTATATGGAGGGACCCGGATTCCTCCAACCAGGGGCCCTGCTGTGTGGAGTTTGCATGTTCTCGATGGCACTGTGTGGTTTTCTCTGGGTTATATGGTTTCCCGCACAAACAATCCAAAATCACGCAGGTTTAAGTCAAATGGAGACTCAAAATTGCCCCTAGGTGTGAGTGTGAGAGAGAATGGGATGTGTGTGTGTGTCTATTTCCTGTGAGATCTATCCAGGGTGTATTCCCTGCCTTAATCCCATGAGTGCTGGAGATAGGCACCAGCAGACCCCCGGCGACACCATTATGGTACAAAGCGAGTGTAATGGATGGATGGATGGACTTTAACCCTATTAAACCCTCACCACAGACTGCACGCCCACAACAACAAATGGCCAGAACCTTGCGAGGAGCTATGTGTTCTCAGTACCACAGACAGCAACACACACACACACACACACACACACACACACACACACACACACACACACACACACACACACACACACACACACACACACACACACACAAAATCAGACAGTGATGGCTTTAACGTCATTGTGTTCATTTCCCATAAAAAAAACAAACAGTGGCCACATCTGCTCCCACAGACTCCCTTAGTAAATGAATTTGATGACAGATTGACAAACAAAAACACAGCGCACATGACCAAAAAAAGCACAAATAAATAAATAAATAAGGGAGCATCCCGCATTGAATAAAAAGCCACATTGTACAACTTTCTCTGCAGCCCGTGAGAGTGAACCAGGCCTCTCACCGCGCGTGAGTGAGAAATATGGAAACTATTCACGGCGAACGAGGAGGGAAGTAAAGTATGGGGGTCTTACATCCTGGTCCTCCTGCAGGCATTTCTTGCGGTACGGGACGTGGTTCCTGGAGTCTGCCAGCGGCTGCTGCGGGGTCCTGTCCTCCTCCGCAGCCTGTCCCCCCAGCAGGTGGCTGGCCTCAGGTGGCTGAGGGAAGGAATTGGTGGTGTTGATCTTGCCGGTGAATCTCTGATACAGCGAAGCCATTCTCTACAGGTCCGGTCCAGTCAACTTAGTGCATGTCAGAGCCACAGGCGGCTCTCTGCTCTGCTTTCAACGGAGGAGGAGGAGGAGGAGGAGGAAGGAAGGAAGGAAGGAAGGAAGGATGGATGGGGTAGATTTGTGGGGGCTTCTCTCTGTGCGTCTGGAGGATGTCAGACAGACGCAGGTTTCTTCTCCAAAAAAAAAAAAAAGCAAAGCGAGGTGAAGATGGCAAATAAGCATCCAAGGATGGCGGATGACTCACACGCGCCGATGTCCTTTTCAGCGCTGTCCTGACGGGCTGAAGGTGTCAATAGTTGCTCTCATCTGTATTCACACCACGTTGTCTCCCCTCCTCACTTCCTCACTCACACACACGGAGACAGACGAGAGATGCGATCCGGTCCTTTGATTCCTACTCCCTGCCGGCGACTGTCCGCAGAAAAAAATAGAAGAAAAAAAATCAAGGAGCAAATAAAAATAAGAGAGGGAATGTTTCTCCACTTTAGTCTCCGCTGTTGTCCTCACGCCTGAGCAGAGATAGAGGGAGATGGAGAGGGAGACAGAGGGAGAGGGAGACAGAGAGGGAGAGAGAGAGAGAGAGGGAGAGAGAGAGGAGGACGCAGACGCGCTCTGCATGAGAAGTGCGTCTCCTCCGTCTCCGCCTGCCGCTGTATTTTTACGCACGGAGTCGCTCCAGGTCCTCACGCCTCTCACCTGCGATCTCCTCCATCCACAGACTTCCCCGCGTTTACGATTCCACCGACCGGATCGTAAATCTCCTTCTTTTTTTTTTTTTAAATTCCTCCTTCTGCTCCCCAGTGATTGCAACGTGGTCCCACAGCGGAACTCGAGTGCCTCTCTGTGGCGCACCGGATTAGGGCAGGCTGACCACACACACATACACACACACACACCTCAACACACACACACACACTCCTCTACACACACACACACACACACACACACACACACACACACACATATCTCTTAAGACAACAAACACGCTAGATTTTGCTCATGCGTTCTGAAAAATGAAGCTCTTGTGAATACAATGAAAGCCTGGGAAAAGCCAATAAAACCAACATTAAAGGAGACCTAGAATGAAAACAAACTACTTTGCCTTTGTTGCATGATGAGATTTTCTTTTCGATGAGATTTGGACTGGTTCTTTTATAGCGCACTTCTATCTTCATGACCACTCAAAGCATTGGCCCATTCAGACCCAGATATTGATGTTAGATATTGAATCAGATATTGAGGCAGAACCAGAAACCCAGTTCTTGAACAAAGGGTTGCTACATGCAAACTGGTCTGGGGGTGGGTGGTGGTTTAGTTTGCATCACACTCCTATATTTCACCACAGGATGTCTCTGTTCAGATTACCCTGTGTTTTAGCTGCCATATATCAGCTAAAATTGAAATATGAATAACAATGTTTTTGGACCTGCTGCACATCTTTGGCCAGGTTGCGATTCGACAAAACCGAGGTAAAAGTGTTTTTCATTCTTGATATCCTTTAAATAAAGTAATATATAACAATAAAGTATATAGTCTCTGGGATGTGACTCTACCAGCCATGCATGTAACTAACATTTTTAAGTGTTTTTATTGCCTCTGTTTGTGGATCTGTGGGAACATGGCTGCATGTAATCATGTGCTTATTAGCATTCTGCTGATACGAACTTAAATTGTCTGGGCTGCTGTACAAACACTATAAGTCCAAGTAGTCTTGCCTGTCATTACCTACAGCCGGCAAGAAGTTCTTAGCCTGCAGCCTCCCACACCAACTGCACAAGATCTTGGTGTTTTGGATTATGACTCTACAGGAATGGAGCTCAAGACAAGCGCAAGGAAGAGAGGCTAGTGTGGATTCAAGCCACTTCCATCCTCTGTCATTTTGAGGAATGTATGCTCCATAGTAAACAAAGCGGATGAGTTGACTGCTTGTCTGAAGTGCGATCGCTATACCAGCGAAGCAGTTTACTCTGCAGGTCTCGCTGAAGAAGACTCACTTTATACTCGTCTTTTTTAGAAAGCTTCGATGTGTCAGTATCAGCAAAAGCCCTCAGTTATTGGCCTAGTCCCAGGGTCTTCTGATCCTGTGCTGTGAAAACCATCCATTGCACAATATTTTTAAGGGTCTTGAAAGTAGAGTAGTGATGCCTTGGTCCTCCACTGAACGACTGAGAAAGTCCTTCGCCCCAGCATTGTTAGCTTCAGACTTGACACCGTTGCATTGCCTTTTGTGGTATTTATTATGGTATTTATCATGTCTTTCTCTCTCTTTTTTAAATGATGTCCTACTTTGAGATAATTTTTCATTGGCCTTCACTGTGTTGTGCATCTGGTGCATTTATGTTGTCTGAAGGCTCTGTGGTGTTTGTCGGCTTTATTTTTCTTGACCTGGTGGTAAAACAGTTTCCCCTGCGTGGGATCAATAAAGCTTACCTAATCTATCCAACCCTAACCATAATAAATAAAATAAGATCACCAAACATTTATGTCCTTCCCATTTTCCTGACACCAACAGAAAATGCACATGCAGTAAATATAATCCGAACAAACTGCACCAAGTTTATTTCTGGTGCTCATACAAACTAACTTGCATCACTCCCTGCTGCAGCCTCTCCACTTAATATCCCATCTTTCAGTCATAACCCAGACCATGAAAGCGTCTCTTCCTCTCCGTAATTTATGCATTTCCCTTCCTCCTATCATATATTTCAGTCACTCCACATCCACCAGTGGCATTCAGCTCCTCCACTACGTTGCAAGTGATTTCATGCTTGAGGAGCTCACAGAGGCCAAAGCAGCGCAGCTCTCTGCTAAATGCAGAATATTGGCTTATACGTGGTGCCGGGGGTGAGCGGCTCTCGAGCTGGAGTGTTAAAAATCTCGTGTCGCGAACGCCACCGGCCAACAGCCCCTGGGCCCCATGCTGCGACAGCCCTGGCTATCACTTCACCGGGGCCGGGTGGTTTTTCTGGGAAATAGGTCATCTTCACAGGAGTAGTACTTCAAAAGAAGCACTAAAGCGTAGTTCCAGACAGCCTCACGCAGACCCACACACCCACACCGAGGCAGACATGCTGTCGAGTATCGCCCGTTCAGCATCTCCTATCAAGTCGGGCGAAGTTTATTTTGTAATCATTTGCAAAGACCACTCAAGGCTGACTGACTACAACAGCGGAGCTGGAAAATATTCTATATTCACTGGCGAACAAAGAGCGAGTTTCAATTAATTGCTTTTTCGCCAAATGGTGAGTCATCTCCATCTCTGACAGAACTGCTTGAGGCTCATTGATTCACGGCCTGAATTATGAATATAACCTCCATAATGGGATATGTATCTGGAATACAGAGTATTGATTTCAAAGGTTTGGACATTCATTCGAAAACAAGGACATAGGACATTACTGTCTCTGCCTAATTAAAGTCACTCCCTATCCCTTCCTTTTCTCTTCTTTGCAAATCAATTTTCTTTTGACTTTGAGCTCAATTTATAAATGAATTGGACTTTGATGGTGTTTTTGCCCGCTTTTCAATTGAACCAAAGATTTATGCTGTGGCCTGAGCATCCAGGCTCCCTGCAGCAGGCTTCTCTTCGACTGTGCCTCCCCTTTACCATTTGTTTCCCTAGTTCATAAATGTCTTCTCTGGGTCTGGCCACCCCAGGAGAAATAGGTCCGAGTCGCTTGACACTCATCCCAGACTCCCTGATAGATGTCTTCTAATCTCGCACACCTTGTTGGGGAGCTATTGTGGAGCGCCTGGCTGCTCTAACGTGCCCCTCAGGACCGAGCCGGGGAGCCTGGGCTCAGCTTGACTCCCCTATCGCCTCCTCGCAGATACAGCAGCTGACTGGAGCCATGCCTTGTCACCCCCCTCGCCCAGCCCCCCCTCGCCCCCCTGACTCTCACAAACATCACTGCAGTCGAGCTCTGCTTAATAAGAGGCAAACCAAATTGGAGAGGCGTGTAATAGTGACTATAATGAGAGCTGTGGCAAACCTAATACCTTTGCAGGTGACTGCTGGAGCCAAGACAACCTCTTTATGCAATATAGGTGCAGTGGTGAAATGATACTTATTACAAGACTGCACTTCAATACATTGTTCATTGTATCTGGACATTACATAGACCTAAAAGTGGATACTTATGACCTCTAACCCATTATGCAAGGATCAGACTACACAAATTCAGGGTGATTTTAACACAATATTTTCAGCACATTACAAACATTGTAATGACATCACCAAGGAACAGCAGTCTTGCATCTAGGACACTTCATGATGCCTCGGCGGCAAGTCTAGTATGAATCCGGACATTGACAGAGTGCTCTGATGCATGATTATGATGGACCAAATATGGCAGGAGTGGATGGTTCCTCTCTCTTCTACCATCACCAGGCTTTTTAATTCTTCTGCAAATGGTAGACGAGCTGAACTTCCCTTTGGGGATCAATAAGATAATTCCTATTCTAATTCATGTATGCAGTGTTGGTAATGATTTTGCGGTGAACACATTCATTAACTTACCTCAAGCTCTCTCTGAAGGACATACAGTCCATACTGTCCTCTCGGCAAGATCAAGGAACGGGTCCACAAACGTTTTCTCCTTTTCATTTTCTTCAGTAACCGTGATCGACGGTTTCTTGTCACACTCCCTGATGACCTACCAGCCAGAGTTGTGATCAGTCTCGATCGATGATTTCTCTGGGCCATAACTTGTAGTGTTGCCAGTAATTCTGAGAATTTATGCCATTGTTATCGTTTAATCTAATCTTGAATGTCTTGACCAAATGATGGAGGTTTCGATTGCAGTGTATGATGGGGTGTAAAAGTTAGTGAGGTCCAGATGTGTGACGTCACACAACCATGATTACAACCATGATGGTTAAATAGGTGAACAGCCTACATATGAATGCAAATAAGCAGGTGAAAGTATTACAGTTATAAAAAAAGAAAATACATTTTAAAAGGAATGCAATCGTTTCAATGTCTTTAATATGTCTTTAATATATATATACTACTGACTTCCAACTGATATATACTACTGACTTACTTTTACTTAAGTATGGTGGTTTATGTGGTACTTATACTTTATTACTAGGGGGCATTTTTCTCTCCACTTTTCTTTAAGAACTGCTTCTTCCTGCAGCACTGCACAGGTGTGATATGGGACTTTGTAATCATATTTAGAGATTCTACCAGGTGTGTTTTAATCTGACATCATGCACTTTATGATGCCGTGACTGATGGTTTTATCTACTTTGGCTCCACTCTGCCTTACGCTCCCCTGAGGAAGTTAAATTTAGTTTCCAGTGAGGGCTTCCTACATAAAAAGTCACCAAAGAATTGAAATGGAGCTGCGCAGATGTTACCTTGTTACATAAAGGGCCGCAAGGAAAGTCATTCATTTTCCCTTCGTGCAGTGATCTACAATACTGCTGCTCAGGTGCTGCACAATGAACCGGGAGACTCCGAGGCTGCCTGCCTGCCTGCCCGTCAGGTCCCAACTCTGTGTCAAAGATAAAGTCGCTTTAAGCTCCGTCAGCAGTAGAGAGTGACCGTCCCACCACAGGAAATGAGTCAAAGTGGATGAATTCAGGTGATGAGGGAGACTTTTTGGTATTGCTCTGGAGGATTCGCTGAGCTAAACCCTGCATGTTTCTCTGAGTCATTACCATTTTTGTGGAGGAATTAAAGCAGGATTTCTTTCTGCATATTTTAAGTCGGTGTGCACCTTTAAAAGAAAAAAATATGGCCCGCATCTCTCAGTCAGGCTATGACAAGACAACTTGTTTGGTAAAGTGGGCAGTTGTTCTAATTGGCTTATTAGCGAATGCAATTCCCCTTATTAAACAAGCAGCACCTCACCAAGTAATTCAGAGCAGCACTATGATGGAGGAGTCATTACCTGAAAATGCCTTGGTACCGCAGGCCATTCCAGTTTGAACAATGTTTTAGTAGTAAAGCACAATAACAGCGTGCAACTACCTGAAGGTGATGATCATTTTTTTTACTACATTTCATTTCAGTCCTGTCAACGTGTTAGTTGTGTCATTAGAATAATGAAAAAAACAAATAGGGTGAAGTGAAATAAAATTAATTTCATCCTCATTTAAGCAATGTCAATTACCCATGCCACTTTATGAGACTTTTTCACTGTTTTAATTTAATGATGTCAACACGCTGGACATTCTCACCAACAGCAGAATTAAGTCAAGGAATTAAATTTCCATAATGTTGACAGCATGAATCTGCCTCTCATTTTTCCTCTAGCCCTGAAAACAGCTGTGGGGATGTCAGTGAAGTGCTGATACTATCCATCCAATCTATCGTGTTTCCCATTTTGTACCTTATAGCCTATTCCCAGTCCAAGGAATGGGAATACACGCTGGACATGTCACACACACAGCATTCACCTTCACACTCAGGGATGATTTAGCCTCCAATTGGCCTGAATATGCGTGTTTTCCGAGGAAACCCAAACAGAGGGCCAAAGAGGATCCGAACAGGACACAGGTCCACCATGAACCACGATTCCACCGGTTCATTATAATCCTGCTGATCATGTCGTTTCCTTTGTTGCTCATCATTAGAATCCACCCCTTCCCCACTTCCACTGATGTGACACAGACAAACCTTCGTCATGTTCTGCAAGCATTTTCATTTTCTTTAAGAGCCACCACCACACCTAAAGATAATTGCTCTGAGCATGTTTAATTTCACCTTAAGTATTTTCTTGTTCAAGGCAAAGTGGGGTGAACAGCTCGCGGCGCAGCTCAGAGTACCAATACAATCATCCTTCATTATTCATGACTCTATATATATAATGTAATGCACTTTTGATGCGCACATTAATGTGTTTGCATTAAGATGGAATGCCACCACAGGCTGACTCGTTTCCATCAGCATGCTGCAGAGCACAACAAAATGAGACACAAATTCATTGGATGGAAGAGCAAACAGATCAATCAGCCAGCATCTGGTGGAGGTGCAGTAATATCTAATTTCCTCTTAACATCACTCAGTTGGAAAAAAAAAAAAAAAGGAAATTACTGTGGCGCACTACATCCACGTATGGATTTAGTTCCACTCCAACATAATCCCATAAATTTCTGCCATTTTCCATTTGGCTTTAGCTGGACACTAATGATTTCCCTGGACGCTGAGCTGCGCCGTCCAAAGCAACAAGTCTTTCTTTTCTTTTTTTTTTTAATCATATTGCCGTCTGTATCGGATTACATGTCCCTGCTTTGATGTTGATTGGACATATATTTCATCTTAAAGCTCTTTCCGCCTTACACTCCATTAGTGGTCCATAAACAATTTACTCTGATACTGACTAGAAATACTAATAAATGAACTTAAGCCCGGTTTCATAAATCAAATTTGTCCCGTTATCAGGACTAGATTTCAAGCAGAAGAGCACAGACCATAAATCGATCCCTATAAATTGGAGATCTTCAAAGTGTGACTGTGGAGCGAGGGGAAGCGTAAGGGAAAGACACAAAAAACGCTGAACCAGAAACCATAACAGGACAATAACTCATGCTCATTTAAACACGCTCAGGAAATCACATATATATCCTTGCATCCATCCATTATCACAACTGGTTGGTAACTGGAAACAGGGTTATACACAGGTACACACAGCATACACAGGATGAGGGCAGGAAACACACCCTGGACAGGTCACCAGTCCAACCAGGGTCATTGCAGGACTGAGCCTCTACGTAGGGAGCCTGCCCTAGCAAATGAGATACACTGCACGCCCACATCTCCACATTCAGAGTGATTTACACTCTGTGAAGAAAGTTCTATAAATCCACTGCGAAATCATAAAAGATACACGGCTTAAAACTCCCAAACTTCCCAGAGGAATCATCGTATTTTGAGCTTGCCCATATCAAAAATGTTCCAGTGATATTTGGCTGTGCGTCCCTGGTGAATGGTAAACAGGATGTTTTAACAGCAGCAGTTTGCCCAATTGTAAACAGAACCGGGCTCCATGGCACCATATTTGCAAGAGATAGATAGATAGATAGATAGATAGATAGATAGATAGATAGATAGATAGATAGATAGATAGATAGATAGATAGATAGATAGATAGATAGATAGATAGATAGATAGATAGATAGATAGATAGATAGATAGATAGATAGATAGATAGATAGCATTTTCTACTAATAGAATAGATAGAAACATCATCCTCTGTCAGCGTTTATCAGATTTTAATTTTCGCCTCCCTGGAGGCCACACTCAGCAGAACCAAGCAGAGAAGTCTCTTCCTCATCACTGAATTACACCCTAACACCACATTACAGCACTTGGCTCATTGTGGGCCCTGTAACGACGGCAAATTCAATTACCGTGCACTGCAAGTCACGGCACTTCATTACCATCGCAGCCCATTGCACAAAAGCAGAAAGCGGCCCCACAAATCACCGAGGCGGTCGGCGGATTCGTCGCCGGCACCTGACGATGCAGCGTAATAACCCGCATCCGCACACCGAGGCGCGGGTAGATTACACATTTCATGCACCGCCTTTGTGAAGAATCCCACCGTAAGGTAAACACTCTCGCCGCGCGCTCGTCTTCCAGCTGCCCTGATCCACGTGCGCAATCCCAACTCCGTCGGGTGCTTTGCCACCGAGCACGTTGCCCGGTCAGAGTGATGAGCGCTAAATATTGTGTGCGTGTGTTGAGCCAAAGTGAATGGCGGCGTGTCAGTCACTGAGGCGATGGGGTTTAACGCCGGCCGATGCGGTTGAACAGTCTGAGGCTGAGGGCAGCTGTGGCCGCAGAGGAGACAGAGGGAGGACGATGGAGACGGGGGAGCAGAGAAACCGTGTCCCCGAGAATTTAACGCCACACATGTGAAATTGTTATAGATAGCATGTTTGTAAACATGTGTGTGTGTGTGTGTGTGTGTGTGTGTGTGTGTGTGTGTGTGTGTGTGTGTGTGTGTGTGTGTGTGTGTGGTAAACCCCAGGGATGAAACGGAGCAGGGTGGGGGGGGTCATGATGAATGAAACGGAGGCGCTGGTAGCGTTAGAACTGCGAGGCGCATTCCAAACCACGCCGCCTGTCCCGCTCTTCTCTCATCCACTTGTCGGCGACAGGGTAAAATATATGGCAACAGCATCCCCTTTGGTTATTTCATATCTCATCAGGCTCAACCAGCATGCACCCCTGGACTATCTCAACGGCTGGGAAATGTCACAGCGTTTGTGTTTTTGATTCAGCTTTATCTCAAGTGCCAGTGTAACAATGTTTTTTTCTGTGCCAAACACACATTGCCCTCGTACGAGCGGGCTGTTGGTGTGACGCTTGGAGAATACAGAGACCGATGCTTGATTGTGACAACACGTTGTTTGCGTATTATGAACAGGACTCACCCCAAACTTTTAAAACATCACCAGTCTCCCTCGCAGCCCATTTGCATTCAAGTGTGGGCGCAGATTTAAGTCAGCGTTTAGCCAAAGCTTGGCCCATCTCCAAGCCATCGGAACCGTTCCCACACAAACAAAAACATCAACAAAATGTTTGCATTCAGGACATGTCAGCGGGCGACACAGACCAATCATCCGAAAACACAAATATCCTCACACGACAATATATACTTTCCCTCCAACTTTTCCCCAACGGCGGCCGGATCCCTCTCAAGTCATTAACCAGCAACACGTCACAAAGAATAACAATGAGGCTCCGAGCACTCTCTGCAGCATATGTAACCAAGCATTCATCAGAAAAGCAGCGCCTGAAATTACAAAAACCAGACACGTCCGTCAAGATCCACAGAAGAGACGCTGGGAACCGGCCGCTCCCTGTCCAGTTGCTATCAGGAATGAAGCAAAAAACAAAAAAAAATCAAAACAAAACATCCAGCAGCCTTTTCAGTCAGGAGCAGGAGACTCACCCATAAACACAGACATTCCCCCACAGCGTGCCGTGCATGCTAAAAGGCCCCCCTTACCCTTCTGGAGGCAGAGCTGGTGTCTATCTTCAGCTGGGTGGCTATCAGGACAGACATGGTGAAAAGTGCCACTTGTCTTCCCCCCTCGCTGCGCTCACACCTTTCTGCTGTGAAGTTGGAGCTGCTGGAGGTGTCTAAGAAGCCCCCCCCCACCTCCTCCTCCTCCTCCACCTCCACCACCACCACCACTAGCTCTCTACACACACACACACACACACACACACACACACTCCTCCTCCTTTCCCTCCCTCCTGTCCGCCCTCTTCCCCCTTCCCTACAGCTAAAGGAGAAGGAGAAGATGACCCGGGGCTCCAGGAGCCCGACCAGAACGCCTCCCTCTCTCCTCGCAGGGTGAATCAATCACACCAGCACTGGCATCGCCTCCTAGAGGGGTGTATGTGTGTGTGTGTGTGTGTGTGTGTGTGTGTGTGTGTGTGTGAGAGAGAGAGAGAGAGAGAGAGGGGAGGGGTGGGGTGGCATCTCCCCTGCTTGGTCTGCTCCAAACGCCACTTATTTCCCCCATCCTGACTCCCTCCCTCCTTTCGCTTTCTCTCTCATGCACACACTTCCACTCTCTCACCTGGACTTTTCTCAGAGTTCAATAGTGTAAGTGAATTAGAAACACACACGCTCACTGAATACACAAACAATAAACACAAATTGCCCTACACATATCAGAACCAATACTGCCTGGTAGGCATTTTCCCCTTTAGGTGTGTGTATGTGAGCGTGTGCGTGTGTATACTATAATCTGAGACATAGTACCAAGAAATTGATCAATCTGGTCGTCTTTGCAGCCAGGTTGTGATTAAGCACAGGTATTATTTATGCGGCCTGTCAGCCACATCATAAAGTATAACCAACCACCTACCTCACTCACACACACACGCACACACACACACACACGCATACGCACACACCCATCAAGCCATGCTAACGGGACAGGAGCCTGGCATGAGCCACGCCGCTGCTTTATTTATGCTGTGCTGGCGCCTGGCTGATTGGATCCTTCCCGGGGACGAGGCAGAGAAACCAGTTCACAGCGCAACCCAGCCGCACCAACTGGGAAACAGGAAACCGAAATGTTTCTTTTATTCTCACTTAAAACATAAAATACACATGAAAAACACATAAAATTCATTATCCCGCGTCCCTCCGTCACGACTCCGGTCCCCTCGAGCGAGGTGCGACAAAGGGAGAGGAGCGGGCCTCCCCGGCAGCTCGTATAAAGCGCGGCGTCCATAACTCACCCGCTAAGGAGGGGGCTCCGGGGGGGGGGGGGGGCTGGGGGGGCAGTGAATCTCAAGGCTGCTCCCGCGCTCCACGCCCGCTCAGTTATGGACCCACCGGGGCTGAATCATGGCCGGTATTGACGTCGACGTCCGGGCCGTTTTTTTGCTTTTTTTCGCCTGCGCGCGAAATCGAGATGCTGCGGTGCAAGGTCGCGGCAGCAGCAGGAGCAGCAGGCGTCACGTCGGCGGGCGGGACGTGCGTGTGCCGTCTTAATGTGACCTCGCCGATTATTCATGGGGGCGCTGCGAGCGGAGTCAAGTTGAAACGCCAATGTTCCTATTTCGCAGGCGGCCGTGCGCTTCATGCCCCGTGGCGAGAGCCGGGCCTGGGGTTTTTTTTTTCCCGGCGCCTCATAAATACTCATATTTGAAGTCCGCTGAATTTTTCCTCTCCGGCTGTGACTCATCGGACCCGTTCAAAGCTGGAGTCCTCCCGCCGCCGGCCGCGGCGGTTTATCACCAGCTCCGGCTACCACCATTTTGCGTGTTTGATTTGCACGCTGACGGGCCGAGCCTGATAGAGGGAGAGGCGCACTTAGCTGAGGGTCTGCGGCATGAAGCGCTATAGGGTCGAATTAGAGGCGAGGGAACAAAAGGGAACACATGCACGCGGGGGGAGCCGTTTCCGCGCTAATAAGGCCGACATGGAACGGCACATTCCACATGAAAGACAGAGATGAGCTAAAGTTCATATCTGCACGCGCACCAGAGGAGATGAGGCCTCGTCTGAAAACAGTAATTGCTCCGGCGACTGTACGCAGGGATAACACAGTTGAGTTCATACAAAATGCCGCGGCTGTAGTTACAGTCGTCTGCGTTAACGAGCTGATTTTTTTTCCCCAGGATCCTTCAAAAAAAAAAAGAAGAATAAGGAAAAAAAAGCCCCAGATCGGTCATCTACCGCATTCCTTTCTGTCGGGTTTACAGCCGTGACAAACGCTCCCATGATTATGGACACGCCAGGCTCACAGTAAGTCACTGAAATTGCAATTAGAGCGAAAGGTCAGCGGCGCTGTTGCCGCAAGACGCAGAGGTGACGCCGCGCTCCATCACGCTCCCGGGAGATTAAGAATGCAAAGCTCGAACCCCGCCGCTTGTTTACTTTAACTGCGCGCCGTCGCTTACGCTCATTTGCTCACTCCCTCCATCTGTCACCTCCTGCTGATTTGGCAGAATGTGGGCTGCCATTAAAGCGTTTTAAGAGCGGATGTCAAAACAACGTCATTAATAAAAGTCGACCGACGGCGGCACGGGCGAAGCTGAAGGAGACGTATAAGACAGGTTTTTTTTTTTTTTTTTTTGGTCTCTTTAAATCACATCCTATACATCAGGACAGCGTTGGGAAATTCCATGAGCAGATAAGGTTGTGGAGCTCCAGAGGAAGAGGCTGAACTTATTACCAGACACCACAGGGCTAATGAAATCATCAGTTCAGGTTTTGGCTTATCTAAGGGAGTCTGTCTAACTGCTGAATTAAATTTCTAAATCATACACTGATCAATAAATAAGGCTGGTAAACACCAAACAGCTCTGCGTGGGCTGTGAGAAGCAAATACAGTCATTCATAATGGAGTGTTGGTTTCCTCTCTTTTTTTTCTTTTGGGAGCGAGGGCATCAATGTTTTCAAGGCTGCTAGTTTCCAACCCATTTCCAAAAAGGCTCACTGAGAGGGTTTGTGCTCTGCGTGAGACCATCTGAACTCTCTCCACGTCGACCCCTCAGCCGTCCCGAACCCGGCTCTGATCTTAACCTTCAGCCCGACCGCATCACCTATCCGCAGCTAATCGTCTCCCAGGCCCCCGAGCGTCCTGCCTGTACTTGGTATGCTCCTCAGAAGTGCGGAGCACTCTTTGAGGCTCGGGGAAGGGCAGCGCAGAGCGCAGATATGAATAGAGAGCGCAATAATGTTTGTCGGAGCAGGAATGGCTCCACGGATGGCGGCCCGCGATGCGTCTTTATCAGCGAGGCGCAAGCAGCTCCGCCCCGGACACACTTCCATCATCCGTTACAGGTGACAGGTACAGATGGAGCCAGTCCCCCCCCCACCCCCACCCCCCCGGAGAGCAATATTCGTGTCCGGGATGAAGAACTTCAGGTGCTCCAGGGTGGCCGGGAGCCACAAATAGCCGGACAGCTTTCATAAACATGGTTCTCATCTACAGCAAACCCTCCCTGGAGAGCTCAACCCCCGGCACAGCAGTTAGTGGTGACAAACGACTGCTGCTCCCGGGTTGTTCCTCTGTCTGCGAATTTCATTTTATTGAACAAAGTGCTATTGTTGGCCGCGGCATTATCCCTCTAGATGCGGTCATCTGATGGAATAAACAGATGGAACGGAGATGCGCGCATCGTATAGGTGTGGATCTGGAAAATGAAAGCCATTTTGCAGTGGCTAATAGGGGCTGTGGGCAGCAGTACAAGCATTTAAAGTTGGTGATTCGGAGTGCAATGGTTCAATGCAGAAACACAGAGGCCCACTAGATGAATACAGAACGCTTTTGAAAGGCATTTCATCCAGAGATATTCCTGCAGCATACAAATCGTTCTGGTGAGAGTTTGTCTGTACGGGGCCACTCCGGGGAGCCTTAGCATTCAGCTCAGGGTGCCAATAAATCTTTGACAAGTACTTTTAAAAAAGATCTCTGATACAGGTTCGGTCCAAGCAAACCCCCGATTACGCAGACAGGAAGTTGTGATCCTCGCTCCCGGACAAAATGCGCTTGAATAGCAACAACCGACACGACGAGGCAGGAGCACTTCAGACAACATCTTAACAAGGTTGCAGCCAATTGTTTGAAAAACAGTAAGCGAGAGAGTGGATGTTTCTGCAGCCAGGGAAACAACGCCACTCGTATCTTGGAGACAGGGGGGGGGGGGCTGTCAGCAGCTGCTCAGCAAATGTAGATGACGGAAGTCTAGACTCAGGAGAAAGGTAGTGGCCTCGGCAATGGGCAGCACCAGAGGCAGCCACTGCAACAGATGAGACAAGTCCCTGCCAGGCGATGCCTCACACCGCGGTGTGTATTTTCTGCTCGGCTGCAAATGGATGCCGCCGAGTCAGTCCGGGCCACGTCTGGAGATGATTAAATGATGCCGAGTAACATTTTCATCTCATTCAAATGCGTTTAGAGTCGCAGATGTGGGCGGCAGCGGCAGCGGGAATTAAAAGGGGGGGGGGTAACTTTTCGATGCCGCGGTGTGTGATCCTCCTGACATGGTGAAAAGCATCGCCGCGGCACTTTTTCAAAGGGCACGGCGGCAGATTGCAGGGATGCGTTTTCGCATTTCGGTGAGCACTTCATTACACGTCAGGTCCTGCTAACAGCAAAACCAATGTTTGTGATCGATGTAGGATAAATCCCTCTTTGAAAAATAAAACGTTTTCCTCCTACAGAAAAAGAACTTGTGAAAGGGTGATTACAAGTGGGACATGTGACGGCTTAATAAAAGATTTTAATGGAGCTGAGAAGCCTGAATGAGCACAAGTGCTAATTACAATGAGAGATCTCATAGGAGTTTGATGTCAAAACAGCAGGTATCTCTCTTTCTCATTTTTTAATCCCCTCTGTCTGTCACTCTCTCTTTTTCTCTCTCTTCACATCCTGGAACATCTTCACCTTCCAGGAAATTCAGCCTGTCCTCTTCACACCCTCTGCCACTCTTTATGTGAGTGACCTAGAATAGAAAAAAAACACCTCTAACCTGGTTTTGTTGCATAACAAAAATCTACTGACAGCAACAAAAAATGAATAGCTGATCCAGAAACATCATCATGTCTTTATTGGCAGCTTAAAAAATAGGGCAAATCAGAGACATCAGAGACAGAATGTAAACAGACACCTCAAAAAATGTGAGGCAGCAGTGTGGGCAAGCTTCTGGCCAAATGTCAGGGTACACCCTCCTGGTTCTTCCTCAGTTTGTGATTCCTCCTCTGATTCAGGCTCCAACATATACCGAGAGGCTAGGTGTGTCCATACTCTGGTTCCAGGTCTTCATGATGGGGAGAAGGTCATGTGATCCCTCACCCTCACCTTTTAGGCTACATGAAGCTGTGATCGTCCACGCTGTCAGTGTCGTGTATTGATCTGCTCATCAATCATTGCCTGTCTGTGCACCAAGCCCCCTGTGCTCTTCTCACTTGAAAAATTGCCTTTTTTTTTTGCTTTTCTTGACTATGACTGGTTCAACGTTAATAGCCTTTAAGTGTGATGTCTGTGATTGCTGAATCATTAACCGCATTTATTATAACGATGACAATGAGGTTGGAAGGGGCCAGAATAAAAAGACCAAATGAAAAACATGATTTTAAAAGTACCCGTGTAGATTCAGCTCATAAGTCTCAGTAAGTCGGCCCGCTCTCATTCTCAGGGCAGGATCATAATAACTAAATCAGGCATAATGAGTTTTAGTGAAGACACGTCTGCTTTTTCTCTAAATTCACTCTATCCTCTAAGAAGGGAGGCCAGCTCGGATATCAACAGCCAGACTTAATGATTTCTTTTCTATGCAAATTGACCGTAGATTATGGTAAAATTTAATAGGCTCTGCCTGCGAGTCCTTAAAGAGTCTTTGGCCCGAGAAACCGAAGTGTTGAGGATTTTTGGCAGAGCTCTCACAGCAAGAATGTGGAATGAAGAGAGGTGTAAGAAACCAAGTGCAAAGTCGAAGTACAAAGAGAAACATCAGACGCCACGGGAAAAGATTGACAAGATTGATCTGGAGTCAGCGACTGACTTTCTGCCTCCAGCAGAGGGCAAACTAACTCCAGCACGAGAGGAAATCACGAGTCAAGTCTGTGCTGTGACAATTCAGCGGCTCTGACAGATGAGTGGATCCTGGCAGAGAGCAGCCACACATCCACTTCTGATGCGGCCCTGGTGTCAACCAAACCACGCAGAACTGCGACACCTGAACGTCATGAAATGGATCCAACGAATCGATCACAAAACACAGCGAGCGTCCGTTCTCCTGGACGATTTCTGCTTCATCAAAAACAAACAGGAATATGTGGCAGCAGAGGTCTCGATGACCTCACAGAAAACCCCCATAAATAGCCTTCAGCCCTTGATCTGAGAGCATTTTGTGGGATGACATGCCCCCTAGAGGCAGACAGATTTGTCACAAATTAAATATTTCACAGCTCCTGCTCACAAGCACACAAGCACATGCAATGAAAACCGATTCGTGCATCAACTTATTTTCGTCCCTGATTGAAAACAAAATCAATGCGATGCTGCCTGTGTAATACAAGTTGACTTTTCTCTGAGCGTTGCTCAGAAATGGCTTGATGGGAGTGCTACCGGGGGGGCATGACTTGGCAGACGGGATGTTTTGTATTTGTTGTCTGTTTGTGTTTTACCCATGTGGGCTGATTTACAATGTTTTGCTCGCAATGATGTAGAAAAAGAGCGGCGCGCTGAACTAAGATAAGTAGGTAATGTGCAATCTGGCAGATGTACAGAGTAAAAGTTGATTAAAAGTGGGGGGAAGCGGGCGCTGTAAGGGAATAGAAGAAGACAGCCAGGCTCTTATCAGGACAGTCTAATTGGCTTGACTGCACACACTGTGGAAAGACACACGATTTAGGCCACGAACTCTTTTAAACTGGCATCTTCTAAAACTCTGCTAAAAAGCAAGAGGAGGAGACATTATTTGGAGCAACCTTGCCTTGCCACCAACAGAGGGATTTGTTACTTATCGTCTACATAAAATGCCTGATTTACATTTACTTGAACACATTTACATTCAGTCTTTAATTTGCTACTGTTATCCTGAGGGATGTACACAGGATTTAAAACAGAGCCACAGTGTAACAGCAGACTGCTCTTATTGCTTAAGACCACCAAAGGATGGGAGTGGAGTGGTGTGAGCACTAGTGCACAAGTGCAGTGTATGCGCTATGAGGAGACGACAATGGAAAGGAAGAGTGAGAGTAGATAAGTGCAAGTTAGGAGAAGCGACGCTCAGAATTTGAAGATATAGTGACCACCGAGGTGAGGAGGTATGAAAACACGCTCAGACGAGGAAAAACTGAAGTTTACATAAAAAACAAGAAAATAAGACTCTGCTGCAACCGCACGGCTCTGATCGTCTGGAAATAAAATCGCTTCCTCCTCCACCTCCTCCTCCTCCTCCTTCTCCTCTTCCTCCAGCAGCAGCAGCAGCTGCTGCTGCGCCTTCAGAAGTTCCTCAGTAACAGCGCACAAATTGGCGCATTCTCTTTCTCTCCTCCTCACAGCCTAGTGGTTGGGAAATGCATGCATGAGATTGTAAAGAAGTGGAGAGAGGCGAAGAAAAGGTCTTGAAATATGGATTACCTTCTCTCCCTTGGCGGATCCCCTGCGGTAGTTCCCTGCACCTGCTGATGAGTTCATGGTCCCACGGAGGAAGAGGAAGAGGAGGCTGCGGCGCAAAAACACGCACTTCACCTGGAGCCCAGAGAACAATCAACTTTGATCTCTCTCTCGCTCTCTCTCTATCTCTCTCTCTCTCTCTTGCTCTCTCTCTCTTTCTCTCTATCTCTCACGCGCACACGCGGACACGTGAGCGCGCACGCACCCTCCGGACTGTGCGTGCGTGCACCTCTTTAGCGAAAGCTGCAAGTGGAGACGTCTCACATGCGTTCAGACGTTCAGAGATGCGGATGCAGCCCTGAGGAGAAGCGGGGCGATGAAACGCCACCCACCTGTAGCGATGCCGTTTCTACGCAATGCCAAATCAAAGTGCGCAGTGCGCAATGTTGCGCGTCTTGCGCCTCCGCCAGATCGTGCGCAAAGTTTCCCGGTTCCCAACCAGCCACTCAAGTTTCTTTTTTCTTTCAGTGTCGGGCAGAAAATGAGTAGATTTTTCTTTAGTTTGGTGTTTCCGTTGGGGAATATGCCTCGAAAAAGAAAAAGCTTCAATAATAAGGGAGGAGAATCTGCTGCATTATCTGCAAAGTACATCTACTGACTGTGTGTGTGTGTGCGTGTGTGTATGTGCGCGCGCGTGTAGAGTCCTCAAGAGTACATGTTTAGCAGGGCTCTTCAAATCCACTCAGAGTCGGTGTTCTCCGAATGGGGATCTCCTGCCTCACCCAGAAACCTTTTTATCAGCAATAAGGCATGACACACGTCTCTGTTGAATATGCATACTGTAAGAAAACGTTACCCATGTGGTGGAGGCTCAGGCTGAGCTAAAAGCAAGTGAAAGCAGGATTTTAGATTTGATTTAAAACTTTCAGCGGGAGGTCAAGATTTGATTTTTATCGGGTGGTAGACTATTCCAGGACTTGCGGAGCCAAAGAAAAAGCACAGTCATCTTTGGGTTGGGCATATGGAACTGAGAGGAGTTGTAGAAGAAGATGAGCTGAGTGATCTCTGCAAGCCCATGATGCAAACAGATCAATGATGTACAGCAGAGCAAGGCCATGTAGCAATTTATGGACAAAAAAAAAAAACTTAAAAAAAAACAAAACAACAATGATGACGATGTGCTGGTATATTTTCTCGGAGAAGGCAGCACAAGGAATGCTGGTAAACAATGTGAGATGCAGACAGAAACCCCTGCCTCCAATAGGCACACTCTATGCCCAAAGCGCAATTGTGACTTTTGGTGCAATTAATTATCTACTGGAAAAGAAAAAACTTTTCTCAACTGGCTGGACACCATCACTCAGTGTCAGGACAGCCTGTCCACCCGTCAGTCCAGCAACCAAGCCCCACCTCCCAGCATCCCGGTGAGTCATTCGGCTACCGGGGCTCGTCACTGAGTCATCGCTCCATCTACCCGCATCTGCCTGTTACTATAGAAATAAAGACTTGAGAAGATCAGTCGGTGCAATGAGTGGAGCTCTGGGGTCCAAAACGGGACACAAAACACATGTGGATGTGTTCACTTCACAATGCAATGGTCCGTTCCACTATGTTGTAAAAATGAAAAAGTCTATGAAAACCCAGAATTTCCAGTTTCAAAGCCCGCACAAAATCTTAAGTCATGACAAATATCATTTTTGGATGTGCCATCTAAGCATATAATCAGTCATTCCTACATTAGATAATATAAAGTCTTGATGAGATCCATCCATCCAAGCTGTAACAGGTTTACAATGTTAAAATACAAAATGTGCAACGTGAAGGACACCGCACATCTAGGAGCAAACACCCTGGAGCAAAAAGAGGACAAAAGTGTCTGGAAAGAGCCTGTTATTGAAACAAATGTACAGGAACACAATACTAACAACACTCGGGTTTTGTGAATTCGTATGAAACACAACAATGTCTGCCGCATTGTCAGCCATGGCTGTTATACTGGGGATCTTTCAGGGGCAAAAACAGGCTGTCAGCCGTCCACAGCCCCTGTGCACCTGGAGAGCTTGAGACATCTCTCTGACTCTAAAGCTTCTGTGTGTTGGTCTCTTCCTTTGATCCAATAACAAGCCGGACAATAGCGTGTGACCCTGCCTCGCTCCGGGGCGCCTGCAGCCCGGCAATTAGACGCCTTTAGCTGCAGGAGGTGATCAAAGCTGTGTCGCCCGGCGGCCCCGCAGCAGTTAATATTTTTCCATAGTCCTAATGAGCTGGGGATGCAAAAGAGTTCATTATAGAGAGTAAAGTGTGAATTTAGTGAAACCACAGGGAGCAAAGTGGCGGTGCGCTCTGCAAAATCCTAATGATCCGCGGCCGGAGCGTTTTTCCTCCAACTCCAGCTAATTAGATGGAACAGAGCGCGGGCTTTTCTTTTGTTAACAAGAACAATATGATTGATATTTAGTTAAGGGGATATCTGCACAAACCCGCCGGACGGCGCTCACCTCCTGCCCGCCTCTTTCTTCCCCTTTCTTCTGCACTCCTGTGTGAAGTCGTGATCAGAAATAACACGGAGGTGAGACGACTGATGAGGGCAATGAGGACAGCCCCCGATTCTGCTCCCCTGTTGGGGATTGGCACAAGTGTTGAGAGGAAAAAAGTCTGTGCTCTAACCCTCAACTTTGTCTCTCGCTGTTATTTTTTGCCGCATTGCACTGGTGTGGTACCATAAATAATTGAGCAGCAGCAGAAATGTAGGATATAATACCCAAAGACGCGCAGTTTAGGTGTGACAATTCCCCAATGGGCTGCGCTGGCGAAATAGTAACAAGGCGGAGAAAAAAAAAAGAACCACAAAGCGCACTCACATCTCTCCTCCTTTAAGGCAGATAATGAAGAGGAAACAGCATTTGTGTGCTCTTTGCTCGCCCTTTATAGCTCGGAGACAGAGGGAAGTTCCCAGTACTGGCTGCAAACTCACTGAAATGTCATCCCACTTTTTTGCGAACTTAATTCAAAATGTATATCCGAGTTTTTTTTCACCATTGTGGAAACCATACCATAGCCGTTCCTGCCCCAAGTCCACACCTTTCAAGAGAGCTTCATCTCTACGTCTTCAAAATTCCATCCTGGTTTAGTTAGGAGTACACTGGTTTAGTTAAAAGGTGACCAAGAATGCTTGTTCTCTGGCTTTAACATAGCAGCTATTGATTTCATCAGATATGTCCCAGATGCAGCCTTTCGAAAATCCTGCTTTTGTATTGTTTTTTTGTTGTTGTTTTCTTTTTGCACAGATCCATTTCACGTCTCTCTGGCATCCGCAGCTAGGTTTTACGCTGATTACACCGTCTCACCTGCCACTTACATGAACAATCGTGTGATTTTAGGGTTGTTTTTAAACGGCAGAGCTTAGCAACTTTTTTTTTCTGAACTGAGTGGTAACTGGAGCAATACAGCTATGGAGCGTGTACACATCGAGCTTTATATGTTTGAGCCAGAATCGGAGGAGGAATCAGTCACAGAGGAAAAACCAGGGAGAAGAGTACACTGACATTTCACCAGAAACCTCAAGCTGCTGGCTCACAGTCATGTGCCTTCATTTACTCACATACCTAAACGGAGGCAGGTACTTCTTTGAAAATGGGGATGACTAGGTTCTGCTTTATTTATGTCACATTTGGTCTTGGTTCAGGTTCACCCATTTTTGATTTTTCATTTCAATATCTAAAATTTGATAGGGAGTTTTGGTCCTGCCATAAATATGCAAAGACATGTAATCATGTAGTTTCATCACATATGATCAGTGAACATTAACAGTTCCATTTTCCCAAAATTGCTGGAAAACACAGCTATGTGCAGCAACTTAACAGTAGTGGGAATGAAATGCATTAAGTTTACTTTTGTTGCTCATACAAACTTACTTTCTCCCGTCTGTCCTGCAGCAGCAACTCCCCTTAAGATGTTCTTCCACCTAATGCAAACTTAATTGAAAACGTACACTGATGTTCTGCTCCAGTTGGAAATGTGCGCCAAAGCTGCAATTCTCTATTCTCTGGACCACCTTTGGAGAAAACTTCATCTCTCTCTGCCTTTATAACTTCAAGATTAGTTTAGAACTATAAACTCGCTTTATTGTTTTGTTGCGTCTTTTGTTTTTTTCTAAACTCGACATACATGAGGCTGGAGAGAATATAGAAGCGTGCATGGGAGAGAGAGAGAGAGAGAGAGAGAGAGGGCTGAGCAGCAGGAAGGCGTCCTCCATCAGAAAGCCATCATTTACAGATCAGCACCGTGGACAGCAGCCAGGCAGCTCTGTGGTGGTGTTAATGGAAGAACAGGCAAGGGGCCCTAAAGCCACAGGAGACCAATTACACTTGTTATACTGTTGTGGGAATGCTCAAGTGGAGTAGAGGTTGTAGACCGGGAACTGTGTTCACTTCCACCGGAGCCGAATAAACTGGAGATTGGCCAGATGAAATTAGTGCAGGGGAGGATGGATGGATCTGCATACCAAATATGCTTTATGGCTCTCCCCTGTCTTTGCATCCCGCTCTGCGCGTAGTTTCGACACGGGAGCCTGAGAGCGACTGAAGCACAGTACACAGCTTTCAGTGGAGCCTCACCAAAATCTGAAGGTCAAACGTTCAAAAACAAGAGACCGAAATGTTTAGAGAGACATTTGGCCCCCAAAAATGAATTACTTCATTCTGAAATGCTGCGCCTGTTTGTTCCCTGTGTCTCAGCCGATTTATTATCTGCTCTGAATAACACCCTAAGAGGGAGAAATCAGCTGACCTGTGCAAAGTATCAGTGTAGCCAAGATCTCGTTATCAATACAGCATTTCCTCTAAGATGTGGTGTGAGAGCGCTGTGAATCCTAAGCCGCGTTTTCAGATCTTGTTTCAGTCCCGCTTGCACTTTATATATACTTAATTTAGACAACGCTAAATTTACTCGGTACTTCCAAAAAAAAAATAGACGTACAGCGCAGCGGGATGTAGGTCATCCTGGCATTTTTGGGGTTGCCTTGTGTATAGCATCTTGCTAAGTCACTACATTATAGACTAAAAGTGAGTTTATTTCGAAATTGGCTTCATGGATTTGCATATGGCTTATTTGTTCCATCACCACCTCTGAAAACAGCAATCTAGACACAGAATAAATCAGGGACCTCTTGCTGGAAATCCAATTTTTCTCCCAGTTGGCCTTCCCCCTTCCCACATTAGAATATCACAAAGTTGACCACATGGGCTGTGGAGCGATAAATAAATCTCTGTTCTGAGCGCCATTGATTTAATGGACTCGAGGATCTCAGGGGTAAGACGTGTAGGTTTTGGGCAATTCTGGCAGCATTTGAAAAGCCAAGCCCTGTAGTGATAATGACCTGAGTGACCAGGGGAAGAAGCACTATCAGCTGGAAAAAAAAAGACCCTCCTCCACTTAATGATGTGTGGGCCGCTGAAGGGCTGACATGCAGTCGGAGTGACACAAAAACTGAATGCAGACAGCTGCCGCAGTACTCCAGCCTTTGACATTCATTTCCACTCCTCCACTTTGGCTGGAATTACTTAACACACTTTGCCTGCGGGAACATGGGTCGCATGAAGCCTTTTAAAGACATTTGTAGTGTCTGGATTAGTGAGGAGCATTTCAGAGGGCAAACCGTGCTCCAAAAATCCTGTTTTTTGCCTGAGAAAGCCTGAGAGAAGGCAAACAGCTGCATTATCGCTCACGCACTGTTTTGTAATACTGAATATTAAAATATTGCAAAACGGAGGACAAGAATAATAATAAGGCAAATAAATGAAGTGATTTCATTTTTGTTATGAACAAATCTAAAGGAGAGCGTAAATGGTTGAATGGAGTATTATATTATGTCCTTGATCTCTGTGGTTAACATAGAAGCTATTGGTTTAATTAGAAATGCCCAAGGTGCTATTTTACAGCACTAGCTATAAGTGTAGAGATATTACAGTGTGTTTCGGCACAGATCTGGACACCTTCCATATTTATATGGAAGCCACATGTAGGCTATGCATTGATTGGCTGTCATGCCTGCTACTCACATGAATGATCACATGACTTCACTTTCCTTGCTAAACAATTCAGCATCTTTCCTCCTTTTCTAATAGATGCATAATCACTCTACTAGTGATTTGGTACAATGAAAACTACATATTATATTATGACTTCAAAGTGATTTCTAAATTATGAGAATATTGATGCCGCTGCCATTGCAGTCGGTCATTAGCACCTTGGCATAGAGATTTGACAGTTACATCAGGACGTTTATTTGTGTACAAGTTTAGGATAACAAGCGCCTCAAGTTGCAGGCAAAAACGAGACGGTGTTACCCTTCAAACGGCCCGGAGTAGTAAAGAAGTAGGCTAGACCAGCCAAAACGTCCTCACTTTACAACTTTGTCCTCATTCGCAAGGTCTGAAACTCAGCCCGGCCCTCGCAAATATAGCCGCGCAGGAGCATACACACACGTTTAAATAGCCCCAGCACTGCATCGGCTTTCAGGGCCGGCCAGGTCTCAGACTTCCAGCCACTTAATCTCAGGCTGTGGTCAAGAGCAACTTCCTGTTGGATTGCCTTTCAGCCATGCAGAGCAGCGCAGCTCTCCTTTACCACTCCGCTGACATCCATACAGTAATTACACCTGACCTCAAGTGGACTACTTCTTTGCATTTACATGGAAAGAGCGTGCGGGACACAGTCCATTTATCCCGTTCCTACATTATATACCAATTGTGCATCTTCATCTCTCTCGAGTGCCCGGCGGATAGTAAAAGCTCTTTTCTCCCTCTCTCTGTCATTTTTTTTTCAGAGCAGATAGGGAGATTGGGGGATGGGAGGCACAGAGTGTGACTGTATGTATTAAATGACTTTTTTTTTTTACTGTATTAGAAGCAGCTGAGAGTGAGAGGAGCTCACAAAAACAATTCACATGAAAGAACATGTTTTGCAATGTGGAATCGGTGTCATGGGGGGATATTACTGATGCTCAATTGCATCATGCGGTATGGCCATTTGTTGTGCGCAGATCAGTGGTGTCTGCCCAAGCCGGGGCGGCGGAGAGGAAATATATTCATTTTCCCGTTTTTTTTTTTCAAATATGTGAATATTAAAGGCAATCAGTTATATACAGTTAATTGCACTGGAGAAATATAGGCTTAATTTGATTTGCACGATTGGCTGGTGCCTGCTAAAGTGAGAAGCCATCCCTCAATCCAGTTTCGCCCTCTGGCTCACAAGCTAGTCACGATAGCACTGCCTCCTCTGTAAAAAAAAAAAAAGGAAAAAAAAGAAAGCTATGTGAATATTATGAGCTCATTATTTCCACCACTATGATCACAGGTCATAATCAGCAAAACTCTGAATTCAATTTTACATCTCCGGGTCAAGATGCACAGGAGAATCTAATCTCTTTTAAATAAACTGCAAGAGGTAGACAAGGTTATCATCCAATTGAAAGCTTTGTCCTCCCTTTCATATGAGAAGAAGAAGAAGAAGAATAAGATTGAAGAGGGTACACAGTGGATCGGTTGTAGCACTGATGCCTCACAGCATCTGGGCTTGAATCTGAGTTTCTACAGTCCAAAAACGTGTTTGTTTAGGCCGACTCACACCAAGACTCACACCTAGGACTGACTGTGACAGCCTGACAACCTGTACAGTGGCGAGTTCTGGGAACTGTTTTCACAGACAAAGAACTGGCATGAAAAACTAGTTCCAGAGCAGGGACAGACTATCAACGACTCATGGACGGGTGGATGGATGGGATGGATGGATGGATGGAGGGAGGGAGACTACTACGACAACGTGTGCAGGTTCCTCTCATCTATGGCTTCATTATCTATATTCTCCAAATGCATTTTCATTACGCACAACGTATTTTATGTAAATTTATAGCTCCTAATCTTTTCCGGTGAGGCAGACTCGAATTAGCTCCGTAGAAGAATAATATGTGTTATTTCATTGATGTCAAAATCCCTAAATAATTATGTTGTATATACCTTAATAGAATGTGTGAGACCACAGAGCTACAAAAACGGACATTTGCGTCATTGGTTTTGTTTTCTGGAGATGTATCATGCCTCTGGTTGTGAAGCCCAATTCTGTTTCTCTGATCTTATCGGAGCTTGCACAGGTGCCCTGCATGGCAAACATTCATCACCAAGTATGCAATATGACAAGCTTATATCTTTTTTTTGAAGAATCCCCAAAGCACAGTCAATGTTGAGGCGGCAGAGGGGGGATAAATCATGCCATTAGTGGCAACGCTCCTTCACAGCGCCACAAGGAATATGTTGGCCCAGATTAATCTTCAATTTGAGCCAGGAATTCGATAACGGCCGCGGCCTGTGTGTAAACTGTCATATTTCATTACGGAATTTGTCGACGTGAGGATGAAAGGAGGCGGAAAAGTTCACGAAACGGGCCTGCGCGAGATTTGATTCGAGTGGGCTCCAAACGTTGCGTTTTGCTCTGAGGAACGGAGCAAACAGCATTAGGGCGCATCCACTCTGAGTAAGTGGCTGTCATGCGGGGTGCGCGCGGCACAGACGGATCTCTCCATTCTCCGGTCCGTGCAGCGTCCCCGGCGATGTTCCATCGCCGGCGAACGTCCGCTGAGAAGCTTTCAATTATAAGACGGCACGAGGTCAAGTTTTTCCATCCGCGCCCGCGTCACATCCGAGGAGAGAGAGAGAGGAGGTTGGACAGTGTTGCCCGGTGAAGATTTTTTTTTTTCCCGGGGACGCCCACCTCCATGCATCACCTTGGCAGCGCGTTGAGCCTTACACGCTTTATGAAGAGGGATTACAAAAGCAAAAGTGAGGAAAATATCTCACGCCGACAGAAATACTCTGTGCGCACAAAGGTCTACATATTCCGGCTCAAAAACAATTACTCATCATCAAAGGCCTTTTGTCTCCGTGCGCTTTGTTGTTTTGACAAAGAGAGGGGGGGACCATTCATCACCGCGAACGGAGGGAGACACCGTGAATTTTCACCATTCGGCGCATTCACCCACAGCCAGCGCTGCGGGATCTTTGGGCTTCGAGACGGTGGTGATTTGTGCTTCATGATTTATGATTCTTCGGGAAAAAAAAAAACAAACCTGTCCTGCATGTGTAAATATTTCACGGCGAGGAAAGGGAAAGTTGGCACAGCACAACGGCGTTCAGTGAGCGAGTTGAAAAGGTCCGGGTCCTCGCATTACGAGGTGTTGTGAGGCGGATGCATCTAGGAGGTTGGGCGGTGTTTACAAAGGCCGAAAATGAGAGAGAAAAACAGGATTTGCGGCACAGTCGGGCCCCTTTTTCTCATTGTTTTTTTTTTTCCTGAAATCTGATTAGGCTGATCATTGTCATTCTTTAGGGTCCCGCGGTGCTTAAATTTGAGAACGCACACAGGAATGCACACTGATCTTCAAACCACTTGAGCAGTGTGAATTCCATCAAAGTTAAAGCGTGGCTCCTCCATAGCATCCCATGCTTTATTTACCAGGGTTTTGATCCATCTCTTCTACATCAGCGAGGGGCCTCGTACAATTCCTGCTCCCCTCATATGAGTCCATTGATCAGTCAGATATACAAAAAAATCTCAAACATTTCTGAGAAGAATTACAATGAGCAAAATATTTGCTCTTGTGGGATGGATGAATGTTGTTGTTTTTAAAGGACAGCACGCTTGAAGTATTAAATATTAATATAACAGCCATCTATTCAGAATAAAAGATTTTAATACACTAGTGTGTGAAGAAAATGACTAAATATCCAATTTTGCATCAGAGTGACAAATTCCAACTCAGCTTAAATCTCCTGATACTTACCATACTAATTAATGTTGCTTCTCCAATACAATTACTGACTTACCCCCCCTCCTTTTTCTCAACAAAAAAAGAGAAATTGAAAGAAAACAAAACAAAACACTCATCGCTCCATTATCTTATGGTGTCACAGGGTCTGCTGACGCCTGTCTCCAGCTCATGCAAGACAAAGACAGGGAAAACATCCTCTGTGAATAAAGTTCTTATTTTATCCTGCTACTTTCCTCTGCTCAGTAAGGATTCGAACGGATGGGACTCACTACACTCATGTACATTCCTCAGACGTTAAAAAGTAAAGCTGGGTGAATAAAGATGCTCGGTCTAACTCGTGAGACACTCCTTGCACTGGCGAGGCACTATTTTCGGCCTGATTACCGCTCTGTTTGACGGAGGATTAGAGAGCGCCTTTATTGTTTTACGTCTGAGAATATATTTAACATTTCAAAAAGCCCGTGATCTGCCAAACATCGCAGCTTATTTTCCTTCCACTTCCAGGCCCACATTCAGAAGAATCTGCGAGTCTGTCCCTGTCTGTCCATGTGTGTGTGTGTGTGTGTGTATGTGTTGTAGCTGCCCACACAGCCACCAAACAGTGTTCTTTCATCAAAACTGCTTAAGCATTAATTCTGTGGTTCAGCACCATAAGCGGTAATTAAATCCAAAGAAAACAGAATAGTATTTGTGCCCTCAGGAGACCCACAACTCTTATTCATGCTGCTTTGCACCATTCAACACCAGAAAAATCAGGCCCTGCCTGACCCAACAGGCCACCATCTCTTCAAGAGGCTCTTGTCTTTTTTACTCTTACTCGCCCTTCTCCTTATATTTCTCGCACTGCTACCTCCACTTCAGCAGTGCTTAAACTCTGCACTTGTACATGCGGTCTCATCCCTTGATAGTCTGAAGGATGCAAAGGAGTATTTACTGCCTTACTAGGTTTCTATGGCGACGTAACTTCTATGTTTCTCCCCTTAAGTCGCATTCAACAAAAGCATACCCGCTAAATGTCTACATGTCTTAATGCATTTCCCGTCACCTGGACAAACCTTGGTCAGGTGTGAGACGCCTGCAGTCTCATCGTCTACCTCATCAAACTTTGAAGTGATCCCTCGGTGGCCAGCAAAGAGAATTCTGTCAATTCCCTAATGGACTTGGACTCCATGACTTATTCAGCAGCCTCACATTCGGCCCGGCGCCTGAATTTGGGATAGTTTTCACCCATTTCAAGTTGGTTCACTGCATCTTTCCATGGGGCTGTCAAAGACCCTGCTCTAAAATGCATGATAACATGAAGGTCTAAGCTGTTTTAGTGCCTCTTCGGAATTTCTTTTGACCTTCAGTGACGCTCATAACTTTTAATTTTCAACCAAATTGACAGATGTTGATTCATGATTTATGTTTCATAAAGGCAGAAAGGGTGGTAAATAAGTATCTATTCCCTTTCAGGATCTCTGAGTTTGGCTGCTGACTTCAGCAACTTTTTTCTGTACCAAAAACCTGAAAAGCAGCTTTGTGGAACAGGAATGACAAAGAGTGAAAGACATACAGGTCCACTGGCTGCTGCGAATTCAACAAATGTACTAAATTTATCGAGTAGCCTCAATTCCACTTGTGAACTTCATTTACTATGAGTGCACACTTAATTATTGACATGAGGACACCTCACTCTCCTGCCCAGCCGAGAGATTTAGGACAGATGCATCAATTGGTTCAAGAAATTGCCCTATTTTGAAAGTTGGCCTCATTCCCCCGAGAAATGATCCATCTGAACTCTTCAATAAGCCTGTAAAACAGAGGCAAAGTTAGCACAGACACATGATCCAACACTCAGCTCCTACAAGTGTCAACTTGTCAGTGAAAGGTTGGCCTGATTAGTGCATTATGACCTTTTTTCAGTTTCTACTTTACTTCACCCTGATAATGTGGAGACACTGTGGAGAACAAGGAAAACGTTCAGCAAAAGGTCACTGTGCTGAGAACTCATCCTGAGCACAGAGTACAAGAAAGGATCGATGGATTGTCTTTACTTTGCAGGTATTTGGTTGTGTGAAATAACCCAGTGGTGAGTTCAGGGATCCCCAAAGTTATAAGTTAGCTACCCTGACAAGGAAGTGAGGCTCCATTTATCCATCATCGGCTGTGAGGCAACAGTGCTACCGTGTTGCTGGAAATAGGAATCTGCAAAAGTTTTTAGCCAAACTATCCAGCAGGTTCATTTCATCGGAAATCATCTCCTTCAATGAAAAGTCATGGCTCATCAAAGCCAGAAGGGTTCGTTCTCCGAGGAGCTGTGGATGTCACAAAATCGAAATGCATCAAATAGTTACTGAGATATTTCGGTTTTGACTAAATTGGCGACTGGTGGAGAGAAAAAAAAAAGGTAGAAACAGATTGGTCTGCTTTCCGTGGCAGCTTTCTCCACATAATATTGCAAAAGGAAGGTCTATAGGAACATACTGTACTTTGCATTGCTTTCAAATGGCTTTATTACCAGTCTCATTTATCCACCTGCAATATGAACAGTTTTATTGACTACACACTGTAACTTGGCTGAATGCGCTTAGTTAATCATTTGGGGTCTCATATTTTATTACTTGGAACATTTGCGGAGTTCATTACAATCATAAATCTGAATGTTCTTCCGCAGACACAAAAGCAAAACCGCTTAATTAAATAACAGCATGAAACCAAAGCTGTGTGGACAATTGCAGATAATTCCGATGCAAAAAGCTGTCCTTAAAAATGTGGCTTACACATCTGAGCAGAGGCTCGGCGAACCACTGAAACACTGAGAATTTAATTGGCTCTACTGAGGTCTGCGTTAGCCTTGTGTTGGACTGGCAACTTCCCCAGAATGTTCCCCATCTCCCGCTCAATGTGTGCTGTGATAGCTTTCATAGGAAAATGGGTGGATGGATACTCTGTGTTCTTGCTTCACTGCCTGTCCTACTAAATACTGACCAGCTATCTCTGCGGGTCGCGGAGTCAGGCGCTTGTATTGGCCAGCAAATGACAGATATGCGATATGTGTCACATTATTTCTGGAACGGGGCTCAGATTACTCTGTACATGTAAAATATGAGCCATAGGTTTGTCATCAGGAAGACAAGGGGATGGAGGATGTGTTGAATCAATGCCAGGCAACAGACCACAGTTCAAGTTTGTGGCAAGTAGTTTGGACACTGGGCCTCGCTGTGGTTGCAGGGGTTTCTACGGCTACTCTGCTTTCCTCCCACCGTGCCTAAACATGCTCGTTTAGGTCAGCTTGAGACTCTAAATTGCCCTGGGTGTGAGTGTGAGAGTGAAGCAGACTCCCAGTGACACCATTAAGGCACAAAGCAGGCGAAATAACAAACTGACGGATGCAAGTCGGGACTGCGTATGCGACAGAAAAATTTGGGATTTAGAGCCAAGGACAAAATTGAAACTGAGCTGGAATTAATAGCAACTGTTTAACCTAAAGCAACACAGGGTTGCAAAAATGTACAATGCCAATATTTATTCTGCTGATTGGGTTGGAACGTGATGGACTGACATATTTCATATAGGTAAACCTGTACGGCACAGTCTCTCTCTCTCTCTCTCTCTCGTTAGTTAGTCATTATGAATCTTGCCCTGGCTTCTGACACTGTGTGGGGCAGCAATGAGGCCTGGAATGATTGCCTGTAAATCACCTCCATCATGCTCATAAGAATGTGGATGAACACGACAGTTTCAAAACACAGAGCACGCGTCGCTGTAATTCTTGCCTCGCATGCGGTATCACACATTTACAACAGGCTGTCATAGAGCTCTTCCTCCAGCACAAGCTTATTAGGAGGATTCATATTTGCCCGAGTTGTGTGGACGTGTTGGGGTGGGGTAGATCGAACAGGCGTCCTTCCATAGAAGGATGGTTTGACATTTTTTGGCACGCTGATAAGAGTGATCTGAGTTATAATGTAATATTCTTGCTCCAGTAGCATGGATCTGTGCAGTGAATGTGCAATGTATGTGGGGCTTAAGAGTTAAGGTTCATTGTTCATGATCTCCAAACTGTGAAAGAGTCAGTCTGTGAGCTTGCCAACGTTAAGCTAAGATATTCCTTTTTCCTTCACTAGTCCTAGAGTGACAGTTTTTTTGCCCATATGGCTGTTACCGCTGTCACTTCACTGCACTCACTACAAGGTTCCAGCCTAGACCAAGGACCCCTATGTATGGAGTTTGTATGTTTTCCCATGAATATGTGGGCATGCTGAAATAGACTCTAAATTACCTCCGAAACCTCTATTATCTCCAAAAGTTATTATCAGGAGTGTATGTGTGTGTGTGTGTCTGTCCTGTGATGGGATGGTGACTTTTCTTCGGATTCTTTCGGATTATTCTCTGTCTTTGTCCTATTCGCATTTGGAAAGGCTCCAGCAGAACCCCACATACTGTTAAGACATAAAGTAGGCAAGATAATGGATGGATGGATGGATGGATGAATAGAAGGATACAGAAAGATATGTTCTTATTGAGCCACACTAATCCCCCTTCTTGGTCTCTGAATCTACCAGGCCTCTCTCGTCACTCTTTAAAGAACCGTTCAACATTTTGGGAGACAGCCATTTTCCGTCCAGCCAAGAGTCAGATTAGTGGATTGATGCCACTATTACATCTATACATCCACTGTGGCACCAACCCCAGGAGGCAAAGAACCAGAGAAGTTAGTTTCCAGTCTTAATGCAAACTGAGGGTAGCTGCCTTACTGTCTGAATTTTTCAAATGTCAACCTAATCCTTTAACTGAGGTCATTTAAAGCCCATAGGTGACACCCGGGCTGAAGTAATGATGAACAACTGACTGTAGCAGGGATCTCATTCATAAAACTGGCCACTGTAAAGGTTCTGTGACACAGAAAAGGAGAGGAGAAGAAGTAAAAATCCTCAGCCTAAAGTAGACTTCAAAGGCAAGTTTTGCTGAATAACAGGATATGATGCTGTCTTCACCCATGCACACCCCCCACCTCACATCTCTCCTGTGAGGAGCAACACTGCATGTGTGTGTGTGTGTGTGTGTGTGTGTGTGTGTGTGTGTGTGTGTGTGTGTGTCAACATGGCCCGGGGATCTTACAAAAGCCCACCTCAATCTCCTCTGTCACATTCACTTCACTCTCCGATATGGCTGGAGGGCTCAGCATCAGTTCTGGTGTCTCACGGCCCACTAGCCTTTCTCCCAGGCTTATATGGGAACTTGAGCCCGATGAATTCATCTCCTCTATTGCTGCAGCAGGCTTGAGAAATTCCGCCAGGCATTATCTGAGTCAGACAACTGATTTATGCAGCAGAGGGGCTGCTTCATGGTGCCATATGACCAATTTCTCGGACGTGCGGGAGACATTGCTACAATGAAAGCGTCTCACATGGAAAGATGGTGTTTTTTTGTGCAGGTCTTTTTTTTTTTGCCAGAGTGCAAAATCACTGCAGGAGAGGCGGCCATGCTGGAATCGCAGCATTATGGTTTGCCTTTTCATTCTTTTTCAAAATCAGCCACTTACAATAAAAAAAAACACTTTTAATCACATATAAGGGGTGAGATTATCCTTGACCAAAGCCAAACAGGCTTTAAAGGCGCTTCTCATTCCAATCTCCTCAAGGCATTTAGAGCAAACACAGAAAAGACGTTTCACCTTGGCCCATTGTTACCCTATGACTACTGTACCATACTGTACTGTGTCTCTGTCTCTGGGGAGCCAGTGCGCAGCAGAGAATCCAGGATATTAGAGAAGTCTCCGAGTGGATACTAGTATGGAGTGTAAGACCAGAGCAGAGTGGGATTTAACCTTGGCTTTAATAAGGCCCCTTGGGTTTGCCTGTGAGGGAGCAGCTCTTTGCTTTTCCAAAAGAGAAGGTGGAGCGGGGCTGAGGGTCTCGCCTCACTGGAACACGAAGGGGAAGAAAGGGGACAATTCAGATGAGGGAGACATAAGATGACAGCAGGGAGATAGGGCGACAGAGAGAAATGGCGAGGGCCCTTTGAGCAATAAATAAAAACGTCAGATTTTATACGGCGGACAGGTGTTTTCATGCTGTCGCATCAGACGACGGTCGCTCACTGCGGACCTCGAAGTGAATCAGAGCCTTTGAGCTATTTTCGTGTCCCCGCCTTAAAATAAACCCGGGCCGAGAGCAGGGCCAGTGTGATATTCAGCCGAGCTAATTGGACATAAAACAATCGCATTATGGCGGGGGAAGCGCATCGACCCGTCTGCTGGCGCGCTCCGTCGACGGCGTGCGACCGAGACGGACGCATTACCACCGCCTTGATGTCAGCGGATGACGGGTGGTCCACACTGGACTCGCTGCTGCGAGCCTTATCACTGCATAAACACAAGTGGCTGGCTGCAGAGAGCAGACGGCACGATCATGTTTTTTGGGGGGGGGGGGGGGTTTATCGCGCATAGCGGCGAAGCGCGCATCCGATCGCAATCTTTGATGATGTAACCGGCGGGTGCAAACGAAGGTTAGTCGGGAAAAACTGAATCCTCCCCGCGTCAGTACTGCGAAAATGTCTTCGGGATATTTTGACAAACGGGCCCGCAGAAGTTGCATTTCAGGCTCAGCTCATTTTCAGCATCTTGGCTCGTCTCTGTTCTACTCGAGGGGACTTAACCTTAATCTCGGGGCCTTTACGATTGACTCCTCTGCCGAAAGCTCCTAAGCAAAGTTTCTGGAACTCGTAACTTTGAGATCAAGTGACTTGTCTTCAATGCTCCCACTTGTGCCCTTGTGTAATTCGACAATGTGCCGTGAACTGCCTCGCCGCTTGTTTTTCTCCTCACCCCGAAGAAAATAAGGAAACGCTGTGTGCAAACCTGCAAATGTGGTTTTGTCGTCTGGCGCCTTGGAAGCAAATGTCTTGGTTTCAGCTCTCGCAGCATGCCCACTGATTTTATGACACCCCTCCTCTTTTATCCCCCTCTCTCTTTCGCTATCCTCCTCACTCTCTTAGCTCATTGGATATATTCCCCCATGATTATAAATAGATTCTAATTAGCTCCTCCAGCCATGGGCAATAGAATTGTTCATCAAGTAGGGACTGTACTCAGAGGCCTTTATACATTAAAGCTTGTGCAAAAGTCAGAGGAAGAGCAAATCCCTCCTCTGCCTCAATTTAATCTTTTCCACAAAGCAGGGATTCATTTTCCTATATTATATCGGTCGGAAAATGATTCTGCAGTGCAATCAATTTTCCTTCATGGGTCAAAAGGACTAAGAAAGGTCAAGCCAACATTGACTCGAAGTAACACAAAGTTGTAGGACGAGGTGGGGTGCGATGGACTGAAATGCGGTACTCCCAGCCTTCAGAATAAAAAGTAGTCCATTTGTTCAAAGGGAAACCTGGATTCTAAGCAGCCCGCATCACTGGCATGAAGGGTCGTTACTTAACTCCCAGTCCACCCTGCGTCACTTCATCAGTCGGGATATAATTAATAGATTTTAGAGAAATAGTCTCCTTTATGAGGCTTCCCAGAGAGTGGTTTGATAACATCGAAGCCCATTTAATACACTTCTTAATTTCACTGCATCCCCAAACCTCAAAGACTACAACTTTCCACTTCAGTTGAAGCTTGTCAAGACCAAAGGCTTGATATCTGAGATGCCAAGAAGAGAACGTCTATTTTCCCGGTTTCTCTCTCTCTCTCTCTCTCTCTCTCTCTCTCTCTCTCTCTCTCTCTCTCTCTCTCTCTCTCTCTCTCTGTCTCAGAAAGTCACATTCACTTGTCCATTTTTGCCAATTTAATGTCCCTTTACCCAACAAAGCACTTCTGGAACTTGCTCTTAAAAGTTTACGTTTTTGTTCTTTAATTAGACTGCGATGAAAAGCCCTCTCTATTTTAAGGTAGCCGTCGCCGCACACTGAGCTTAAACTCCCCGTTGTCAGATGAAATGATGATGCAAATTTGTCCCTGAAATATTTAAACATTTTATCTCTTTGAAATTAAAGATTAAAACAGATTCTCTATCCTGGAGCCTTTTGAAGTTTGTGTACTCTCTGCGGTCTTACGCACTCACACGGAGATTTCAACAACATACTCCAATTTTTTTTAAAACGTGTTCATCATGTAAGTACAGAAAGTAATTACGTGTCTGAACATTGAATAATACCTGCCCTTCTGCACACAAATAGCCCAGCCAGCATCTGGTTTCACGTTTCCTCTATTATATTAATATGGTCCATCTGCTCACCTTGCAGCTGCCCGTCCTGTTATCCTGCCACTGCAGCTGCCTTTGGCCCAACCCAGAGCAGCATCAGTGCTCTGCCTCTAAAAGCCTCCTCCTGTATTACAGATACATGCGGAAGCTGAACGGAAAGGTCGATGTCAACCTGAAACTCTGATGTTATCAGCAGTTTTATTCTTGCTGTGGGGGGGGTGGGGGGGATAATGATCTGATCTTCATTTGAGTCTGACAACCTGATCTACATCACCGCTGAGTGATAGTACATCTGTTGTCATTCCGTATCCGTTGCTTCGTGAAGGTATCGCGTAACGCACAATGATCAGCAGCCTACATGTGTGAAAGGCAGCCACAGACGCAAACAGGAGGCAGTTGTTTTGTAGGTGATGGAAGCGGAGCATGATCGACTGCCTTTCCAGACTCAGCAGCTGCACTATGGCTCGCACGGCTACCATGGCGCAGGTCATTAGCCTCGAAAAACCCTTTTCCATCTCCCAGTCACACTGCTTCAGTATTTGCTTGAAAATGAGTCCTTAGTGCTGATAGCCAAAGGGCATCAATTAAACTCAACAACCAGAAAAGAGCTCCTTGAGCACTTATCCACTCAGCATGTAATTGTGTTTTATTTTGCTTAAATTACTTATTGTACTAAAACACATTTGTCTGTTAATAATTATTTAAAACCTACATTATGCATTTTCATCTGAGATAGATGCAGACCAGCATGCAAATGTGAGGGGGTGTCTCACATCAGAGCGTGTGTGAAGGTAAAAAAAAAAAAGGTGTTCAGGTGGGAACAACATTCTCAATGAGACAGCTCAGTGAAGACCTGTCATATATGCTTTGCATTTCTAACCTGTCACAGAGCTGGGATTGCTTGACAGCACAGCGCAGTGCACTTCTGACAGTAAAAAAAAAAAGTCTCACAGTGGAAAAGTGTTCCAGTCAAGGACAGAGTGAGGCTCTGTATGGGAAATAAACACCTCAAACCATAAATTGGAACACTTTCATTTACAATCGTGAACCATAGAAATTCGCAGAAAAGCCATAGAGATGCTGGACAACCAGCCTGGCTGCTTTTTTTGTGCTGAACAGGAATGGGCGATTTGATTTCATTACTCGTCTCAGCGTTGTATAAAACAGAACCATGCTGCCCTCTGTCTGTATCAAACAAAATGTGCTCTGCACAATCCAGAGCCACTACATAATCATAAATGGAAAACTACTCATTTACCTCAAGGAGCAGCAACACAGTGATTCAGTGGTTAGTACTGCCCCCTCACAGCAAGGAGGTCCTTGGTTTGACCCCCCGGTTCCAACAAAGGGTCTTTCTTTGTGGAGTTTACATGTTGTCTGCACAGGTTTTCCTAAAGTACTCTTTTAGTCTTTTTTTTTGCCACAGACCGAAAACATGCATTTAGATCGTTTGGAGACTCTAAAATTGTCCCTAGTTGTAAGTGTGAGAGTGTTATTTCAGGACACTTTAATTGTGCTGTGTGCGCTATCTGCCCGAACGTGTCCTTGTTAGGACAGGAATCTTGAGAGAATGTGAGACAAACATGAGTATCTATGAAGGTCAGTCCTTTCAGTTTTACATAAACAATACAAACATCTTTGTTTGTAATGTCAGACTTGAGACCAGGTCACTAGGTCAGTATCAACTAGAGACACATGCGGGAATTAGACCCACAGCAGCATCGCAGACACGAGGTTAAACAGCGACTCGTGTGGTTCTGAGTAATTAGGTCAATGGTTGTTAGAGGTGTAAATGTACACCAGCTCAAGGGTCATAATTTAGAAAGTGACACCTATGTACATGGTGCCTCACGTTTCACTGACATCAGGGCAACACTGACGACCAAAATGTGGACTTCTATTCCCACAACACACAATGGTACATCTATTCAATTATTTCCCCATAATCAGAGACATAGATTTAACTATAAAATCTGAGTAACGATTGAAGACATATGTCCCTTATCTTAAAAGACTTCTGATGGTGAATCCTAAGTGATGGTGAATGCTATGTTTTATAAAAGTCAGATGAACATTTATTTGTGTATAATCCATGGGTCTCTGAAAGACAATAGCACTTAATATGATATAATGGACCAACTCTGGCACTGCAAGGCCAATCCTGCCTTCTGAAAAACAGCCTGCGGTTTATTCAAATATTAAGTTTCTCTAATATTATTCCCATAAAACATGAGAACTGTATTTTCGAAATCGTTATTTGGCAACAGTGTGGCTTGGCGGTTTGCACTGTCGCCTCATAGCAGGAAGGATCTGGGTTCAACTCTTGGGTCAAAACATGGATGTTCCTGCATGGGTTTACTCAAGGTACTCTGTTTTCCTGCTTACTGTCCAAAAACATGCATTTAAGATGATTGAAGACTCCAGCCCCAGGAGTAAGTACAAGAGTGAATGGTGTGTGTGTGTGTGTGTGTTTGTGCCTGCCACAGCCCAAATATGTGCATGTTAAACTTGACTGGTGACTCTAAATTGCCCCTAAGTGTGAGTGTAAGTGTGAGTGGTTTGTGTGTGTGTGTGTGTGTGTGTGAGCACTTGCACACCCCCATCTGTCTCTAAACACCAAACAAAACAAACAAACAAAACAAAAGGACACCTAATCAATTTCAGGAGGAAGTAGGATGACTGCACACCAGTGCATACTGACAGGGAGAGGGTGGAGAGGGCGCCCAGCTTTAAATTGTTGGACGGCCCCATTTCAGAGGAGCTCTCATGGACGACAAACACCACGGTGCGGGCCAAGCAGTGGCTGTACTTCTTGGAGGACACTTAAAGGCAACTAAATCTGTCACCAAGTGCTTTTGGTGCTCTTCCACCGCCGCTCCATGGAGCATCCTCACGTACAGGATCCTGGTGTGGTATGGCAGCATCTCTGCAGCAGACACAAAGGCCCTGCTGAGAATAGTGAAGACTGCACAGAGCATCACAGACCAACCCCCACCGGCTCTGGCAGACATCTTCACCTCCGGTTGCATGCAGACGACTCAAAACCCACCCCAACCTCCAGGAAACACTGAAGGCCTACTAAAGCATGTGTTTTAATATTTTGGATCCCAAAGCCATAACTGTACTGAACTTACACACCCTATATTACGTGTAATAACACTTAACGGATTTCACTATATGATCAAATAGACTCATCGGCATGAGTATATGACTGAATGTATATCTGATGTGAATATTTCTCTGAAACATAGAAATATTCTTTATTTTAGGGTGCCAGTCAACATTTCTCATATTCTGTATATTCTGTATACTCACCTTCTGTGTACTGTCGTCTTTTGCTGCCAGATATGTCATCCTTTATGCCTGTTTTCTTAAACAAGCACCAAAGCAAATTCTTTGTTGCTGTATAACTAAGTAACTAAGACTCAAACGCAGTCACGTGATGTGTTGCGGCTAGTATTTCAATGCTCGTAAAGACCACATCGTCATATTCCCACAGTCCTTCATTATTCTGTTTATTATGTATCTGTATCCAGTCCATATCGGTTTTTCTATTTTCTTTGTCGCCCATCTGTATCTGATTTGTTGATTTGCCTCTAATTGACCAATATTTATGCAAAAAATACAGTAATTCACTGGAAACACCGTCGTATTAAACAGCAGGGGGCGCTCATGGTCTAGGGAAGGGGTGACAGGGTTTACCATTGAGAGGCGTAAAGCTGTGTTTATTTCCAGTTATTTTTTCTTGAAGGGGCGGGGAGGGGAGGCTTCACTCGAAGAAACTCCGCAAGTTGTAACTAAAAGAGGACAAAAAGCAAATATGTAAATACCAAACACCCACCGGTTCTATTACATATTATGTTTAGCTGCTGGAAGCCGACCCCTGGGGGGCTTTTCCTGAAATTTAACCCCTGCGTGTACAGTATGTCTGCCAGTTTTGCAAGCCTTATCCACCCAAAGCAACGCATACACATAGTGTGCGTACGTGCGTTTATTTCTGGGAGAGAGAGCGGGGGGAAGAGAGGGAGAAGCCAGGAAATGGGATGTAGTCATGGCTTTGCCTGGGGAGAGCCATTTGGCCGGGGTCTCTCTGCACGGATGCTACAGGGACGGACCCCGAACCACCAACATCTACACCAACATCACAAAGTTAATCCATCTTTATGCTTCACCCAATGTGCGTTGGAGATACTAAAGCTGCTGCTGCGAAGATTTGCATGAGCCGGAGCACAAACGAGTGTAAACGGAGTAGATCCAATCCAGATCCGCTCCGGTACGCCATGTTTTCCATCCGACCGTGGCCATTATTTTATTTACCAAATGCTCATATCCTTCCGCAGGGTCAGAGAGTATTTTGAAGAAATTGTCAAATGGTTTCGGTGTTATTTTTAGCAACGCCCTCTCAATTGTGTTATTAAACATTAACCACACTCTCTAAACATCCCTTTACCGAAGAGCCGTGCCGATTTTCAACGATTTGCAAACCGTAGTTGTGGGAGAGGGAGGCGGATCTAGTTTTTGAGGAGCTAGAGGGGGGTTGTGCTCCGGTTCCACTTATCATTAGATATGGCCACCGTTACAGAGTACCCCCGGAGCGTCATCTTCAACTTAATTTAGTCATATTTCGTTGCAATTTCGCGACTCGGCCCCCGGCGGCAGGCGGAATGTAAATTTTTCGGCAGGCTAATGTTTGTTTTCACCGGCGTTGGGCAGGCGGCTGTTACTGCGTGGCAAGCTGGCTGCGAGAGTCTCCCGTAAGTGGCCGCTTGGTCCCGCAGCTTGTCGATGCTGGAGAGAAAATAGACCCAGTTGCCAACCAAGCGGTCGGCACCCAGACCCCTTTGCTTTCAGCGTCGCTCCACCTTCGCCGAGGATCTCGAAAAGTTGACGGACTCGGGCTTGGATTTTTCCGTGCTAGATATCGTGCTAGGCGTACACTTTGGGGTGGCTAACGCCGAACTAGCTCTGTATCGTTTTAAGCCCCGAACTCGTGCGACGACAGCTGTCATTGGAGAAAGGAAAGTGATCCCCCCGCAGCAGCAGCAGCAGCGGCAAGAGCCTGATCCAAGGAGGCTGTTTTCTCTTGGATTTACACTGCTGGCCCGTCCATCCAATGGGCAAAGTTGGGAATAACATCACAGCGTTGGAATATAATGCCGTGCGTTATGCATTTTTGAGAATTGCGGTGTTGCTGCTTCATTGGAGAGTGAGGCTAGCCCAGCTCCATTAGCTCAGCTAGTTAGCTTTGGTAAAAGTGCGACGTTTCATCCACCCCCCCTCCAGTATTTTGGACATGAAGAGGATAATTCGCTACTCCTAGGGCTGGAAGGTAAGCGGCGCTATGTTATATTACCTGCATATGCAATGGGAAGCCAACATTATCCACCTCCAGCTTGATGTTGGGGGGTGGGGGGGTTGTCGCCGCCTTGGCTTTCATGACTCAGTCTATTCACCGGAACGGGATCGTGGGGGCTGTATAACCCCTCTCACATAAGGGGGTTGGGGTGTACGATCCCTGTTTAAGACATTATATACGATTAATGCACTCACAGAGAAAAGCAGAAATTGGGGCTTACGTCATTGGTATCATTTTCACTTTAATGTGAGGCATTGTAGTTCCTCCTGAATAGTTCCGTTTCATTGAATAGACCGAGCCTTTGTGTGTGTGTGTATGTGTGTGTGTGTCTGCATGCATGCATGTGTGTTATGTGTGTGTGTGTTGGGAGCTAGAGAGCTTCATCATACCCAGCTGTAAGGTCGATTTAAGGCTTTAAGTTGCACCATCGTTGCCAGATCGCTGTATGCAGCTGAAGCAGAGGGGCTATGCCGGGTTGAGGTGGCAATGTTTTGGTGATTCTGGGATGAGGCGTTAGTTATCCGCTAGTTGGGCAACTAACTGGAACCACAGGTAACCTGTTTGCTGTGTGAACATCCCCTTTCGTAAAGTTGGCTCCCGCAGAGCCGATTTTTACCCCACCGTCGACAGGGAGAGACGGGAGACCCGCGTCAAACTAGTCGTGCGTCTCCCTGCCTCGTTTGCACGACGTTACTTTTGTCCGTGCTCGCCCCGGGAGAGAGAAAAGAGTTGAACACAACAGGCTAGCCGTGGTTAGCCGTGTGCCACTGCTTTGTGCGGCAACAAAAGCTAACGCTAGCATGTCTTCATCGGTGCCCGTGGTGGTCGTGACTAAACCCAAGCAAAGCCCCGGATCCAAACCTCCCGATATCTCAACTAATCGACCTCATCGCAGGACACTATCAGCCGAGGCGTACCTGGCCGTGAATCAGGTTATAAAATCCAACTAATTTTGGTTACATCATCACTTGGGTGTAAGCCTCTTTTTTACCCCCCCCCCCACCCCCCATCCAAGCATTTTGAACTCTGAATCATGATTTTTCTGAGTAATTGCACTGACAATCTACCCCATTGTAATGACTAATATTTCTTGTGGCGTTTGGTGTTATTGGACCACCATCTGTCCACTGAGCCTGCAGGGCTGGTGGAGGCCAATAAAGACATTGGAGATGGAGGGGGATTGCTGAGGAGCAGTGTGGAGAGATGCTCCGAGTCCCACATGAAGCCCAGCACTCAGATGGAAACATATCCCGGTGTACAGATCCTGATAATTGTGTTTTACGGTTTATTTTTGGAAGAATTTCAGGTTGGAGTCTCTCAAGCCTCAGCCATCCATCAATGGCCTATATCACAGCTCTAGAGTAAAACTGCATCAGATAGATGGACTGATAGATAAGGTATTGATCTCTTGGAGAGCTTCCCTTAGGGAAATTGAGGTTCTTATCCATTGCACCGTAAGTTTGGGTGTGGGGAGTATTATAAATATCCATAATCAGTGCAATAGTACAAAAGACAAGTCATATAGGATCTCTCCTTTTTGGTGTTACAGGATCTATGGGAAAGAGGTAGCAGCTGTTGTGTGAGTTGTGGATTAATAATAAAAAAGATAATGCGTATATTTACAAAAATATAATGTATACAGAGATGTATACAAGATGCTAGTGGCATGAGGAGCAAATATTACAGGATTCTGAGTGTAAAGCTCTGCTGTTTCATTTAGTAAAACAATTAGATTTGTGGGTTTCTACATTTGTCCATCGATGCTGAAATAAAAGCAATTTTTGGTGCTCATTGTGTTTATTTAGCCTCAATGTAAGTGTCTTTGGAAAAAAGCGTCTGCCAAGTGACTATATGTAAATGCTGAAGCCACAGTACAGCTAGGAAACACTCTCGGCCCTCAAAAGGAGAAAAATATGTGCATCTTTGTACAAACTTTGAATCAAACAATGGCTGAAGGCAGACACTTGCCGTGCTGCATCATATACCCGCAACACAGTCCAGTCTTGCTGCACTGACTTGTTGGGGAGCCACATGTGCAGGCAGGCACGCTTCTCCAAGCAGCTTGTGTAACACTTGCAGAAAACCTCCAGACGAGTCACAAATTAGAACGCAAATTGAATAAATGAGACTGATCTTCTGCACTTTCCACATGTCACTCCAGTTGAAAGCCATAATCAAAATGTCATTCCTGTAATAATGGTGTTTAGCCCTCTGTAGCATACATAACAAGGTGTGCTGTTGCTAAACGAGACAGCTTGTGATGCCTCATCACCTGCATAAAGATACATTCCTTTTTTTCAGAGATGAAATATTATGTGACATGGACTTGGTTTTGAGACCTGTCACACACAGATTTGGATGTGAGAGCGAGTCTGTGTGTGTGTGTGTGTGTGTGTTTGTTTCTGTCTGTTTGTATACTGTGCGTACAAGGACAGCTTGGCTATGTTTACCTGCTACTACATGCTGGTGATTGATTTTCAATCCATCCATTATCTCTCTTTGTACATTATCAGTGTCATGGGGGTGGGGGGGTGGGGGGGGCTGCTGCTGGTGCCTAAATCCAGCACACATAGGGTAAAGGCAGGGAATGCAGCCTGAACTGGTCACCAGTCCATGGCAAGATGCGCACACACACCATGCAGCCTCACACCAAAGGGACAATTTTAGTCTCCAATCAGCCTAAATGTGTGTGTTTTTGGAGTGTGGCAGGAAACGGAGGCACCTTGTTAACACACATGGATTTGTTCCATGCACAGATCCTGCGTGTCGCTCATTGCTCCCCAGTATAGCTGTCAGATTAAAAAAAAAAAATGGAGGAAAATAGGTAAAATGGCCAGTGTTACATAAGGCTGGAGCTATTCAGTAGCTCTGTGGATAAAACCATTGACGCATAGCAAGAAGGTCCCTGATCTGAAGCCAGGTCGGGGACCTCACTACATTTACATGACACTTGGAAAAACAATGAATGATGGTTTTTATAATGTGTCTACTTGTATTTAGCAGTGTTAGACCGGCACGTTAAGGACTTTTCCGATCCAACATGTTTGCTCTGCAGCCATCCAAGAAAGCTGGTCGCAGGTGATGAAATGGAAGGAGCAGCAACGCCCAATGTCCATGTTAACCCACTGAAATGACCCTCTAGTTTCAGGGTATGGAGGAAATGTCCCGGTCGGCCATTCGATTCTACCCATCACATGCAAACTGGGACATGGACAGGATAGGATAGGACAGGACAAGTCGAGTTGTGTGAGAGTGAATGGTGCGTGTCCCATGTGATGGACTGGTGACTGGGCACCAGCCCCATGACACGGTTTGGGTTCAAAGCGAGTGATAGGATGCCTGAGCGGATGGACATCAGACACCGAGAGGCAGGGCTGCAGTGTGTCGCTCTCTCCTCTGGTGGCGAGTCTCAACCCTGGAATCAGATAAAACGCTTCTTCTACCTCGCTCCCACTGGCTGCCACTGAGATGGAGTCCTGCTTCATTACCTGGGCTGAAGAAGCTTCGAGATGTGCTGGCTTTTTGGACCTGAACTGGCCACATGGTCTCTGACTGTGTGTGGTGTTTACATGACTTGTTAGGGTGAAGCATCAGACGCATGTAGGCTAATATTGGTGTATGACCAGACAGAAAAAAAACATATAGGTGAATCTTTGTCTTGAACAAAATTCAAAGTGCTGCTGCACTCTCTCCAGTCTGTCCTTTCCATTGTTATTTGCTATTTGATTAGTACATTGGTTATTAAGGATCAGCTCTGACCCTATACTGGTAAGACACAGTGGAGGGTAAGTTAATGAATGAGTGGATGGGTTAACATTGGTGGTTTGCTGTCTTCGTTCTTGCTGCTTTTTTTCCATTTCATTTAGCTGATTTAATGGTTCGTCTCAGAAGATGTAATGAGATTGTTTTTTGAGCCAGGTGGCTCAAGGAGGCTACCAATTGCAGAGCAGAAGACGGCTTGGCAATTAAGCTGGTCTCAGATCTGAACTCAGGCCGCATGGCGTGCGCAATACTACTTCCCTTCTCGGCATTTCGTCGATTTGTTTTTCATCATGCATCTATTAAAGTGGCCGTTTGGAGAAACGTAGTTCTTTTTTTCTCTGACCACAAGAACTCACTCTAGGTCAGCGTCGACGCTTACCAAATAAACAAGTTTATGTGGGCCGAAAAAAAAGGAAGAGGGCTAAAACGACTCGAGATGGTCGCAAATATCCTGCCCAATAAACACTAAGCTTATATAATACTCACGATCCGGAGTTGGATGAGGGGGGTGGGCCTCTTAACATTTATTAGGCAGCAAACTCAAAGTAAATTAAATGAGCACAAAGGTCAGTTTACCTCGGGGCATGTTAAGTGCATTTGCATACAAACCCAGGTGTTAGCATCACAGGATGAAGAGCAAACATCACCCAAGAAACAGTGCCACGCCTTCAGCCTTTCCTAACACTCATCTGAACGCCTTGCAAAGATGCTTCCGACTCACGCGGCTTCTCCTAACGCTCCAGCATGATTGAATCACTGACCAGCGTCGTCCGGGTCCACAGTAAAGCCAACACGTTGCCTCGTCCTTGGAGCACGATGAAAAGAACAGGCGTGTGATATCGTGGTTTTAAACTGGGATGCTTCATCGCGTTTACTGACTGTTGATGTGTCCCCCGTTGACTGCCATCAGCCATTAGAGAATATTAATGATGTTCAGTGGTTGAAGTATATCTATTAAGTGGCAAACTGCACTGGCTTCGAAGGGAAGCCTGTTTTTGTTTTTTTTTCTCTCCATCTTTTATACAAGATACAAGGGCTCAACCATGTTCAATTGAGCGATTTTGCTTCGCGCGAGCATCTCACCATCTCTACTTAAGTGAGGGGTAGCTTCACTGCTGGTTGTATAACAATAGAAAAAATAAGTCATTACAGAGGGAAAAAACTCTGGCAGCATTCTTGGCTGCAGGCCAAATTGTTACCTTAAACACAAATATCAGCACCAGCCTACAATTTCACATCCCTCATTTGCTTCGGTGTCTGGCCCCAAAACGAGCAAGGTGATGGCACAAGGTGGCAGATTCCAACGTGGACTAAAGACCCATGATGTGCTGCACTGCTGACCCCACCCGGTCCACTCCTCACCATGTATGTGCTCGGGCAGCAACTCCTCCGTTCATTGGTGTGGTCACGGCCAAAGCAGCAGTTGAAGCTACGTACAAATGGCCAAACCTGGAAGTTATGCCTTTTGAAGTTTGCACCTCTACAGCCTTGGAGTTTTAAGCAAATTCCGGTTTTGGCCTGTTGGCATCTCCACGAGGTGTTGGGGTGGGGACACCCCATCTTCTATGTTAATCCATTTGGTTTCCCCCCGAGGAGAGTGCGTGGGCCAACGACGGGGAAACGCTCACGTCTCGCTCATAATGCTACTTTCCACCTCATTGTGTTACCGTTGAGTAACTTCAGCATCGGGAGCGTACGCAAACCTCTCACCTTTGTGTTATTGGCGCCAGGTTAAAACACCTTTTGAGGATATTTGTTTATGGCACAACCCATCATGTGGTGGTACACGAGCCGTATTCCAGTCATATTATCCAATCTCTCTGGCCCCGTCGTGGCTTTTTATGTCGTGCCTCTCACGTTTTAACTACCATTTTATAAAATGTTTACTTTGTGTAAACCGTCTTTGTTTAGTCAGCTCACTCTAGGCATTGTAAACGCAACCAAAGGCCAGCATTCACCGTATTTACCGCTGAGCAGCTTGCAGTGGGTTTTGTGTCGGTGGGTGGGATGCAGCAAATGGAAAACCTGGAGCGGCCGGACGGGGAAATACCAAGTAGGAATTGCTGTCACTCTCCGGCCTGCTCAAGCTGGGCAGAAGCAGCGGTGATGAGCATCTTAATGCTTCGAGATGAGAAGTTTCTAGTCAAACTGCCAAAGCTGGTTCCACTAGAATGAAAAATAATAATCGGACATTAGAGACGGCGATTGTTTTCAAAAGGTTCGACTCTAAAGTTGCTTCGAAACGCGTCGACCACTGGATATCTTGCTAAACTAATTGGCGATAATATGAAAACAACGGGCTCTGCCTCCCAAATTTGAGTCGGTTTTCGAAGCGTATTGTGTAACACCTCATCATCATCTCGTCTTTCTCGCCATTTTTTTAAAGAATGTCATCAGAGGATAAGACTGTGGAACCCTCTGACCAGGGACCCTCACCGCCCTCCAGCAGTGAAGGGGCCGCGTCCACAGGAAGCCCTGCCCACGCAGACAAACGACCACGTGGTAGGCCCCGCAAGGATGCTGCTGCCATCCTACCCCAGGCGCCACCCCCGTCCACGTCTAAGAACAGGAAGAAGTAGGTTTTGACGCCTGACATCCAGAACCGTCTTTTTGCATTGCAGTTCCCCCCGCTGAAACGTTCCCGGCCCGTAAACTAGGCGGAGCCATGCAAAAACAGCCGGACGGCATGGCACAGTAGAAATGAAGCTGTCTGCACCAACGCTACTTGCTACTAGTTAGTTGTAGCAGGTGAAACGAAACCACTAACTACATCCTGGGGGCGCTTCCGCATCATCTCCTACTCAAAGATTATTACACCTCAGCGAGTGTGGTTGCCTGTCAGATATTGTTTTTCCCCCCGCTGGTCTCCTCTGTAAGCAAATGATTGTGCAGATATAGGCTGCGTCTGAAATCACCCACTCACTCACTGCTCCCTACTCACTGAGCCTGCACATAGGACCGAACAGGAGCGAGCTCACCGGCCGAACAGGAAAACACCCCTGGACACGTCTCCAACGCCGCGGTCTATTACGCCGTCATTACTGTCGCGTTAATGAAATGCGCTATGCAAATGCCAGCTGGTGGGTTTTCAGAGAAAACTCACGTGTGCAGTATTACTCTTTTTCATGTAACGCGGAGCACTTTTCATTTCATTCATTTCTCAGTTGATCTCTTTTAATTTTTCCGCCTGACTGCCTTTTCCTGACATTACATTGGTCGGTTGGTAACCATTAGTTGGACACTACTCATGGTAGAGTGCAACTAGGACACTGTGAGCCCTCTTTAGTATGTAGTAATTCACCTTACACCCTGCACCACAAAGTGGTGTGGTCACCGTATATTCCAGAATAGTGTAGCGAGTGATTTTGACAAATCCACAACGATAAAGCAACAAGCTCCGTGCTTTACAGAATGAAGTTTCTGAATGCGTTCTTTGTGCAATACAGACCTTGTTGGGGTTGTGTGAATAGCTGGTGGTTAACCTGGTTGGCTGGTTTCAAGCCTGTGCCTGTGTCAAGTCCGTGTAATCGTAGCGTTGTATCAGGCAACACTCCCAGAGAAATACCCGTCCATCAAATTTCTTCATGTGCTTTGTACTAGTGTCGATCTGGCATTGCGGGACTCAGACTTCTCTTGGACAGGTCGCCAGTCCATCACAGAGAGCACACACCCTTCACTCTCACAGCTAGGGGCAGTTTAAAGTCTCCAGTTGACCCAAATATGCATATTTGGACTGGGGGTGAAATTGTGGACATGCTGGAGGAAACCCTTTGGAGACATGGGAAGAACACAAAACCTCCACACAGAAATTCCTGCTCTCCAGCCAGAACTTGAACCCAGGTCCTTCTTGCTGTGGCCGCTAATCACTCATCGAGCGTGTGGCCTAGAAATATCCTCTGAGATGTTGTATATTGGCTTCCTTGTGACTTCCATGGCAGCATATAATGCAGCTTAGAGCTGCTCTGTAATATAATGCCTGAAGGTTCTTAACTCTCTCCTCAGTCTGTCCTCTCAATCAATCTTAATACTCTGTTCCCAATGGATTGTTTAATCTGCAAGCATCCAGACGATGCGTTAATACCAAGCTGGGAGGATGACACAGGACAGACTCGAATTGCTCGATGTTGATGAACAGGTCAGGCAGGAACCGAAAGAGAAATCAACTCTTCTCGAGCTCTCCTCGCTGTTGGTGTAATAATTAAGTGTGGAGTTGCTTTGCAGGCTTTAGGAAGGCAGCAGAAAATGGTGGAAGGTCCCCTCTTTGCATGTGTTCGCACCGTGGGGGGTTCTGGAGCTAAGCGGTTCCATGATGCCGTTGACGCTTTTAGCTCCTGCTCCAGCGTCGCCACTCCGAGGCTGAGCAAGAGGAGGTGTCCAAACAGAGCAGGGCGAAGCTAATAAGAAAATCAATAACCATAGCAAGGGGACCCGAACCCGCAAGTGGCACACACGACACACCACAGACCCGCACACCCCACTCCACTGAGGGCCAGCATAGGGCTGAAGGATATTTATTTCATGCCTTTATTGTTATACTTAAGCTATCTCTGTGGACGCAAACTAGAAGATATCCACTGGGTTTGGTCGTTCCTGGGAACTCCAGCAGCTAGTTCCTGGTTCCTGTGAGTCTGTGGTGCGACAGCGGCTGTAGATTCCACTGCAGTCCTAGAAGCCTCCATCTCGTCCATCCACACTTCATCTCTGTATGATGAACGTGTGCGAGCCAAGTCAATAGCACAACCTGGTCGTATGTCCAGTCTGGTCCTAAAAGCTGTCAGCGAATGGACACCCTCTTGCATCGAGACGGAATCAAACTGAACCAACTCTTAACAGCGAGGTGACACACTCACCGTCACACGCTGGACAGACCTGGCAGAGCTCTGGATCTGTCCTGCAGAGCGGCCCTGCGTGCGTAGCGGCTCGAGAGGATATTAGAAATGCTGTTAACGTTAAACAGACTAGCATGAAGTGTTAAAAAGATCGTTTGCTTGCGACAAAGGAGGATGTGTCAGGATTTGCTCCCGTCAGACCCTGTTGTTGGAATTTACCAGGTTTGCCCCCACACTCCCATCTGCCTGGGAACCCACTCCAGATCGTGGAATCCGGACCGGGTTTTCCACACAGCAGCACGCTAGCTGGGACTACTTACCACAGCATTATTTTCACCTTTTCTTTTTTTTCCCCCCTCTCTCCCTGTCTCTCTCTCTCTCTCTGTCTCTCTCTCCCTGTGGTGGGACTGTGGGGGGGATAAGTTGTGCAGGGTATGGGGCTGAATGCTGGTCTCCAGCATTTGTCAGTGAAATAACTGGCTGAAATTTGATGCCTTTTGTGCAGTTTCGTAGTATCACTTTTGAATGTTTGTCGCTGGGTGTATGTAAATAGGTCTCCACCGCCACCAACTACTTTGTGTGCTCGTGTGTGCGCGCGCGTGTGTGTGTTTGAGGGGGCATTCACCGGTTTGTGGTCGCAGATGAAAATGTGACGTGCAGTTAATTCCTGCTTGTAATTTGCCTCCTGGAATTAAAATCCACTTAAATGTCATTAGCAGTGGACGGTGAAAATGTCTGCTGTGAAAATGGAGAGAAAAGCCTGCGAGACACACTGTACAGCTCTCTGAAACTGAACGTGAGATATATGTGTGGACATATATATATATGTGTGTGTGTGTGTGTGTGTGTGTGTGTGCGCGTGTGTATGTATATGTATGGACGGAGAGAGAGAGAGAGAAAGAAAGATTACACATACACACATACCCATTTCTGCCCTCATTCAGTTAGCTGCATGACTCCTGCATTTCAATTGAGAAATGACTGGTAGAGTTGACCTTAATTACTAATGCCATGTCCATTCCTTCAAACAGTAGAATATCGCAAAATGTTCTAAACATCATGACTCTATCACTTCACTATAAGACGGTATTGCACGTTATGTGCCCTGCTGTTTATGTTGGGTGTTGCATGAGAAACTGCCCTCCCTGACCACATCCGCATGACCAGGTTTAACCAAAATCAAAAATGACCAATTTACTCTTCATTGTTTGTTTTTTTTTTTATCATTTTTGTGCTGCTGCTGACATTTTTAAATAGTAACTTTCCACATGTCTATTACATCCAGAGGCTATATATGATCAATACATTGCTTATTGGGCAACATGGCGACTTGGTGAGCGGCGCTGTCGCACCTTCCTTCCTCCTCCCCGGGGAGGAGGAAGGAAGGTGCGAGGTTCAAGAGATGTTATTTATTCTGTGGATACGCTGCGTCTTATGAAATTGCCCCGTCGCAAGGAGCGTGATGCTAATTCTCAGCCTTCCACCTGAGCGCACACGTTCATTAATGACGGGCCGGCACTGATGCACGCCAGTTATTTGTACCTGAGAGTCGTGGCCCGGGCACCTTGATTGGCTCCCATCTGGTCCCATCGTTTTCCAGCACCAATGAAGATGCACTCATAGCTCATCCTTGCACCATGCTTTTCCATCATTGCATGCTTGCACCGCTTTCTGAAGGAAGCCCAGCCAAGGCCTCGGAACGAGAAGTCAATGCGTCTTCACGAAATAAGGCCGTGTAAAAATATAAGACTCAGCCCAAAATGGTGATCCGTTGGCTTGGTGAGTCGCGCTGTTGCCTGGAGGAGACTGGGTCCCTGGTTTGATTACCGTGGTCAGACAGAGTGGCTTTCTGTGCGGAGCTGGCATTTGCTTTTCCCCTCTGTGGCGCGTCTCATTAGCGCCGCTGTTCATTTACAAGGACGCTCACACGTGAACACAACCCTCACGCTGCACCCCTAAGTTCTATACGCCGACAGAGCAGGAAGTGTATTTAAAGAGACGTATGGGGGAGGAGGGGGGAGGGGTTTGCACAAGCCAGTATTCTGTTAAGTTACCCTGGTTAAAGCTATTTGAATAGGGCTACTTGCTCAGTGAGCGGTTAGAAGGGACGGTCCCCCCCCCCGGTCTGAATCAGGAATACGGTCCCGTTGCTGTGACAGTGACTGGTGAGTGTGCCCTGTGATGGACTGGTAACCAGTCCAGGGTGTTCTTCCTGTTCCCTGTGTGTGGCTACACTCACAACATTGGCTACTGGATGAGGAAGATAATGGACGATGGCCTTAAAATGTAATCACACTCGCCTCCATATTATATATATTGAGTATAAAATATAAATATTTCTGTATAATTCAACATAGCTGGCTGGAGGGTGCAGAAGGCTCAGCGTCCACCTCCAGAATAACACACTTTTAGGTTTTCTTTCCACCGTATCGAGATATTTTTGTTTGTCTCCAGTTTTCAAATAATTACATCGCAGCCACGTCCCCCCCCACTGCCTATTCTGTCATTCTTGGCTTTTTACGTGGCTCCTTATCTTGACATGGAAGTGATTTAGAGGGAGGAGTTGATTTGGCACGCAGCCATTTGTGATTTTTCTCTCCAGTGGCACCGAAAATTACCCCCACTCCCGCCCCATCCCTGCATCTCCACCCTCGCCTCCGATCCCGGCATCCTCCCGAGGACCCCTGAGACGCCGCCGCTCTCATTTGGCCCGCGCTCGCTCTCCCCACTTAGCATGCTAACAATTGATGTTGCTATTTAATTTGTATCCATGACAATTATCCCCTCCACACGGCGCTTCCAAGATTAGTTTAATAGAGCTCCCATTGGAGGATGCTGACACTGACAGATCTCTCCATAGTGTATGTAAAGCAGGGAGTGGGGGTGTGTGTGTGTGTGTGTGTGCGTGCGCCTGTGCCTGCCTGCCTGTGTGCAAGCACATCTGGATGACTTGGCATATGATGCATTATGCTGATGGGGCACATCTACAGCGCGATAAGGCAAGGGCTTCACTCTCTGTATAATGTAGCGTCTTCCTCTTGTTTGTTGTGAAAATCGTTCCGTCCAGAGATGACGTGAAGGGGGGGGTCGGAAAAAGGAAGAGTAATGAGATATTTTTGGGTCGCCCAGCAGGAGAGAAGGGATGTCTCGATTCATTTGCCTTTTTTTTTTTTTCCTCCTCCTCCTACAATCTCAATCCTTTGTTGCGTTTTGATAATGAACCTCTGCCAACGCAGAGGCGGCCTCTAGAATCCTCCGCCACTGGCAATCTAGTGCAGACCTGAGAGTTTTACAGCCCGCCGACCCCCGTCCGGCCCGCCGCTGTCCTCGTCTCACCCCTGTGAGGTGGATAGTTAGAGGAACATGTCAGTGTAGACCATGCAGCCAGTATGCCTGAGTTGCTTCTATTTTGAAGGGGACGACTTTTTCCTTTGTTAGACTCTGGTGTGTGTGTGTGTGTGTGTGTGTGTGTGTGTGTGTTAACACAGGTCAGTCGGTGTCGGCCAGTGTTAAGCTGCAGGCTTGGTTTGGTCACTGTGCTTGGGGACGTCTGAAGCTTTACGAGCCACGTTTTTAGGTCGAGAGCGTATGGTGGACTCTGCAGTCATAATATGCCCTGAGGTTAAACAGACACCTCAGTGGGTAGTTGTGTGAGGTCCGTCTAATGTTTGATGCTTGGGAACAAAATCATTCAAAATGATGTATGTATTTTGAAGAGATGATAAAAAGAGATCAGTTAAAATCATGCAGTCGACTGGTTTAGATATCGGCAGAAATGTGTTCAGCTCGTTGGTCCAGCCCTCTGAAACGGCCCTTTATTTGGCCCACTCCTGATCTATTCTGCGAATGCTACACACAGGGCTGGATAGTGAGCTCCACTTCTGGACGCAGCTCCATTAGCCGCACACCATTCACTGTGACTGGCACACCAAGCGCAATCAACCCAGATCTATCATTTGCGTCTTGCAGAGAGTATTGGCCCTCTGCGGACGTAATGACGGATTATTTTTGGGCACGACGAGGGCAGCCTCTGTTGGCTGTGGCCTACGCGCTGCAGCCTGGCTGCGTTTCCCCGCCGGCCAGCTGCAGCGCGCTTCCCAGCGCTGCGCCGTCCGCGGCGTTCGGCCCGCCCGCCGCCGTCGATTGTGCACCAGGACGGATGATTCATCCGCCCTTCCTACCACTAAAACGAAGCCAAATCACCCTGAAACGAGCGCGGCCATCTTGTGCCGTCGACACCGTTTGGAGCAGAAACCTGCTCGCGGAGTGGAATGAAACGAGTTTTCGCTTTGTGTCGGCCGCGTTCCGACGAAAGGAGCAGATTCCACGTCTGCATTTGGTGCAGACGTCGCTCATCGGAGCAGTATCGGCCCAGGGTGGGTTCCAGTAGACGCGCTACCTCCAAGATACCCTCCTCCTTTTCAGCTGCTGGACCTACATGCATGTATTCATTGCAGTCACAAACGCTTCTCACAGATGAAACAATTCTATTTGGTTGGGAGTAATTGCAACAACGGGATAAGTTGTTTGCTTCTGTGCGATGTGCCCAGGCGCGTCGGCGCAAACATGCAAGGGCGTTCAGGCATTCTCTTTGTTGAACGTGCGCGATAAATAATTCCCATCTTATCGGGATGTGATATAGATCACGGCTATCACTAATTGATGGCTCGGGCAACCCCGAGATGGTTATTTCTCGGCAACGCCATTCACACGACTCCAGGGCCACGTATTCGTTTGTCGTCTTCAGTGATTTCAAGGGCCGCCCTCGTATGACGCCAACATGACGGTTTGATGGAGCCCGGAGTAACTAACTAACGGACAGGCTAGCGAGTGGTCCTCCCCCATGGGGAAGGCGTCGAAGGCCTCCCCCCATCGGCATTTCAGGATTCAGGGGTGACGACGATAACGTCATCTGTGCTTTATTTCAATCTCCTGTCCAGATCGGCCCACTTCCATCTCTACTACCATCACTATTACCCCCCACCCCCACCCCACCCCCCCCCCCATCTCTGCCACCGCCGCCACCCTTCCCGCCTTGCCCAGCGGCTTGAGTGCCTCCATTAAAAATCAGTGACAGCTGTGACTATATTTAACTAATTCATGACTGCTCTGCCACCCCCCCCCCTCCCGAGGCAGCCACTTTTTTCTTTTTCCCCCCCTCCTGGTCTTATTCTTTCCCTTCATGGCCTGTGTTTATTTGTTTGTGCCTCTCTCTCTGCTCACCCTAGGGGTCGCACCAGAGGGAGGGTTGTTGTGGATGAGGAGGACAGCATGGATGGGACCGAGGTAACGGAGTCCATAGGCCCTCAGGACACAGGTGAGACTTTCTACCCCTCCTTTTCTTGATCTATTATGTACACGTTGTTCGTCGTTGTTGTTGTTGTTGTTGTTGTTGTTGTTGCGAGTGGTGCACGGTTTGGACTCCAGGCCGCCTCTGCTTCAAGTGGGGGCGTTTGGGTAAAGGTGGAGGAGTCTCCCTCTCCCGGAGAGGAGATGGATGAGAGCGTTTCCTTGGCACCCCATGCTCCTACTTTGGGGCTATAATTGAAAGGGTTTAGCTTGAGCTGTGAAGCTGCAGTGGGTGTGTATTTTCTTCTTCTTCTCTTTTTTTTTTCCCCCCCCTCTTCCTCCCCTTCTTCCCTCCCTGCTTCCATCTCCCCTCCTGCTCCAAGATTGGCATTGAGGTGCAGCGGGAAAGAGCCCAAGGCTAATGCCCTCTAAAAGCTTTTTAAAATCCCATCAGTCTCTCCAGACCCATTTATGTGCTTTTTTATGTGCGTACATCGTGTCACGTGAGCGCGCCTCCCCGTTCCCCTGCATCTCGGCGCTGTGCCGGAGATATCGGGCGACGAGAGCGCGCCGGCGGCTGGGTGGCTTCACTCGCGTAGCTCGAGGTGAACGCCAGACCCCGCTCGTCCGTTTAAGAGCCCCCCAGTAACACTATTATTTTTATTGTTGCTGGTTTGTTTTTCAATGCGAGATGCACCTTAGTTTCCTCAGAAATCCATTCATAGGCATGCTCTGGCCTTAATTTAATGATGAGGTAGGGAAACTATTCAAGGTTTTATGTATGTAGTTACTCATGTGTGTGCCTGCATGTGTGCGTTTTAACCTTAGGTCAAGCTTTACGGCTTTTAAAGGTCAAGGATTTGTCTCAAAGTCTGCATTGGTCATTGAAGAGAAAAGAAAAAGAACAACAACCCAAGCGGACCCAAGCATAAACTGTATTATAAGAACACAGACTTTATGGGAACTTTTCGTTTTCAGACTTTTTGTTGTTTTTTCGGACTAAGCAGATTCATGTGAGAAAAATCAGAAAAAGAAACACGACGCACAGTTTTCTGCTGCGTGGTGTGCCTCATGTCCCCAGACTGTAAGAAGCCCTCTATACAGTAGGTGTGTGTGTGTGTGCATGCATGTGTGTGTACAGTTATTAGGAGGTAATGAGCTTGAATCTGTCCTTGTGTAATTCCATTGGATGACACTGAATCATTGCAGTATTAGCCTAATTACATCTGGGTGAAACGTTAATAAAATCTTCGCCTGGCCCAAAGTCTCAGCGAGAGACGCGTTTGGGAGTTGTTTCATACGATTAGCGCGGCGGATCGACACTTTTTGAAGTTCAGATGAAAAACCCCCGTCCAAAGTCGAAGAATTGGGAGGCAGACTGCACCCATACATAATAAACCATGAAAACCCACCAGCATGTTGCCATTCCATAAGTCTGCCTGTTTTTTTTGGGGGGGGGGGGGGCCTGCATTTGGTTTCCATCCTGTACAAGGTCCCGATGTTTCCCTCTGGGTGCACTGTAGTCGGCGCCCTCGCATACGGAGCTCATGTCTCGCCATCCACCTGGCTAATGCTGGCTGCGTGTTGACCTGGAGCAAAGTGGCCCGTGACAGCGAGGGCAGAGCTCCCCAGCCACAGAGCACGGTGCTGGGTGCATTTCCAATACTTAAACATTGTGCGTTTTTCTTCTCGGGAGGCACCTGAGGCAGCGTCTCACCGCACGGTCTGCTCCGCGCTTTCATCCTGGTTGCTCTCTCTTCAGAAAGGCCTGCTTGGCCAAATTTCACAGTCAGAGTTTGAGCGGAGAGCAGCTCATGGACGTGGAGCCCAGCGGACGCAGTGGGTGCTCTGTGTCGGCGTCTCTGACTCCCTCCTCTCCTCTCGCCACCAGATTACGCCAATCCAGCCAGTGGAAACCGAGGAAGTGGTCACCACTGATGCGCCAGGGGAGGACAACCCCTCTTCCCCCTCTGGCCCAGAGCCCTCCAGCTGAGACCCCGGCAGGACCATCTGTCCCAGAGAGCAGAGAAGTCAAGAGCAGGTTAGAAGCGCCCGACTGGACCGTGACGGCCTGGCAAATAAACACCTTTTGTTTTCGTCTTTTTGTGAAGTGTGAAGCGTCTCGGGCCGCTCTCGTCCTCTCGTACGCCGATGAACACCACTCTCCAAGCACATCCCACTTTGCTCCGCTATCGTGCCACCATCCCTAAGGAGCCCAGTCGAGGCCTGTTCAGAACAGCGCCACGTCAAAATCCAAACCTAAGACCTCAAATAGAGCCCCTCTGACCGTAGCAGTTCCCCTACAGTGCCCCACAGTGTAAATGAACGAGAGTTATTGGGTGCACGTGCTCGGATGGATAGCAATCAGAGCGATCAGCTGACGGAGGCGCGCCCCCCCCCCCCCCCCCCCCCCCCCCCCCCCCTCCCAGGTGCCACTCTGTTAAAGGTTTGTAATCAATCTCCCGATCTGCCTCCGCTATCGACGGGAGTGATGGAGGCAGGCCGGCCGCCTCCCGCGGGACCTCATTAACAGGGGCCGTCTCATCCCTTTTGAGATGGGCTAAATATTTACCGCCCGGTTTTGCTTTTTTTTCTTCTTCTCTTCTCAGCGTTCCGGCTTTCAGCCGCCCTTCCTTCTTTTAAATGCGGTTATTGCGCCAATCTAAATCCAGTTGCGGCCTCAGAATCTGGATTTTCTGGCCCACCCAGGTTTAGTCTGGTGAGGAGGGGGGGCCCGGCCGGCCTTCTATGCAGCGCCTGGACTTCACGGGTGGTTTCATGCGGCTATGTTTGCGGACAGACGAACACGTGTCGGCCATTACGTGTGTTTGGCGGCCCGGTTGCACGGAGCGGAGGAGGAGGAGGAGGAGGAGGAGACCTTGATCCGAGCTGACGCGCGCTGCACTGCATTCAGTCCCGAGTGGATGTATATATAATTAAACGGGCGCCCCTCCCCGCGCGCCCCTTCCCTTTGTTTCAGCGAGCGTCTCTGTGCCTTGTGTTACTGCGGCGGCCGCAGCCTGCTGGGCCAGGGGGACCTGCGAGTCTTCAGCGCCACACCTCAGCTGGGAGCGCCGCAAGGCCGCAAGGGCGGGGGCCCCGGCGGCCGGCGGCGGGGGCCACGGCGACGCCACCACTCAGCCCCACGCGGCCAGAGAGACCACCTCAGGACAGAGGGACAAGACCAAGTAAGTGGGCCCGGGGTGGTGGGGGCTAGGGTCAGGGTTAGGTTTAGGGTTAGGGCGGCCTCCGGTCTTCAGTCTGTTAGCCCGGGTGGCTGACCTGAACGCCCTGGCCGGAGTGACGGAGCGCAGCCAGATCCGCCAGATATGGCTGGTCCACTGAGAGCTTTCAAAGCAAACAGCAGGTGTTGTGGTTCAGCTGATGACAACTGCTTCAAAAAAATGTGCTTACGTCTTAGCCCTGGATGGAAAAGATCTAGTTTCTAAGCTGGTTTTTAACATGGGTCACATGCCAAATGCACGGAGCAGTAAGGCGGGGATAGTGCCTGGCCTCCGCTCCCACGCACATGTACCCGCACACAAAACAAACGCAGGCCGCCCGAGCTGAAGGGCCTCTCTCAGCTAACGGTAGCGTGTTGGCCTCCGCCAGAGGGCGGCTCACGTCCCCGTGCCCAGAGCCGCCCGCGTCAGGTGAACTGCGCACACAAGCCCTTCCTGTGATTGCGTGCGCGTGCGCGCGATCCAATATCTGCTCACCAGGCCAACAAAGGACCCTCCTCTGACTCTTTTGGACGGCTGCCTAATTTGTTCCGTGGCCCCGGCGAATCGTCCCGTGTGTCTCTCCGGACTCCCGGTGACGTAACGGGCAGCGGGGGAAGCGGTGCGGGCCCGGGCAGGAAGCCAATCCGACCAGGACTGGCCATGGGAGGATGCCGTCATTATATCTCGATCTGTCAAAGAAGCCCAGAGGTGTGGGGGTGGGGGGGGGGGTAGAATGAGAAATCATGTCATTATAACTTTGGCTGCGGACAAGGAGCGGTCAGGGGCGTTTGTCATGAGCGTGTCGTCACGCTTCCAGAGAGCGCTCTCTTGGTTTTGGCCACGGGTTTGTTTACTGGAACTCGGCTCCCTTTTAAATGCTAATGCTCCCCCCTCCACATTTTCCGCATGCTATGCAGCTCACTAGTTCAGGCCAGGGACTCGGGGAAACGCATCCTTTTCAACAGATTTTATGAGACAGAACAGCCAGGCTCTTGTGCACGCGCGCACACACACACACACGCACACACACACGCGGACACACACGCAGACAAAACAAGATGGCCCTCTTCCTCGTCTCCCTCCTCCATCGCGGCTTTTTATTTGCTCCCTTAACATTTTTCCCCAAGCTCATTCCGTCTTCAGCGCGCCGCTTTTGTATGAACCGTACGTCGTCCTCCACTTTTATGTCTTTATTCTCGATTCATTCCTATACTGACGGAGGAGGAGGAGTGGGGAAGGGGGGGGGGTAAAAGGGAAAAAAAAAAAGAAACTGTCCTGACCTGCTTTCTCTGCAAACCTCTCCCTTTGTTCCAGCGGGTCTGAAAACTGCGAGGAAGAGCCTGACCCAGCCAGTCGATTTTGGGATGAGCTATCTCATGTCGGCCTTCCGCCAGATCTCAATGTCCAGTCTCTCTTCGAGTCAGGTAAGATCAGCGGCAGGGGCGCGACGCCATCACTAGTTTCGTGACGACGGGGGCCTGACGCATCCCGAACCCGCGTCTCCCCAAGTCTCGTGTGCAGGAACCGTAGTCGGCAGTCATGTGGATGAGCTGAAAGAGGAGGTGCCCATCATCTATTGCATTCCCTACCTCCGCTGGGTTCCTGGAAACTTAAAGGAGGTTTTGCGTTCCCAGCCACCGATCAGAGCCCCGAAGTGATGTGGTCTGGCCAGAGCCCACAGTTGTCCCCGCGATCTAACAAACAAAATCAACGTCTGCGGAGGACCTGTCCAAAAGGTTCCCAAACGGTGGAAAGCTCTGTGGTTTTTTTCCGGTGCGGTGACTCATTCCGCCCCGGGTCCTGCCGCGTTAAGTAGGCCGTTTGTCTGCTTCAATCCGACCGTTTCGGTCTTCACACGTTGTAATTGGTGGCAAATCTAGCACGATCTACCAAAGAGCTGAAGAGGCAGGCCTCGATAGAGCTGAACAGTTGGTAGACCTCGATAGAGCTGAACAGGTAGACCTCGATAGAGCTGAACGGGTAGACCTCGATGGAGCTGAACAGGTAGCCCTCGATAGAGCTGAACAGGTAGACCTCGATAGAGCTGAACAGGTAGACCTCGATGGAGCTGAACAGGTAGACCTCAATAGAGCTGAACAGGTAGACCTCGATAGAGCTGAACGGGTGGACCTCGATAGAGCTGAACAGGTAGACCTCAATAGAGCTGAACGGGTAGACCTCGATAGAGCTGAACAGGTAGACCTCAATAAATTCTGACTGAAAAACTGAAAAAGCCCGGGCATTTCAGATTGACTGATCTCAGGGTCTGACTAAATGTTCCTCACTACTTTTTAGGTTCTGAGCAAAATGTTATTATTGCCCATGTAATACCACAGTAAATGTCGCATCGTGGACACTGCTTCAGAGGTGCTATTGTGCCGTGAGATGTTGGCATTGCTCCGTCCCTAACCCCCAGGCTTTTTCTGTGTTGACATTGCAGGGCAATGCTGGGCACATCAGAGTTGTGCCTTGTGGTCCGACGGTGTTTGCGAGGGCGAGGGACAATCTCTGCTTAATGTGGACAGAGCCATTGACTCAGGGAGCACAAAGGTGAGTCGGGTGGGGGGGACATCCGCTGCCTAATTGGCGTTAACACCGTCTTTAACGCGTCGGGGCAGCGGGGGAGGAGGCGGGGGGGGGGGGGGGGGGGGGGGGGGGGGGGGTCGCTCCGGCGAGGATCAGACCGGCCGGTAAAGGTCGGCCCCGCCCCGGCGGCGTGGATCTCCGGGCTGTGAAATGGAAAAAGGTCACGCCACTCAACGGGGCCCGAGCTCTCACGCCAGCTTAGCTCCCAGCGCCTGGCGGCTGGCGGGCACAGCTCACAGCGCTGTCTGATTGCACCCCTCCATCCCCTCCACCCCCCCCCCACCCTCCCCTCCATCAGCCAGGCTCCCAGAGTGGCGGCCGCAGCCTCGCCGGGCTCAGCGGCAGAGCTTAAGAGAGGCAGGCAGCCGGTGAGGTCCTGTCAAGACTGTGATGGTCGGGGGGGGGGGGGGGGGGGCGGGAGCCACAGCGCGCATCTTAATTCTTAACTGCATCTCAGCGCCGTGTTTTAGCATGAGAAAGCACCCTGTCTCTTCAAGCCAACTCACTCATAATAAACGGTATGGACGTTTCGTGGAATTATGAATTCAGGTTGCACATATAAAGACCCCTCTCTCTCTCTGTCTCTCTGTGTCTCTCTCTCTCTGCAGCACTGTGCATACTGTAAGCGCCTTGGAGCATCCATTAAGTGCTGTGCTGAAGGATGTGCTCAACTCTACCATTACCCCTGTGCGGGGGCAGCTGGGACCTTTCAGGATATCAGGAGTCTTTCGCTCCTCTGCACAGAACACGTTGAATTGGCCATTCACAAATGTAAGTGGACCGGCGCGGGGAGCCTTTTGATGCGACGGCGATATTAGAATAATCTACCGGCTTTTAAGATTTCGCCTCACACCGCCTATCTCAAATGTGATCATCTGCCCCCCCCCCCCCCCCTCTCTCTCCTTCTGCCCGCAGTTGCAGACGATGTAAATTGCGCGCTATGCGATAGCCCGGGGGACTTGTTGGACCAGCTCTTCTGCACCAGTTGTGGTCAGCACTACCATGGGATATGTCTGGACATGGCCGTGACCCCTCTGAGGAGGGCGGGCTGGCAGTGCCCCGAGTGCAAAATCTGCCTGACGTGCAAGTGAGTCACCTGCCTCCCTCCCCCTCTCCTCCCACCTAAATAATCCATCCCCGTCCGCACGCCGTTGCCCGCCTCTCACATGTCTCCTGTAGCCACCGGCCGCGGCGGCCTCCTGCTGCCGGTTTGTTTACCTCTGTGGTTTGCGAGGAGCCAGCTGGATGTTGCACCCCCAAGCCCAGCCTTGTAACATCTGACCTCGCTCAAACAGCGCGGGGGCTCCGCGCACAGACCGGGCCTGTTTGCCTCAGGTGAACACGGCGCCCGCCGAGCTTTCGCCTCGTCCGCGGACACGGAAACCGTGGCATCGGGTTATGCGCCGAGTCCAAACCGGTTTTACGATGGCATAGCAGCCGTCCAGCCATTAACCCGCAGCTCTGTACCCGGAACAGTGTTGTGGAGGTCTGCTGGAGCCTCCACAGCATGCAGAGCAAAGGCAGGGAATACGGCCCGGACGGGTTCCCAGTCCATCACAGGACACACACACACACACACACACACACACACACACACAGAGTGCACACCTATCACACCTCAGGACATCCTAGTCTCCAGTTGACTTAAACTTGCATGTTGCATGTTTTGGACCATGGAAGGAAACCACACTCGTCGCCTCTCAAGGAATCCGGTCCCATAGTGCTGCAATGTTTGCTAAGCTGAAGCGTGTTCGTCAGAGTCGTTCGATGATAAAGGTCCGGCTCTTGCAGGCGTGACATTCAGCCCTGACGCGTCTCCGCACCTACGCATAGCGCCCGGGCCCGCGTGCCGTGTTGACTTGTTGCCGACCGTAGGCGGCGGCCCAGTAAGTGTTGGGCCAGCTGAAGCCGTCAAAGCCAAGCACTGACCGGGGGATGGGTTGTGGCCCTTTAATGCAGAGGACGCGCGGCGAGCGTTCCCTTAGCCCGGCTCGGAGAACCAAAGGGAAGCAAGAGCTCGACTGCAACCTGAAAAACTGAAGTGAAATGAAGACGTTTTGTCGCCAAAGACGACACTCCCCAACGCCGGGAGAGGAGCGCGGCGAACACGGCGACTTTGATCATCCGCGTGGCGCCCCGATAAAAATCCTGCCCCGGTTTTGGCAGAACGAGAGTAAGAAATCAGAAGAGGCGTGACATGGGTTCCAGCCCGTAAAGCCTCTCACGCTCTGCTCTCTCTCTGTGTGTGTGTGTGTGTGTGTGTGTGTGTGTTGTAGGAACCCAGGAGAGGACACTAAAATGCTGGTGTGTGACATGTGCGACAAAGGCTACCATACCTTCTGTCTGCAACCTGCTATGGACTCTCTCCCCACCAACGGATGGAGATGCAAGGTAGGATCCGAGAAACAAACAGACAGACAGACAGACGAGCAAAACATGACTGCGGGTGGCTCGTTCGGGACGTAACGAGGGACCTCTTCGCTGGCGTTTTTCAAAGCGTGTCGCCCAACCTAACGCTGAAAACCATTCTGATATTATCTGTTCACACTTGTGGTTAAGGAGTGAGTCACACGCGCCCTCTGCACCGCGCGACGTTACAGTATGCGTACGTTCAGGCGTCTCTGGGGACGGGCTCCACGCACACACGCACACACACACACACACGCACGCACGCACACTCACCAGACGATTCTGTGTAATTGTGGGAGCGGGCATCCGAGGCAGACGAGCCGGCGGGCGCTGAAAGGTCTTCGCGCTCGGCTTCTCGGTCTGACTCAGCCAGGAGGAACGCAACCCACACACACACGCACACACATGCACAGACGCGCACACAAGCACGCACACCTCCCTGCCTCTCGCATCCCCTGGTTGCCTTGCCACCCAGGCCCCGCTCCCACTCCCACTCATGTGGCAGTCTCATTCTGAGTTCAGTCATGCTACCCAGGAAGTAGAAAGGCGGGTGGGGGAGGGGGTTAAAAAGACGGCATGTCCCCGCATTGTCTTGTGTGCACAGCCTCAGGCAGCCCGGCTCGAGCATAATAAATAAGATAAACCAAGTGATTGCAAACAAAGGGCGGCGCTAACGAGAGCCGGCGCTGCATTAGAAGCCAAGCGGCCTCTCTCGCGTAGCCTCCTCGACGCTTTCTCTGCGGAAACCGCGCTAGCTTCAAAAGTAGACACGGTCGCCGCGCGTCCCGGGCAGGTCTCGCGCCCGTTTCCCCGTTCTGCAGCTTCACTGGCGAATCCGGGAACGCTGCAGCCCGAACCTGAACCGGCCCAGAGCGGCTCAGGGTCACGGCGGTAACTAAGGTTTTCCTCCTCCCCCCTCAGAACTGCCGAGTGTGCATCCAGTGCGGCACGCGGAGCAGCAGGCAGTGGCACCACACCAGCCTGCTGTGTGAGAACTGCGTCCAGAACCAGGACCCCGCTCTGTGCTGTCCAATGTGTGCCTGCATCCTGGACCCCGAGCATCACAAAGACTTACTCTTATGCCAGACTTGCAAAAGGTGAGCACTCTTAACCCCCGTGTCGCGATGCACGTCTCGCCTCGAATCCTCGCGCCCTGCAATCGCAGGCCGTGGATGTGTTTGCCGCGTGGAACAATTCTTTGAAATTCCTGTGCACTCCCTTTTCAGATGGCTACACCTGGAGTGTGAGCGTCAGAACTCAGGCCAAGCAGAAATCCACCCCCGAGAGGACTATGTTTGTTCCAACTGCAGGTCTCCTGCTGCAGAGCAGGCGCTACAGGCAGAGGATATGGACACGGGCCCAGAGCTCAGCCCTCAGCCAGCCTCCATGCACACAGACTCTGAGACTGGCCCACAGCTGGCTAAAAAGCACACGGACCTAGAAGCTGGCACCCAGCCGCCTCCTGAAATGCACAATGACCCCAAACCGGAATTACTAGCTGTTCCATTGCACTCAGATCCAGAGCCTGACCAGGCTGCCGTCCAGGAGGAGAAGCTGGCCACGTCAGCCCAGAAGCCTGGCGGGTCCCCGCTCCAGAAAGGTTAGATCGCCCGCCTTGTTCATTTGTGCCGTCTCAACGTCTTCACCCCCCTCCTCCCCCTCCTCCCCTCGGGGTTCGCCCGCTGCGTGCCTCTCGACGCCCGGACGCGTCAGACGGCGTCCTAGCAGCGGCAGATGAAAGCGCCGCCGTCGTCTTTGTAGGAGTTTGCTTTTGAAGGCGGCTCTGTTCCCGCGGAGGTGCACCACGAGGCCGACAGCGGAGACTCCGTCAGAGTACGCGTCGCGCTCCCCCTCTGGCTCCTCACGCCTGCTCTGAGGGAGCCAAACGTCTGACCTCGGGCCCCGTCTGCACCCTCGGCGTGCTTGCTGCTTTCCGCTGCCTGCCGCCTCGCTTTGTTTCTCATTAGGCCCGAGGAGGCGCTTGAAACCCTCTCGCGAAACGAAAACCTCTTCTCGAGCTCGACGTGTAAATATCGTGGTTACGCTCGTGGTTTCCGTCCGACACCTCACCTCTGTTCCTCCTCGGCTAACCCGGCTTCGCCTCCGCCAGACGGGAGTTCCTGCGGGTCGAACCCCTGAGCGCAACCTGCCAGTCAGAGCCGGGGCGGGCGGCGCCTTGCTTCGACACGGCGCTGGTCTCGGCCAGGGTCTCTCCCAGTCCGCCCGGCGTCATGTGAGCCCCGGTGGAGTGTCAGCACGCGTTAGCCCTGAGCCGGGGCTGTTCCCCATGCTAGCCAGCTCCTCCGCTGCCCACTAGTCTAGACAGCAGCCTCCTCCAGCGGACAGGAGTAGCGCCATGGTGATAATATTAGACCCCCCCACACCCCTACCCTTGTTTGCAAACCTGGCTGGGAGCTACGCCGGCTCACTCACGGCCGCCTCGCTATTTCTACGCCGCTCGCTGCACAACACGTGCCCGGGCCGGCACCACAAACCTTCTTCCTACGTTCTACCTGGTTAATGAGAGGGAAAAAGGGCACGAGCTGTGTGGTATCGGTGGCCTGTGGTTTTCTCTGAGGTTTCTCCTTTTGTTGCAACTGCTAAAGATCCGATTCGGCCTTTGAAATCAGACCAATAGCCAAGATTTGGTTATAATCCAGCGCTTAAGAGGCGAAAAAATAAAGGATAAACAGACGTGCCGGAATTGGCTTGGATGTTCGCCAGTTTATCTGCTTATTGAGCTCCGTCGTGCGAGATTGTGATCATCTGCCCGCACGTAACGTAATGAACGTCATTAGCCGGAGCTGTTCATCACCTGCCAGGTCTCTGGCACTCCACCCGTGACTCCACCCGGCCCGTGCAGCCAGATCCACCCAGTGAGAGTGGGCCTCACCCCCCCCCATCACCTCATTCACTGTAGAAGACGTAGGAGACGTCGGAGGCCCGGGTGCTGATATGAAAGAGAATGTGTGTTCAGCTCGGTCAATAGTTAAAGGCCTGGGATGCTCGGAGGCCCCCTTCTCCTAATTGACTTTCTGGCACGGGCACCGGATGAGCACCTGCAAGCTGCACAGTCATGAGCCCGGAGCACACAGGCCCTGGGATGTGGGTTGCCATGGTTACCGGCTTCCCTGGCAGCGATGCCTAGCAGGTGCATGCGTGTCAGGATCAGCGTGACATGGGAACTTGTAGATTGAAATAGCGGGCGCCTCCTTAAGACTAGGCTATCTGTACGTTTGGGGGGGGGGGCTGGCCTGGCCTGGCAGAATATTGGCTGGGCGTGTGGATGCGCCTGATAGCCAGGAATGACTAGTCCTATTCATGGCGGACTAGCCAAATGCACTGGTGGCCTTTAATGCAGGGATCAAATGGAGACCGGAGCCAAGTGGCGAGAAATAGCCTGGGCGAAATGTTTTCACCATTGTCTTTTTTTTTTTTATTCCCTCATCTCAATGTTGCATTCACTTCTTATGGAGGATTTAAGTTTTATAATTTGCCGCTTTCGCACAGAGGAATGTTCCCTGCATCAGTGAGTTTGATGCAGCAAGGGGAGCAAATGCAACAGGAATGGAAAAATATGCACAATGTGTAAAGCTGACAAAATGTTGGCCTGAATCGCAACCTACCAAATGTGAGGCTGAGCAGGAAAATGAACATGATTTGACGCGTCATCGTCTAATGTTGAGACACAGAAAGCTCCCTCTCTCCATTTATTGCTGCAAGAGGCACAACACAAGGCTACCGTGTCAGATTGTCTTGTTTTGCAGATTATTGCCCGTGTCCTTCGAAGATAATGCGCAGTGGTTCTCATTCAAAGCCGAACGGTTTCCATGACTTTTAGACTGACTGGACTCCACCAGTAGATCTGGGATGACAGGGAGGCCCGATCCATCCAGAAATGTCTCTCCCCCCGTTCGTCTTGTGGACCGAGCGCAGTGCTCACACTCATCCCACCTCTCATTGCTTACCCTATTGGCCGTCCCGCTATCCTTCTCTCCATACGAACGAATGGCGGCATGTTTTAACCTGACGTCCTCCTGTTTTTGACGCTCAGAAGCCTCGGTGGGAGCAGATGCTGTGGAGGAGCAGGCCACCGAACCGTCTGTCGATAGAACTCTAACAGAACTCAAACTAGGTACGTACCGCCGGCCTGTTCGTTTGGGGCTGCTCCCAGTGGGGGGGGGGGCTCATTGATCGGAGAGGGGCCTGTCTCTCCGTTGAGGCGCATGCCCTTCCTCCTCAGAGAACCAGACGGGTGGTCGCTTCTAGTCTGGTCGCTGCCCTCAGAGACCAGACGCTGCTCTAGTTTCTGTAGCGTTGACACGCTCGCACCTGTGGCGCGTAACCACGGAGATGTTTACGAGATGAGACGCTCGGTGAGATTCATCGATAGGTTGTGATGAAGACTGATCGCTGATATTTACATCCAAGCAAAGTTGATGACTCTAAACTAGAGCTTATTTAAGCTAATGAGTCTTCTGCCTGTAGTTCTGTTGATAAAATGAGGAGTACCGCTCAATACTCTTATACTCTCATTAAAGACCATTTAAATGCGTTTTGAGTGGAGTATATGAGCTTCCCGTGCATCCTGGAAAACCAGTGAGCTATTCTCCATTCAGGGAGAACACATGCAGAGTGAAAGGAAGCAAATTTGTCCATCGCTCATCACTCGAGTAAGACCGACACTAAAAACAAAACAATTAGTTGTTTTTTTCAATGTTTGTTTCCAGAACCACCAATAACTTGTTTTTCCATTTTGTGCACAATTGGAATAAGGATAAAGTGAAAGCAGCTTTTTAATTGCAAAAATGAAAAAAAAACAAAAAAAAAACGTGGTGAAATAGGTCAGCTCATTTTCAATTTGACACCACGCGACCCAAAAGTAGGAACTGGTTTTGAGAGCCGCAGGAGGCCGCGTGGTCGGGCCTGGCCTTCAAACCCGCACTCCCACTTCTCTATCCCGCTGCCCCGATGATGTGTAAAGCTGTCCGAGCGCGCTCCTCTGATCGTCCTGTGTGTGCTCCACCCCCCGCAGAATCAAAACCAGCAGCCAGAGCCCAGCTCGCGTCTCCACAGACTCCTGGGTCTTCAGGGACCCGCAGCCAGGAGTGTGAGTCTGTCCCGGCCCGGCCCTCCCTGCAGGAGGAGTCCCTACAGACCCAGGACGGCGCATCGGAACTCAGACCAGCAAAGACAGAGGCCTGTCCCGACGCGGACACGGCCGACCCCAGCACAAAGGATTTTAAGGCCATCATCTCAACCACCAAAGAACCCAGTACTGCATCAGTACCTTTCACGGACCAACCCATGGAGGTCTCGCCGGCCCAGCCTTGCAGCGTGGACGCGGCCGGGCCGTCCCTGCCGGACGGCGCCCCGGAGGACCCTCACAGAGAGGGGAGCGAGGGCGCTTTCCACAGGACCCAGGCCGAGGCCGCTAAGCCCCCCGCCCCGGGGGCGCCGGAGGAGCCGGACACCAAGGCCGGCCTGCCGCTGTCCAGCCCGTCTCCGGAGGACAGGCCCGCGAAGGCGCCCGCCGAGAGGCTGGCAGAGATGGCGTCCCCTCCACCCCACACGGGCCCCCTGGGCCGAGGGACGTCCCCCAGGGAGCCGGCCCAGACCCCCATCCCCCCCTCGCTGAGCGACCACACCAGTGTCATACCCGCCGCCGCCACAACCACCACCACCACCACCACCACCACCACGCTCATACCCCTCACCCCCAAGATCGGAATGGGAAAGCCAGCCATCACCAAGAGGAAGTTCTCCCCCGGGAGGCCACGGGTCAAGCAGGTAGGGGACCACAAGTGGACCGGAGGTCAACCACTGTCTGATTATCTCCTCAGGCTCCAGTGATGGAGCCCTGGAGCTGTTGTAGGGTAACAGGGCAGCGCTCATACCCGGTGTTCCTCTAGAGGATGTGAGAGCATCCTGTGAACCTTGCTGTGTGAAGGCAGATGACGAACGAGGGCTTCTTCTGTAGATGGGCCCATGTCCTTCACTTCTAGTCAGCTTTATTTTGTCTAGCGAGCACTGTATGACATCCAAGATGATGCGAGTGGTGGCAACTGGACCCCTCTTGTACTCCTTCAGTTCTGACTGGTTGGGGTGGAAACCCAGGATTTAACCTCTGCAAGGTTGTTAGCATAGCTACTATTAGCAGCAGTCTGCTGGGAAACGTCAGTTTCTCTATCTTGACATCCGTCGCCCTTCCTCTAGTTTGAAAGACGAGTAAACTTTTTATCTTTAGCATCTCCACTGATCCAGTGGGTGGTGGAGGCCCGAGGCAGGTCGAGTTGTTGAGATCGATCAGCCGACATCTCCGTGTGTGAGCTGCCGGCTGCCGGTGTGTGTCTGGCCAGTCAGTCCTGGGCTTCTCCTCCGGTTGCCACCACTCTGCCAGCCCCTGGATGTCCAGGACCCGGCCGAGGGAGAGTCTCCACAGGCGTTGCTGGACAGCTGGCAGCTTCCTCCAGCTTCCTCGCTCCATCCTTCCACGTGTTGGTCCACCTCCGCCGACCGTCCCCAGCAGTGGCTGGGACGCATCTCTCCATACTCCACCTGAGGGGCCCTCCCATCACCCCCCCCCCCCATCTCCACACGTCCACATCACATCGCTAACACGTGTCATCCGACCGATCGAGGACGCGCATCCATCACGTCCCGCACCGGCTCGCCCCAGCGGCCTCAGCGCTGCGCCGTACCACTCTGTGGCACGCCAGCCCTACTGACTCGTCCCGTCCCCTAATATTAGACCGCCTGAGTCATTACAACATGAATAATAACGGAGACGCCGAGCCGAGACTCTTTGAGACCAAAAAATAATGGGAATAGAATCACACCCGTGGCTATTATATATTATGGATGAAGCTGGATTTCCCCTGGATTTATCCATTCTCTTAGATAAACATTTTACAGCTCCAGTTAATTTGTTACACCAGGCCCGGAGCGCTCTAATCCAATCCAGACATTTAAAAGCCGCTGCTCGTCCCCTGGTCCGGCATGCTGTCATCTGATTGGCTCCTGAGCTGCTGACGCTTCCCCCTCCACCCCTCCTACACACACACACACACACACACACAATGCACGGGCAGATTAAGCTGTGAAACGCCACTAACACAGTTGTGCTTTCCTTTAGATTCCTATCAGAAAACATGCCTCTGAGACTAATGTGCATGACGAGCCTCGAGGAGCGGCTGTAACACTGATAACTCTCATTCCGTAGCACGTCAGGCCCTCTCTCTAGACGGATGTGTATGTGTCGTCCCCCATGGCCACATCAGAGCGCTCACCACATCTTTCTAACATCTATGTTTTGTTTCTTCGCTGGCTTTGTTTTTAAGTTGCTGCATTTTGTCGCCCTCCCCTCCCTCCCTCCCTCCCTCTCTCTCTCACTCTCTCTCACCCGCCCTCCCTTACCTCAGGGTGCATGGAGCCCCCATAGCAGTGTGAGCTCCCCCTTGTCTTGGTCACCAGACCAGCCAGAGGGGTGGGACGTCCCAAAGACCAGGCAGTCGTCAGGCAGCCCCGGCTGGAGCATCCGAGTGGTAAATACAGTGGCTGGCCCCGGGGGCAGCAGCTGCCCTCTGTCAGCCCCCTGTTTGCCCCCCCCCCACCCCCCACCCCAGTGAGGCGCGCTCCCCGAGTGTTGACGTACGGCTGAGTCGCAGCCCGCGCAGACAGCGGGCGCCGCCTGGCAGCCAGGGGAGGGCCGCCACAGACCACTGGTTGAGCTAATGACTTAGTCAAGTGGAACCCAACGATAGGGAAATACTGAAAGTGGATTTCACTGGCTTTGGGGTTGAATAGAGAGATCAAGGGTATGGTGTAATAAGACAGTCCAAACAAATGTCTTAATGAATATGGGTAATGGATGATTACGTCCCTCTCTCTCCCTCTCTCTCTCTCTGTCACTCCCTCTCTCTGTCACTCCCTCTCTCTGTCTATCCCTCTCTCTCTCTCTCACTCTCTCTCTCTGTCTCACTCTCACTCTCTCTCACTCTCTTTTCTGCTCTGCACGGCTCCTTTTCTTTTTTTGTCTTGTTCAAACCCATTTGAGTATTTCCATTCCTCTTGGTTTTGGACTGTCTGTGGAAGGCGGTCGCCATGGCGACGGGCCGTTACTCTTTGCGATGTAGGATGAAGGTTAATTTGCACACAGTGGCAGAAGGGTCCCTGTTCGGGGTTAAACAGCTATTGTGCGCCGTGTGTTTGGCTGGGGAGAAGAAGGACCTCTGTTTGGGATTAAATATTGGGTATAAAGAGGGGGGGGGTGTTGTTTGGGGCAGGGGCTGTCAGGATTAGGCTGTGCTCCCCCCCCCCCCCCTCACCCCACCCACTCCACCCCCAGTTATAAAATGGGCCAAGGGCACAGTGGAGCTAGAACAACAGCTCCAGACGCCCTCTCTACTCCTTCATTTGCAAATAACTTTCCAGTGGGTGTCAAAATGTCAAGGATGGAGAAGTGTATTGATTTGTGGTTTCTACCCTTTGAGCTCCTGCTCCGACTCAAAGGTTATGATTTTTGAGCTATTCAAATTCATTTCAATCGTCTTTTTGTTTTGTTTTTTTACCCCTTTTCTTACACCAACACATCTCTCCGTAACGATAGCGATGGATAAATACCTGCAGGTTTGATCCGTGCGCCACAGCTCTGACTACGTTTCCAGCCGAGTAAAGACGGCTCCCTTTTACTCCGCACTGCGCATGCAGACCTTGAAAGCTCCGGCGAACTTCAGCGAGCAGCTCCCTGCCCTTGCGCGGCTTCGCGGGCTCAGGGCAGCACGCGGCATGGCCGCACGTCGTCTGATCTGCGTCTCGTCTCCCGCAGGGTCGGGGCTCCGGCTTCCCTGGGAGGCGGAGGCCGCGAGGGGCCGGCCTGTCGGGCAGAGCCGGCCGGGGCAGGGCCAGGGGGAAGAACGGAGCGGGCCCCGCCATCAACCCCGGGGTAGGTACTATCGGCAGCACGGTGGCCAGGGGAACGCTGCACGTTTGTGGCAGAGCTGGTAAAGCCTGCACATTTCTGCGGCCGTGCCTCAGCTGTTTGGATCGAAGCGAAGTAATAGCTCATTGTCACTGCTCCTGTTTGCGATTGAACGGACCGTACTCACAAATTGCTCCCTGTGCTCTCCAGGTCGCCACAATAGAGACGCCGTACCAGGTCAAGGAGGAGGAGGAGAACGCCATGCACAACACCGTGGTCATATTCTCCAGCAACGACAGTTTCACATTGAAACAGGTGGGCCCCCCCGTGCCCGTCTCCACTCGTGTAGTGTCCAGTCTGTGCCGAGAGAGGCGTCTCCCGCTGGAGACCCAGACGCGGCCTGCAGGAAATGCAGCCGCTTATATAAGGAAAAGTGATCGTTGTTATCGTGGCCGCTGGCAGATGGTTGTCCAGACCCTGAGAATTGGAGAATAAACACAATCCATTATCCGCGCATCAGTGACAAATGGCTCCGTTCTGTTTACTCCTCACTTAGAAATTCCCCCCCGCTCAGACACGCTCAAAGCAAAGACCTCGGTTTGAAGTCCGGCTCGCGCGTTGTCTGGGCCGCTTCTGGGAGACGGCCGAACCCTGACGCGAAATCCCGCTCCCCCTTCTCTCTCCCCTCGCAGGACATGTGCGTGGTGTGTGGGAGCTTCGGCCTGGGCGCGGAGGGCCGCCTCCTGGCCTGCGCCCAGTGCGGCCAGTGCTACCACCCCTTCTGCGTGGGCATCAAGATCACCAAGGTGGTGCTGAGCAAAGGCTGGCGCTGCCTGGAGTGCACGGTGTGCGAGGCGTGCGGCCAGGCCACCGACCCGGGCCGCCTGCTGCTGTGCGACGACTGCGACATCAGCTACCACACCTACTGCCTGGACCCGCCGCTGCAGAACGTGCCCAAGGACAGCTGGAAGTGCAAGTGGTGCGTGGCCTGCACCCAGTGCGGCGCCACCAGCCCGGGCCTGAGGTGCGAGTGGCAGAATAACTACACCCAGTGTGCCCCCTGCGCCAGCCTCGCCACCTGCCCCATCTGCCTGGTGGACTACAGCGAAGGCACCACCATCCTGCAGTGTCGCCAGTGTGACAGGTCTGCACAGATTTCTTTTTTTGTTCTTCTTGTTTGTTTTAGTAGATTCTTTTTTTTCTGTTCTTTCCCAGACAAGTATGTCTGCTCCGGGCTCATCTTGAACATACTTCAGCTAATTCTCCTCTCCTCTCCTCTCCTCTCCTCTCCTCTCCTCTCCTCTCCTCTCCTCTCCTCTCCTCTCCTCTCCTCTCCTCTCCTCTCCTCCCATCTCCTCTCCTCTGCTCTCCTCTCCTCCCATCCCCTCTCCTCTCCTCTGCTCTCCTCTCCTCTGCTCTCCTCTCCTCTCCTCTCCTCTGCTCTCCTCTCCTCCCATCCCCTCTCCTCTCCTCCCATCCCCTCTCCTCTCCTCCCATCCACTCTCCTCTCCTCCCATCTCCTCTCCTCTCCTCTCCTCTCCTCTCCTCTCCTCTCCTCTCCTCTCCTCTCCTCTCCTCTGCTCTCCTCTGCTCTCCTCTCCTCCCATCCCCTCTCCTCTCCTCTCCTCTCCTCTGCTCTCCTCTGCTCTCCTCTCCTCCCATCCCCTCTCCTCTCCTGCCATCCACTGTCCTCTCCTGCCATCCACTGTCCTCTCCTCCCATCTCATCTCCTCTCCTCTCTCCTCTCCTCCCATCTCATCTCCTCTCCTCTCTCCTCTCCTCCCATCTCATCTCCTCTCCTCTCTCCTCTCCTCCCATCTCCTCTCTTCCCATCTCCTCCCCTCTCCTCTCCTCTCTCTTCTCCTCCTCTCCTCTCCTCTCTGCTCTCCTCCCATCTCATCTCCTCCCTTCTCCTCTCCTCTCCTCTTCTTCCATCTCCTCTCCTCTCCTGCCCTCTCCTCTCCTCCCATCTCCTCTCCTCCCATCTCCTCTACTCCCATCTCCTCTTCTTCCATCTCCTCTCCTCTCCTCCCATCTCCTCTCCTCCCATCTCCTCTCCTCCCATCTCCTCTTCTTCCATCTCCTCTCCTCCCTTCTCCTCTCCTCTCCTCTCCTCTCCTCTCCTCTCCTCTCCTCTCCTCTCCTCTCCTCTCCTCTCCTCTCCTCTCCTCTCCTCTCCTCTCCTCTCCTCCCCTCTCCAGATGGTTCCATGCGTCGTGTCAGGGTCTCCACTCGGAGGAGGACGTGGAAAAAGCTGCAGACAACAGCTTCGACTGCACCATGTGCAGGGCTTTCAAGACCACTAAAGGTTCGAGCGCGCCGACCACTCTTAATCACCCGCGTGCGTGCGTGCGTGTTTTTGTCTGTGCGTGCGTGTGTGTGTGTGTGTGTGTGCGTCTCGAGAGACTCGACTGTGACATTTGATCCTCCTCCTTTTCTCTGTGTGTGTTCATCGGCTTTCTGTGTGTCCTGTGCTGTGCCAGTTGTCACCAAGGCCAGAGATGCCATTGAGCCTGTAGTTATGACGCAGATTGTCACAAAGGCTAAAGAAATGGGTAGGCGCTCAACGTCCATGCATTGCAAATACTCGAGGAGCGCTTCTGTCGAGCACCCGCCCATGGAAGTGTGCTTTTTTTTTTCTGTTTTTTTTTTTTTCTTGAACAGATCTGTCCAGGACCTACACCCAGGACGGCGTGTGCCTGACCGAGTCGGGCCTGTGCCAGCTGCAGAGCTTGTCGGCGACGGCGTCGAGGCGCAGGAAGCCCAAGCCCAAGCTGAAGCTGAAGATCATCAACCAGAACAGCGTGTCGGTGCTGCAGGCCCCCGTGGACCCCCTCTCCGAGCACTCCCGCGACGAGGACATGGAGGACAACAGAGGTACTTGTCTCCCCCGGCGCACAGGCTCCCTCTCTCTCTCTCTTTCTCCTTTGCGAACCAGCACGTGGTTTTTTTGGGGTTCTTTTGGAGTTTACACCAATTCAGACATCAGTCGAGAGCGGTCTGATGTTTTCCTTTAAGCGGCGAGTCAGAAACATGGGAACGACCAAGCGCGGCATCAGTCTGTTCGCGGCACGTGCCTCTCCTGGCTGCGTTTGGTGAGACGCCAGGCCGTTATAAAAATGGTGCGAAAGAAAAGCCAGTCGTTTCCACAGCTGGGACCGCAGGCTTCACGGATGTGGCCCCGGCGGAGAGGAATTGGGCCGGTCTGCAGCTAGCATTGGTTTTGAACGCGGTGGAGGAGTGACGCTCCCGCGTTAATGGAGCCGGCCAGCTTCATTTCAGGCCGGCTAATGTCCTGCCACCGAGCGGAGTTCAGGCCGAGTTGACCCCGCCGCTGTGTTCTGGGGCCCGGCCGGGGTGCTCTGTGCCGCAGGCCTGTCACTCATCATCAATGCTCTCTCTCTCTCCTCCCCCCCTCCCTCTCTCTCTCTCTCTCTCTCCTCCTCTCTCCTCCTCTCCGGCTCTCTCGCAGAGGCGGAGCTCCTGGACTGCGAGGCCAAGTCTGACTCCAGCCTGGAGCGAGAGCCAGCAGAAGACGACTCCAAGGGGGCCGACGGCGGCAAGAAGAGGAAGAGGAAACCGTACCGGCCGGGTAGGGCACCTGATTGAAGGAGACAGCTCCTCTGAAGCGTGAAATGGTGCAGAACATGCCCCACGCTGGAGCCGGAGCTGGAGCTGGAGCAAAAGCACTGCCATCTCAGGGCCTCTGCTGCACAAAGGCCCCCCCCCCATCTCCTATTTCTAATCTTCTCGGCCTGTACAATATCTAGAAGCTCCAGCTCAGCGCGTCTACGAGCAAAGCACGTCCCTTATTGGCCGCTAATCGATAAATACCTCCTCCTCCCAAGGCATCGGTGGCTTCATGGTCCGCCAGAGGAACCGTCCCGGCCAAGGTCCAGGCAAAGCCAAGCGCTCCCTGTGCAGGAAGGATTCCTCCGGTTCCGTGTCGGAGCTTCCTGTGGGAAAAGATGAGGGTCCGTACACGCGGGCCACGGCATCCGCCCACCTCTGCTTCACAGTCCACTTCACAGTCCTCCCAGCCAGTCTGTGTTTACACGTTACCTAATGTGTGCTTCCCGGTCGTAGGATGGACTGAGACCATGCCCGACACGCCTGTGGACGAGACGCCCCCCGGACCAGAGGTGCCCGAGAAAATCAAGAAACGCTACAGGAAGAAGAAAACCAAACTGGAGGAGGCTTTCCCAACCTACCTGCAGGTATGTCGCCTTTGATAGCACAGTCTCTTCCTATCGTTTGATACGAGTTAGCAGAATCAGTTTGTCCAAATATCGCCTTTTCTTTCCAAATTCTGTCTGGTCATGACAAACATATCTACCTCATTAATACGTAATACTTCACTAATCGGGTCCATGCAAATTACCAGCTGTACTTCAGAAATGGCAGATGAAGGCATGTTGGGACAACTTTTGTATGCAAGCACGCTTTTGTTTCGTTGTGCGAGTCCCTCCCGCTCTGCCAGTCCCTCCCGCTCTGCCAGTCCCTCCCGCTCTGCCAGCCCCCCACCCCCCCCACCCCCAAACAGGACCCGGGCCTAGAGTAAAGCCTCTGCCCAGGGCACCACTCCCCGGTCCCCCCCCCCCCCCCCCTGTGAGTGGGCGCTGGCACTCCGCCACAGAGCTGCGTCTGACCCCGGTGCTGGGCTGTCGTCCCCTCCAGGAGGCGTTCTTCGGGAAGGACCTGCTGGACAAGAGCAAGCAGAGCAGGCAGCAGGGGGTGGAGCCGGGCCTGCTGGAGGAAGGCCAGGGCCAGGTGGAGAGGAAGCACCCGGCCGCCGGCTTCCTGGAGCCCTCGTCGGACCCTCTGCTCAGCGCCTCGGCCGCGTCCCTGCCCGCCCGGCCGCCGGCTGCACGTACGTACACACCCCGGCCCCCCGTGGCGCGCTGAGAAGGAGCTGCTAGCAGACAGGGGCCACATGAAAGAGAGAGGACTGCTGCTGAGGGAGCAGAGCTGCTCTTGGAAGGGACTGAGGCCACAGGCCCGTGCTGTTGTTGCTGTTATTATTCTTCTTATTATTTTGGCTCATAGCGATGTCTGGTATCCCATACGTTTTTTTTTTTTTTGTTCAGTTTTGTTTTCTTCCTCCATCTCGGCCCAGTCACAGTGGTTATACAGGAGTTAACAGGTTTGACCGTGTCACCCATCCATTCATAATAGAAGTCAAAGGTTAATCTCCCACCATTAGTGTTTTCTGAGCCAGTTGGGCTGCTACTGCAGCTCCATGCACACACACACACACAGAATTCCTGACTAGGACCGAATAGAATGAGCTTTGTTATTACCCCTCTCTCCCTCCCTCTCTCTCTCCCTCTCTCCCTCTCTCTCTCTCTCTCTCTCTCTCTCTCTCCCTCTCCCTCTACCTCTCCCTCTCTCTCTCTCTCTCTCTCCCTCTCTCCCTCTCCCTCTCTCCCTCCCCTCTCTCTCGACCCGTTTCTCCGTTTTACGTGGAATCGCACCCGCCCCTTTAAGCTGTCCCGAATGAATCAAAACATGTGTCCGAAAACACAGCGGTGCCACTTTGGAGCTGTGCAAGAAACCAACTTTTCGAGATTGACGGTGAACAGGAGCGGTCTCGCCTCCGAGGGCGGTCCAGCACGCCCTGCGTCACCTGCTCGGTGCACAGTGAACCTGTCCGCCTCCCCTCTAAACAACAGGCCAGAGGGCTTACTCTGCACACGCTAGTTGACGGTTTGGAAGTAGCACTCCTGTAACCTCCGCAGCTGCGACCTCCAGACAGGAGATGTTTGTGAACATCCCCGAAAGGGGGGGGGGCGGGGGCTGCAGCTAAGAACTGATTGTGCTCCGCTTATCTGAGGAGTCTGAGCACACGCAAAGCAGTCCACCTCCTCCAACAGCAGCGCCGACACACAGCTCCAATGGCCAAGGCAAGCACGTCTGCCTCGAATGAATGACGATGCCTTACGGTGGTTAGTCGAGGCCTGGCGTTTGTTCAGCCTATGCCAAAGCCTGCAACCCTCTGATGAAACGGCTCCAGCTCATGATCTCATGTCCATTCAACATCGTTCATCAGTTATGATTTGTGACGCCTTGGTTTTCTTTCTTTCTTCCTTTGTCTTTTTTTTTTTTGTTCCTCCCTGTTTTCTCCATTCACAGAGACGTCCGAGGAACCATTAGTTGATCTATCTGATGTTCTGAACACTGATGCAGACATCTTGGGGATGCTGGGAAAGCCGAGCGGTGACTCTGGTGCGTCCACGACCTCCCACAGGCCTGTCACGCTGGCCCCAACGCTCGACACTCACCGTCTCGACACCTTTTAGATTGGCTGTCTTAGAAAGAAAACCTCCTCCGCGAGGTGCACAGATGTCCCCAGGCCGCAGGCTCACGTAGCCGCCACCACTTAGCGACCCCCCCCACCCCTTTTTATTTTTCAACAGTAGCTTTCGTTCATCCTTGGTTTCGTTCCGTTCTGTTTGCATTGTCTGAAGTGTGTTGTGCCTGTTCTGTCCTCACGGTTTTTTTCACTCATTTTATCTGGTTTTGGGTTCTTGTAGGTCTTGATTTTTGCCCCTTCCAGGTTGACAGCTCACCTCCTCCTTTTGGTAAGGGTGCTATGGCCTACTAATCCCTCGCTTTGGTGCCTTCCTCCTCTCTCTCTCTCGCAGTATGTGTCTCTTGAGTGTGCATGCGTACGAGCCGCTTCGTACTTAGCCTTTAACCCCCCCACACCCCACCCCCTCCCAACCATCTCCAGAATGCTGTAACACTCATGAACCGCTCAGTGCTTACCTAACACCCACCCCTCCCCACCCCGCGCACAGTATTCACTAAAACGCACATGGAGCGTCACTCTCCGTGAGCGTCCCCAAAACCCCCTTCCAAAGTGGTGATACTCCTTAGATTAGCCTAATCGAAGACGTCTCAAGGATAGCGGGGGGGGGGGGGGGGCAAGCCGACAGGGGCGTCCCGGCGATCAGGAAACGAGCGGCCGGGTCTCGCGGCTCAGAGAGGCGGCCGTCCTCGCCTTGGCTGTGCGGCACAAGCCTCGTCCCTTTGTCCGAGGCATTCTGCCCGTCCTCAGGGCCCTACGGCCCGCAATGAGTTACTTTTTCTCCCCCCCTTTACGAACTGCCGATGGAGAGGAGGGAGAGTGGTTTGCAGAACACCTTCCCCCGCATCGTCACAGCCCAGGCTATTAAGAGCGCGCGTTGGAAGAGGTTAGGCTTAGGGTGCGGCAGCTTCCTCGCTAGCGATGGCCGCTCAGGATCGGGGTAACCCGTCTCGTCCCTTCGCAGCTTCCGAACGCTGTTCTGAAACGGCACAGGGACCCCGAGGAGCCCCGCTTGTTTTCTGTTCCGCCGCGTTCCAGCGGCCCACCGTGAACACGTTTTTCACTCCACGTTCTATTAACCGCCACATCCTTGGTGGGATACTTCCTCGCTCTTGTCGGTCGTTGTTGCCTTTTTTACAATGATTTTCCTGCGTGCGTGCGTGCATGTGCGTGCGTGCACACGTGGTGATCCGTTGTTTTTGCTTGCCTGTGTGTGTTTCCACAGCCGGGCTGGACATCGGGCCCCTGACAGACACGTCCCCGGTGGTGCACCAGTCCCAGGCGGGTCGCAGGACGCCCCGGGCCCTGCCGGAGGAGCCCTTGGACGGCATCCTCAGCCCGGAGCTGGACAAGATGGTCACCGACGGTCAGTGTGGGACCCCGCCGTTCTCCCCTCTTGCTCGAGAGGTTACATGCTTATGCGCCACTCATGCTCTATTTTTTTTCTGTCTTTCAGAATCCATTCTCAGCAAACTTTACAAAATCCCAGGTTTGTGGTCTCCTCCTTCCCTATAAAACACCTTAAAGACAGCTTTTGCCAGACTAATCCCTACTTTCCCGATTCAAGCATTGACCGTTGTTTGTCCTGTGCCGCAGAGCTGGAGGGCAAAGATGTGGAGGATCTCTTCACAGCGGTCCTCAGCCCGAGCACGAGCCAACCACCTCCACCACCACAGGTGCCTCACCCCCAGGGTCCAGGGCCTCTCCCTGCCACGCCTGGCACTAGCATGCCTCACCACAGCGCAGGTAGGCCGACAGGCGCCGACGCATTCCTTCCTGCTCTCTACATCCGTGCGCTCCTTTCTTCCTCTTCCTCTTCTTTCCTTCCCACAACCCTTGAATCGTGCGTTGCAGGGAACCCCATGTTTCCACGGATGCCAATGATGAATGGTATGATGGGACCAAACCAACGCTTCCCTGCAAACCCCGGAGCAGGGCCCTGCATCCCGGAAAATTTCCCCCCTCTCAACCGTATGCCTTTCGCTGACAATCCAAGGTGGGACGTGCTTTCTGTGCTCCTCAGTCGACAGAACGCTCTTTCCCGTGCGAACCCTGAACGCGCCTCACGGTGGGCCGTCTCTCCCCGTGTGCTCGCAGGGATAGAAAGTTCAATCAGATGCCCCGAGAGGCAGTCGGTCCGTGGCCGTCCCCCGCCCATGGACCCGGCCCTGCGCCCCCGGGACCGCTGCCCGAGGGAGAGACCGAAGCCATGTCCAACGCCCAAAGGAGCACGCTCAAGTGGGAAAAGGAAGAAACTCTCGGGGAGCTAGCCACTGTAGCGCCTGTTTTATATACCAATGTCAATTTCCCCACGCTCAAGGAAGAATACCCAGGTTGGTGCGACGGCCTCGGCACACTGCATGCTGCCCTGTCCGTCACTCTGAGCGCTGCTCGTCTCCCGGCAGCCGTGCCATGCAGAAAATGCCTTGTGTGTGTGTGTGTGTGTGTGTGTGTGTGCGCGCTGCCAGTCTGTCGGCATGACAACCCCCTCTCCTTCATTCAACAGACTGGTCCACAAGGGTAAAGCAAATTGCAAAACTGTGGAGGAAAGCTAGTTCTCAAGACAGGGCCCCATATGTGGTAAGATCACTGTTATCACTGTCAAACTTCTTGTCCGTCTTGTTCTGTGTGGACGCCGCGCCGGCTCGTCTGTACGCAGGAGGCGCGGGCTCCTTTTATCGCGTCCCTCCGCCTCGTGCCAGTGCAGTGTGAGGCCCGGCCATTCACAGATGAACTCATTAACATAGGAAACCCCGCTCGGCGTCGGGGCTCGCCGCGATCCCGAGGAATTAAGTTGGCGAGAAGCGATTTTCATGCTCCCGAGCGCGATGATGAACGGAGCCCGCAGGTAGTTTGTCTCGTGTTCTGGAAGATGGACGCACGGCGGCCTCTCGTTATTCGACAGCTCGCCTAATCATCCCGTTCAGCGTGAGGAGATTCTACATTTTTGGGCCGAGGTTGCCAGGGTGAAAAGCGCTTCCCTCTTATGTAGCTCTGCACCTAATGAGGTAGAAAGCGCAACATTCGATCGAACCAACGCAGAGGGCACCAAAGCTGCAGCTTTGTTTACCAGCACGTCGGTATTGACTGAGGCGGCTCTGCGGGCGTTCCCGTACCGTGTTCGGGCCCTGTGCCGGCCATGTCTGGTCCTCGGCCCGTGCACGGATGCCGCAGCTCTCGCCCGTCAGACCGCTGTGAGCGTCGGCGCCGCTGGTACCCGGGCCCGCGAGAGCAGCCGGGAGACGCCTTTTGATGTGAATGCGTCTGCCAGTCGTGGAGTCTCCGAGCTGTCGAATCGAGCGCTATGAAAGAGAATTCCATATCGCACGTAAAGCAGTTGTTGTTTCAGCAGCGAGCGGAATTCCTCCGGCGTCCAGCATGTTGATGATGTCACGACAGTGACGCGCTGCGCACAACCAACACAGTCCGTGTCGGTACGTCTGGCTGATTGTCTGCTCTCCCCCTCTCTCCCTCCCCTCTCCCCCTCCCCCTTCCCCCCCAATTGTGATTGATTTGCTGTTTAGCAAAAGGCAAGAGATAACCGAGCAGCCCTGCGCATCAACAAAGTCCAGATGTCGAATGAGACCGTGAAGAGGCACCATCCACAGCAACATCCCCCTGAGGTGTTTGATCCCAACATACCACTAGACACAGAACTGCTGTTTAAAGACCCTTTGAAACCAAAAGAGTCAGAGCATGAACAAGAGTGGAAGTTTAGACAGGTAAGAGTGTATGCAATGAAGTCAGCGAATGCAGCGGCAGGTCCACTTAATGTTAAGACAGCTAAAGAAGTGGTGGTTTAATAAAGCTCCCTAAACTACTGCACTATCCTCCACATTAACCCTGATGACATTGGTGGTTAGTAGGTCCAGTACATTTTTTTGGCATGAGCGTGAGGTATCGGCCGCGTCCCGTTTTGGCGTCTAATGCCGCGTTTCACTGTGCCCCTCCCCGACAGCAAATGAGGCAGAAGAGCAAACAGCAAGCCAAAATCGAAGCCACTCAGAAACTGGAGCAAGTGAAGAACGAGCAACTGCAGCAGCAGCAGCAGCAGCAGCAGCAGCAGGGGGGCAACCCGTCGGAGGGGGACGGCAATAACAGTGGCAACCAGAGCCCGGCCTCGCAGCCCAGCAACGGCAGCATGTCGCCCATGCAGCAGCTCAACGCTAAGGACGCCTTTGCCAGGCCTCAGTTGCCGGGGACGCCCACTTCCTGTCCCTCGGAGGACGTCTTCCTGCGGCCGCCTCCCCCCCCTCCGTCCGGCCCCTCCTCCCAGCCTCAGTCGCCGCAGGTGTTCTCACCGGGCTCCTCTGGCTCGAGGCCCTCCTCTCCGTGGGACCCGTATGCAAAGATGGTGGGGACGCCGAGGCCGCCCAACACGTGTCGGAGGATGCCCGTGGAATCTGGCAAGTCCCCCACCTCCCTGATGGAGCAGGACCGGGGGAGGCCCTCCCCCGCCCACGAGTCCTTTGGCTCCCCAACGTCCATGAGCAGTGACCCGTACGCCAAGCCTCCAGACACGCCGAGGCCCGCCGGAGACATGGACCCTTTCCTGAAGCCCATGGGTCCCCCGAGGGCCAGTCCAGCCGCCCAGGGGAGGCCCCCGATGGGTTCCCCAGGCAGAGACCCGTACTCCAGGCCCATGATAAGGAACGAGGCCTACCAGCGCATGGCCCAGAACAGGATGATCTTGTCTGACCCCTATTCAAGGCCACTGATGGCACCGATCCCTGGAAGCAATGAGTCTGGCTCGGTCCCCCTGTTCAAAACACCCATGCCCCCGTCTCAGGCTCAGGATCCCTTCAACCGACCAGGTCCACACCTCGACAGGTTCTCTCAGAACCACCAGAATGACCCTTACGCCCAGCCCCCGCACACTCCAAGACCCTCTGGGAACGACAGCTTCACCAGTCCCCCTCGGATGGGCCCGCAGCATCACCCTCAGGTGCACCCATTCGCCCAACCGGGACCGATGTCTCAGATGTCCAGGAATCCTTACGCGCACGCGCCTTCCACCCCCAGGCCAGACCACTTCACATACGACCCTTTCGCCCAGCCGTCTGCCCCCAGCAAGCAAGCTGCCGACCCCTTCTCTCAGTCTACGGGTAACCAACGGTCCATGAACGACCCCGGCCCTCAAGGTCGGCCCTTTTTTGAGCCCTACGCCCGGCCTCCGGGCACCCCGCGTCCGCATGACAACTACGGTCAGTCCTCAAACCCCAGCCCGTCCTCCGACCCCTACTCACAGGCCCCCTCCACTCCTCGGCCCGGTGGGATGAGCCAGTTCCCCCATCAGTCGCACCCTGGTCAGAGGATGTCGCCCTCCCACTCGGTGGACCCCTACGCTCAGCCGCCAGGCACCCCGCGGCCCTCTGTGGCCGACAGGTTTCCCAAGTCGCTGGGCAACCAGAGGGGGCCCATGGAATTCCCCGGGACCCCGGGGCCATCGAGGCCGGGCGCCAACGACATCTTCTCCCAGCCCGCGCCCCCCAGGCCAATGATGAGTGACCCCTACGCGCAGCCCCCAGGGACCCCCAGGCCCGGCCCCGACGCGCTCGGCAGACAGGGGCCGAGGCTGGGGCCCATGGGAGGCCAGGATCCCTTCTCCCCGCCGCAGGCCAGGCTGCAGGAGCCCTTCCCCCACCCGGGCTCGCAGACGCCCAAGCACCCCGGCGTGCCCGAGGACGGGTTCATCCAGTCGCCCTCCAGGAGGCCCGGGCACACGCCGGGGCACGACCCGTTCGAGCCGGCGCCCATGACCCCTCACCCGCAGTCGGCAGACAAGCTGGACGCCAAGGACCAGTCGGGCGTGGGCGGCGCGGGACCCGTCGGCCAGGACCCGGGCCAGCTGAGCAGCAACCCGCAGATGCCCGGCGCCTCCTCCGACGCCCAGGGGGTCGCTCTGGCCGACAGCGAGGAGAAACTCAGACAGGTACATGAACGATCCTGCCTCTGCTCTTTGCAGCGTTGACACCATTTCCCCCTTTAAATGCCACTTTACTCTGACCAAACAAGAGCAAAGCAGGTATATGTTTATACAGACGTATAGGCCAAGTCAACGTATGTCTGTCAGTTCTTTCTCTATCTCTGGCTCCTTATGTTGGGAATAATAGCTGTAATAGTAAAACATGCACAGTGGGAGCTGCTCCAGGGCTCCATTCGTCTGTGACTAGCGTGTGAGGAGGCTGACCGTGTGTGTTTCCGTGCAGAGACAGCGCATCAGGGAGCTGATCCTGAAGCAGCAGCAGCAGCGCAGCGCCATCCGACAGGAGCGGGGCCCCCCGGACGTGGCCGGCGCCATGACCCCGGGGACGCCGCAGCCCTGGCCCCAGGAGGGCCCCGGGCAGCAGGGCGAGATGTTCAACCGCCCGCCTCCCCCGTACCCGGGACAGGGACCCATGAGGGGGCCCATGAGGTTTCCCGGGCCGTTTCCGGGCGACCAGCGCGCACCCTTCCCGAACGAGGGACAGATGCCCCAGGGCCCACATCCCGGAGATCCTAACCTGAGACAGCAGGGACCAAGGTTCGTGACGTCGTGCTGCTCTCAATGCCCCCCTCTGTGCTGCAGAGACCGCGTGGCTCGGCACCGCGCCGACGGCCGCCTTCTCCCCCTCCCTGTTAAATGCACGTCTCGTTTCATTTTTAGGTTCGCCTTTCCACCGGGGGTCATGGGACCTCACGGCGCCCAGGAGTTCTTCCTCCGCGGCCAGCACCCCATGCAGGACGTGCCTCCTCAGATGCGACGCTCCATGTCCGCGGAGATGGCCAAGAGCATGGGCGGCAACGGCATGGGCATGCCCCAGCACTTCCCGCCGCGCGGCATGCCGGTGCAGCAGCACAACATCATGGGCCAGCCCTTCATCGAGCTGCGGCACAGAGCTGCAGAGAGCCGGCCGCGGCTGCCTTTCACCCCGGCCGCCATGCCGGGCGCCAACATGAACCCCAGCCTGCAGCCTCCGAAGCTACAAGGCTTCCCAGGGGTGCCCGACGCCCGCTTCCCTCTGAACCAGGGCCTGAGGATGGCCGACCCCATGGGCGGGCAGGCCGGCCACGTCCAGCTGTCCGCCAGCATGGACAATCTCCACCACCAGGCCCAGATGGCAGGCAACGGCGCGCTCAAGCAGTCCCCCCTGATGAGGTCCATGAGCCAGCCCGCGTCCAACGTCGCCCAGAACATGGCGGCGCCCATGATGCTGTCCGCCCCCCCCGCCGGGCCGACGGAGCCGGCCTCGGTGGCCGGCAGCGAGGCGGTGGAGGAGAAGCTGGACGCCGAGGAGTCGGCCGTCAAAGACCTGGAGGACGTGGAGGTCAAAGACCTGGTGGACGCCGACTTGGAAAACCTCAACCTGGACCCGGACGACGGCAAAGACCTGGACCTGGAGACCAACGACCTCCACCTGGACGACTTCCTGACGTCCGGGAAGTTCGACATCATCGCCTACACGGACCCCGACCTGGACGACCTGAAGAAGGACATGTTCAACGAGGAGCTGGACCTCAGCGACCCCATGGACGACGGCGCCGACGCGGCGGAGGCCGGCAAGGCGGCGGGGCCCGAGGCCCCGTCCGCCGCGGGGGCCGCGCTGGCCAAGGCCGAGGCCTCCTCGGGCGAGCCGTCGGCGGCCGACGCCAAGCTGGACGGCCCCGGGCGCCCGGAGCCCGCGTGCCAGGCCCCTGGGCAGGAGATCAAGAGCGAGGCCAAGGAGTGTCAGAAAGCCGAGGCCATGGAGCAGCAGCAGCAGGCGGCGGGGAACGGCATGGCGGCCAACCAGCAGGGCGTGCTGTGCGACTCCACCCCGGTGCTGTCCAGCCTGCTCGTTAAGCAGCAGCCCGAGGAGCACTCGTTAAACCCCATCGCCGAGCCCGTCGGTCACGCGGGCGGCCTCCTGGCCCCGCAGAGCCAAGCGGCCGACGCTCAGCACGGCCCGGCCCTGGCCCTGCCCGACGACGCCGCCGCCGCCGCCGCCCCGGGGGACGGGGCCCCCATGGCCGGCTTCGCCGCCGAGCACCAGGTGGCGCTGGGCCCCGGCGCGGAGCAGGCGCAGCTCAGCCAGGCCATGGGCCAGCACCGGCCCCTCCTGCTGGAGGAGCAGCCGCTGCTGCTGCAGGACCTCCTGGACCAGGAGAGGCAGGAGCAGCAGCAGCAGAGGCAGATGCAGGCCATGATCCGCCAGCGCTCCAGCGACTCCTTCTTCCCCAACATCGGTAGGTCTGAGCGGAGCGCGGCGGCCGGGGTGGGTGCGCGTTTCAGCAGACTGCTTTGCTCTGAGCCCCCTGCGTCTGTCTCTGTCTGTGTGTGTGTGTGTGTGTGTGGGTTTCCCAGATTTCGACGCCATCACCGACCCGATCATGAAAGCGAAGATGGTGGCGCTGAAGGGCATCAACAAGGTCATGGTGCAGAACAACATGGGAATGACTCCCATGGTGATGAACAGGTAAGCGCCTCCTCCGCCCTGGCGAAACGAGCGCTTTGGTCGACGCCGCATCGTCCTCAGTGACGGGAGTGTCCTGTCTTGCAGGTTTCCTCCCGGTCCCGTGGCGCCGTGTCCCGAGAGCACTCCGCTCCCCCCGCAGGTCGTCGGACAGGTAACGCGTTGCTCCTTGCTTCTTTGCTTCTTGACTCTGTGGAGTGAAACGCGTTTTGACTCGTCTGTGACTCCCTCCTGGTCCGTCTCGCCCCCAGGATGGCAAACTGACGCAAGTGGCGAGACCGAACCCTCCGAACTTCGGACCGGGATTTGTCAGTAAGTTTCCGGAAAAAAAAAAAAGCAGAAATGTACATGCATCTTCAGCTTTTTGGCTCAAAGGTCTGTCAGGCCCCCGATTTGTGAAGACGTTTGTTTTTTTTTGTTTTGTTTTTTTTCTCCGCGCTGTCAAGATCGCTAACAGACGAGTCCTTTTCTTCTTCCCAGACAATGCTCAGCGGGCTCAGTATGAGGAGTGGCTCCAGGAGACTCAGCAACTACTTCAAATGCAGCAGAAGTTTCTGGAGGAGAAGATCGGCGCTCACAGGAAGTCGAAGAAAGCCCTGTCTGCCAAGCAGAGGACGGCCAAGAAGGCAGGCAGAGAGTTCCCCGAGGAGGACGCCGAGCAGCTCAAGCATGTCACGGAGCAGCAGGGTGTGGTGCAGAAGCAACTGGAGCAGGTGAGCGGTCGGCCTGTCAAGCTCCAAGCCTTCCTCCCCGCCTCGCTCCCCCCTCCGTCCGATCGCGGCCCTCCCCCTCCCCCTCCCCCTTCCATCGGCCCAGCTGCAGAGCTAAGCCTCCAGGGTTAGAACGGGCAGGCCTGTGGCTTCAACCTGGCCTGTGTCCCCAGCGTTTGCCTCCTCCCTTCTTCAGGTTGCATCGTTCTGTCGGACCGCATGTGCCGCCAGAGCGGTTTAATCAAAGAGATTTGCGTGGCAGCGTCACAGCGGCACTCACTTTTTAAACGTGGAGACGCGTGTGTGTGTAATGTTTAAGCCAGAGGTATCCTTAATTAAGCAGACGTAATTAGTACCGAGTGATTAATTGATCTAATTCGCCGAGCTGAAACTGAAACGAAAACCCCATTTGAACAGACCGAAGCGGCTTTTTTTTGAGCAGGCCGCTTTGGCTCCCTCTGTTTGTGCCTTTGAACAAAGAAAAGCGGTGCTGTTGATCGTGCTGTCAGGCCGCGACTTAAAAGTCGACTTTTGTCACTCGCGCGACTGTTTGAAGGCGGAGCGCTTCATTTGCTCCCCGGGGGGGCCGACCCGCGTCCCCCCCCCCAAATGTGTAACGCGAGCGTGACGCGGCGCATAAGTACTGGTCGCGCTCACCGTCCCGCCCTCTCCCTCTCAGATCCGCAAGCAGCAGAAGGAGCACGCCGAGCTGATCGAGGAGTACCGCGTCAAGCAGCAGCAGAACAACATGGCGCCCGTCGTGCCGGGGCTGCACGCCATGCCGGGGCCGGCCGGGATGGTGGCGGCCGGGCCCCCCATGGTGCCCGCCGGCCCGCCCATGCCTCAGCCCCCCATCAACCCCATGATGCAGATGCCCCTTCACCCCGGCCCGCCCGCCGGCCCCGGCTGCATGCCCGCGCCTCCCCCGGGCTGGCACCCCGGCCCCCAGATGCCCCTGAGCGGGCCGGGCATGCCGGCCCTCCTGCCGCCCCAGGTGCCGGTGGTGGGCGGGGGCCCGCCCCACCCCATGCCCATGGGCAGCATGCCGCCGCACGGGCCCATGCCGCTGGAGCCCCAGGCGCCGCCCCCGGCCCCGCCCCCGCCACCGGCGGGGCCCGGGGCCGGGCCGGGCGCAGTGAAGCCCATGCCGGCCGGCGGCGTCAAGTTCGACGACAACAACCCGTTCAGCGAGGGCTTCCAGGAGCGCGAGAGGAGGGAGCGGCTGCGCGAGCAGCAGGAGAGGCAGCGCGTGCAGCTCATGCACGAGGTGGAGCGCCAGCGGGCCCTCAAGCACCGCATGGAGCTGGAGCAGCAGGGCATGCTGGGGCCCGACGCCGGCATGCCGGCCCTGGCCCAGATGCCCTTCTTCAACTCGGAGCTGCCCCAGGACTTCATGCAGCCCCAGAGGCCTCCCCCTCCCCCCCTGCAGCAGCAGCAGCAGCAGCAGCCGCAGGGGCCCATGTTCCCCCAGCAGCAGGCCATGCAGCCCGGCATGGGCTCCCCGCCCGCCGCCTTCATGCAGGCCGACCGGAGGCCCATGATGGGCAACGGGATGATGGCCCGGGACATGGGCCCCGGGTTCGGGCCCGACGGCATGGCCCTGCAGGCGGCCGGCTTCCCCCAGGGCCAGCCCCGGCCGCGCCACTTCAGCGGGCCCGGCATGATGCTGCAGATGCCCGGGGAGGGCCCGCCGTTCGGGGCCGACGCCGCCACGCCCCTGCCCTCCAACTTCCCCGGCTCGGGCCAGTCGCTGATCCAGCTCTACTCCAACATCATCCCGGACGAGAAGGGCAAGAAGAAGAGGAACCGCAAGAAGAAGAAGGAGGACGACGCCGACTCGGTGAAGACGCCCTCCACGCCGCACTCGGACCTCACCGCCCCGCTGACGCCGTGCGTCTCCGACACGTCCTCCACCCCCACCAGGAACACGCACCTGTTTGGCGACCAGGACCTGTCCCGCTCCCCGCTGCTGGGCTCCACCACCCCCAGCCACTCGGAGCTGGAGAGGCAGCTGTCCGGGGGGCAGCAGGCCGGCCTGATGTCGGAGGCGGCCCGGGCCCAGGCCCAGGAGCACGACCGGATCCTGAACAACATCAAGCTGGAGCAGACGGACGCCAGCGAGTGCCACGGGCCGCGCGACGCCTCCATCGGCTCCGACGTGGGCCCCGTGAAGGAGGAGGCCAACAAAGGGGGCGCGTCCCCCTTCCCCGCCGGCCAGAGTCCAAACAAGGGCGAGGCGGGCAACGAGCTGCTCAAACACCTGCTGAAGAACAAGAGCACGCCTCCGCCCGGCTTCTCCCAGCAGAGGTCAGAGGAGAGCCTGCGCTCCGAGGAGGAGGACCCCGCCGACTGCAAGGCCCTGCTGCGGCAGAGCTCCATGGACAGCAACGGGGTGAGTCTGCACGTCACTCGCACGCTTTGAGGGGCCGAGAGGAGGTGGGGGGAGGAGGGAGGGAGGGAGGAGGGGGGGTGTGATCAGAACAGTGACTCATAGACAGGCCAAGTGATTCACATGGGAGTCGCCTCACAGTCAAATTGGCCTGAGTCACGGCTGTCGGGGTCCGAGTGAGTCACGGCCCGCCGTTTGAAAGCGAGGGCTCCGTAGCGGCGCCGGCAGGCAGGTTCACCGACGCGTCAACCCCCTCCGTGTCACCAGGCGTACTCCGATGGCACGGCCGACTTCCCCGGACCCCTGCTGCCCGAGCAGGAGAAGAAGAAGGGCCGCAACAAGAGGGCTCCCAAAGGAGGGGACAAGCCTCCGTCCCGCTACAAGAAGAGGAAGAAGGACGGGGACGACAGGCAGCTGATGCACGCTGGCACCGACACAGTCATGACCCAGATCAAACAGGTAGGACTGACTGGTCCACGCTGGAGGAGGGCGGCATGGTTAGAGCCTGGAATACAGACGCCTCATTCCACATTTCACTGTATCGATCTCCTCCTCTGCAGAAAGCCGTCTCCACCCAGTGCACCGACACTTTTCTTCACACATGCTAAGCGCATTACAGTAATTAGGTGCTTGTTAGATGACAGACGCACGCACGCACACACACACACACACACACACACACACAGAAGAAGCCGTCGTTATGCAGGAGAGTGGAGGGGGATCCGTGATTATATCGCCGGGCCCTCGTTGATTGAGGCTTATTGATTTAGACTTACACTCATTATGTAGCACAATTAAATGTGGCGCGACAGCCTCTCAACATCAAAGCAGAGTGGCATGATAGCTTCCATCCACCCATAAACCCATCCACCCATCCACCCATAAACCCATCCACCCATCCATCCACCCACCCATCCACCCATCCATCCACCCACCCATCCACCCATCCATCCACCCACCCACCCACCCACCCACCCATCCACCCACCCACCCACCCACCCATCCACCCACCCACCCACCCATCCACCCACCCATCCATCCATCCACCCACCCACCCACCCATCCACCCATAAACCCATCCACCCATCCATCCACCCATCCATCCATCCATCCACCCACCCACCCACCCACCCATCCACCCATCCACCCACCCACCCACCCACCCATCCATCCATCCATCCATCCATCCATCACCTCACCTGCTTCGTACCGCAGTGCTGTTGCAGAGGGTGCACATACACACACACACACACCATTCACCCACATCTATAAAGTGACGTTTGGAGCTCGACTTGTCGTGATATGTGTGTGAGACTATGAATCGTTTGACTAATTACCAACTTCACTCCTGTTCTCTCTGTCTCTCTCTCTGGCTCTCTCTCTCTCTCTCTCTCTCCGTCTCTCTCCGTCTCTCTTTCTCTCCCTCCCTCTGTCTGCCCCCTGACACAGCAGCTCTCCCTGCTGCCCCTCATGGAGCCTCTGATCGGGGTCAACTTTGCCCACTTTGCCCCGTACGGCAGCGGGCAGCTCAACGGCGAGAACCTGCTGTCCGGCACCTTCGGCAGCGCCTCGCTGGACGGCGTGTCCGACTACTACTCCCAGCTGGCCTACAAGGTGAGCCCTGCCTGCCTGCCTCCCTCCCTCCGCCTCGCTCCTGCCCGGGCACCGATGTGTTCCTTTGCACTGACACGCGCTGCCTGTGGCGTTCACAGCAGAGCAACCTCAGCAATCCGCCGACACCGCCGGCCTCTCTGCCTCCCACTCCGCCACCTGTGAACAGGCAGAAGATGATCAACGGCTTTGCGACGACAGAGGAGCTGGCCAGCAAAGCCGCAGCCATGGGTAAGCACTGGTGATGGCATGGCAACACTACACACACACACACACACACACACAAAGGAACATGCGAGTCAGGTTTTTCCACATAGACAGGAGAGATGCTACAGCCACACTAACATTTTACCCCATTTCCATGTTTCAGTGTCCAAAGGCCTGGTCCCCAAGCCGCTCCACGTTCCGTTCAGGACCGAGGAAGACCTGCTGGCTCGAGCCATCGCCCAGGGCCCTAAGACCGTGGACGTCCCCGCCTCGCTCCCCACCCCTCCTCACAACAACCAGGAAGAGCTCAGGTATAGTCCCATCATTCCCGTCAGTCACGCGCAGACGCTTGGTTCCGGCCGCCCTGGTTTCTGACGGCGTTCCCTCCACGCTACGGCCACAGTAACCGAGGACAGGAGCCGTGCAAAGACAGGGACACCCCGGACAGCTTCGTCCCGTCCTCGTCTCCCGAGAGCGTGGTGGGCGTGGAGATCAGCCGCTACCCGGACCTGTCCCTGGTGAAGGAGGAGCCCCCGTCTCCCTGCCTGTCGCCCGTCCTCCCCATGCTGCCCGCGCCCGACGGGAAAGGTGAGGACGAGCGGCTCCGGCTGGATCCAGCCCCGTCCAGCGTGTCCTCGCAGTGCAGCGGCTCATCGCCTTCTCTCTCTCTCTCTCTCTCTCTCTCTCTCTCTCTCCAGGCACTGAAATCAAACTGCAGGATATCAAGACGGAGCCCTCTGCCATGTTTTTCGGCGCCCCCTTCGGCCCCATGTCCAACGACTCCAAACAAGGCCTGGTGTCCGTCGCTATCACACTGAGACCAGCTGCAGCCGAGGTACTGACACTCCAGGGTTCAGACGGATGAGGTCCTTCTCTAATGCGGCCCGTCTACGACACGGAGATAAAAACAGACTCTTAGGGATCATAAAATACCCTAATCCGTCTCACAGGTTGAGATCCCGAATGTTATTCATCAGAATTGTTTGCGATAAGTCAGTCCAGTCATAAAGGAAACTGTTGCACAATTAAGGCTGCCCTAGTTGTGCAGCTTATTTACTGTCACCCAGATGAGATCAAACAGTCACTCCCCTTATTTAAGAGTTATTCAGAGCAGTAAAACAGGACTCTCTAATGTGTTACTACTGTTTGGGATGATGTAAGGATGATGAGGAATGTTTGTACTCACAAAAACATGAATGTCAGTGAATACCTATTAGGCATCTGCAGGGACCTGAGACAAACACCAACCACACAAACACCAAACAGACGGCTTGAGTGAAACGTTCCACGTGTCTCTGCCTCAGAACATCACAGGCGTGGTGGCGGCCATCTCCGACCTGCTCTGCGTGAAGATCCCCAGCAGCTACGAGGTCAGCAGCACCCCGGACCGGGGCCCTCTGTCCGTAGCGGGCGGCCCCAGGATGGGCCCCCACGGCGGCGAGCCCCGGCCTCCCATGCTCTTCCACGGGCCGGGAGAGAGCGGCGGGCCGCTCCACGGGCGCCACCCCCGGAGCTCAGGGCATGATGCAGCAGCAGCAGCAGGCGCATCATTTCCGCTACCATCCCAACAGCCCAGGTGAGTGGACCAAAACGCCCACCTTCGGACAAGTGTCCCCTCACGCGAGGATTCGACCCCCCCCGGTGACCCGGTTGTGACGTCCCTGCAGGTGCGGCCCTGGCTCGAGGCCCCGACCAGAAGACGCCGGCCAGCCCGGGGTGCAAGCCCCAGTGGTGCTGCCACTGCAAGGTGGTGGTGCTGGGGAGCGGAGTGCAGAAGTCCATCAAAGACCTGCCTGCACACATGAAGGTAGCGCTCCCCTTCTGAGGCTAATAAGCCACAGCTCCGTGGAAGTGTTCACACGGGGCTCCACAAAGAGCCCTCCCTGCCAATAACTGTGCATCATTGGATCATTTCCCGCCGGCGGGGGGAACAGATGAGTCGCGGCGGCCCGGGCCTCGTTTGGCACAATGCATTACCTACTTTGTTCCTGTGCACGCACAACAACCCCAGCGATACCCCCATACGTCCCGCGCTACGCAAAAAGCATCCATGTCAGATCGGTCGCGTGACCGCCACATTACAGTGCGGACGCTCTGCGGCACTCCTCATTCTTCTCCTCTTCTCTCTCTCTCTCTCTCTCTCTCTCTCTCTCTCTCTCTCTCTCTCTCTCTCTCTCTCTCTCTCTCTCTCTCTCTCTCTCTCTCTCTCTATCTCTCTCTCTATCTCTCTCTCTCTATCTCTCTCTATCTCTCTCTATCTCTCTCTCTCTCTCTATCTCTCTCTCTCTCTCTCTCTCTCTCTCTCTCTCTCTCTCTGCAGGAGTCTGAAGGCCATCTGAAGTCTGAGGAGGAGCTCGTCTTCTGCAGCCACAGCTGCTTCCTCCTCTACTGCGCCGCGTCGCCGCAGCACTCCAGGTCGGCAGCGGAGACCAAGGTGGGTACCCCCGTGACGAAACGCCCCGTGACGAGCTCGGCACCTTTCCTGCTCCCTGCTGAGACGCCCCCCTCCCCTCTGTGCCCCCAGGAGTCTGTGACCCTGCTGCCGGCCTCGGAGCAGACGGAGAGCCTGTCCAAGACGGTGCACCAGTACAGCAACAACATGTCCTCGCTGGACGTCCACTGCCTGGCCCAGCTGCAGCCCAAGCAGTCGCCGCCCTCCACGCCGCCCATCCCCTTCCCCACGGCGGGCGAGACCTCCAGGGCGGAGGCGGGCCGGCCCGACGCCGCCGCCGCCATCAAGGTGACGGTGAAGCTGAAGGCGCGACCCCGCGCGCACCACGACGGCGGCGGCGGCGGCGGCGGCTGGCACCAGGGCAAGCGGCAGAAGGGCCTGCGCTGGCGCAAGTGGACGGTGCAGGTGGTGGCGGCGCCGCGGGCCGCCGCCTCCCAGCTGCCCGACGAGGACCAGGTGGACGAGCTGCTGGGCAAGCTGGGCGCCCCGCTGCGGCCGCCGCCGGCGCTGCGCGACCGCCGCCGCTGCTGCTTCTGCCACCAGCGCGGCGACGGCGTCACCGACGGCCCGGCGCGCCTCCTCAACCTGGACCTGGACGCCTGGGTGCACCTCAACTGCGCGCTGTGGTCCACCGAGGTGTACGAGACGCAGGCGGGCGCGCTCATCAACGTGGAGCTGGCGCTGCGGCGGGGCCAGACGGTGCGCTGCGCCTACTGCCAGCAGACGGGCGCCACCAGCGGCTGCCACCGCCTGCGCTGCGCCAACGTCTACCACTTCACCTGCGCGCTGCAGGCCCACTGCACCTTCTTCAAGGACAAGACCATGCTGTGCCACGCGCACCGGCCCCGCGGCGCCGGCGGCCAGGCGCTGGAGCACGAGCTGCGCTGCTTCGCCGTCTTCCGCCGCGTCTACGTGCAGCGCGACGAGGTGCGGCAGATGGCCAGCGCCGTGCGGCAGCCCGAGCTGGGCTACACCTTCCGCGTGGGCAGCCTGGTGTCGCACGCCGTGGGCCAGCTCACGCCGCAGCAGATGGCCGCCTTCCACTCCTCGGCCGCCATCTTCCCCGTGGGCTACGAGGCGTGCCGCATCTACTGGAGCATGCGCCACGGCAACCGCCGCTGCCGCTACGTCTGCGCGGTGGAGGAGCGCGACGGCCTGCCCGAGTTCAGCATCCGCGTGGTGGAGCAGGGCTACCAGGACCTGCTGCTCACCGACTCCTCCGCCAAAGGTGCGGCCCCAGGGGAACGGTTTGTGTAGACAGGAGGGCGGGAGGGAGTCCGTGAGGTTATTAACCGTCACCTCTGCTCGTCCTGTGTGTGTGTGTGTGTGTGTGTGTGTGAGCAGGCGTGTGGGACAAGGTCCTGGGACCCGTGGCTGAGAAGAGAACCGAGTCTGGCACTCTGAAGCTCTTCCCCGTCTACCTGAAAGGAGAGGACCTGTTCGGACTCACAGTCCCCGCAGTGGCCAAGATCACCGAGTCGGTACGTAGACGCTTGTTATGGCCTTAAAAATAAGAAGATAGGAACATAAGAACATAGATAGGTATATAGATAGGTGGATGGATAGGTAGATGGATAGGTAGGTGGATATGGATGGATGGATAGATGATAGGTAGATAGAGAGATAGATAGAAAGACAAATATGGATAGACATAGATGGATAGAAAGATAGGTAGGTAGGTAGATATAGATGGATGGATAGATAGGTAGGTAGGTTGGTAGATATAGATGGATGGATAGATAGGTAGATATAGATAGATGGATAGATAGGTAGGTAGGTAGATATAGATGGATGGATAGATAGGTAGGTAGGTAGGTATAGATGGATGGATAGATAGGTAGATAGGTAGGTAGATATAGATGGATGGATAGATAGGTAGGTAGGTAGGTAGATATAGATGGATGGATAGATAGGTAGATAGGTAGGTAGGTAGATATAGATGGATGGATAGATAGGTAGGTAGGTAGATATAGATGGATGGATAGATAGGTAGATAGGTAGGTAGGTAGATATAGATGGATGGGTAGGTAGGTAGATATAGATGGATGGATAGATAGGTAGATAGTTAGGTAGGTAGGTAGATAGATGGATAGATAGGTAGATTTCCTCAGGGGGAATCACAGCAGGAATAGGTTTAAAGGTAGAGAAACGAATAGTAAACGAATAGAGATGTGACACTTTTTCTTCCCGTATGAATTCCAGCTTCCGGGAGTGGAGGCTTGTGAGAGATACTCGTTCCGTTACGGACGCAACCCTCACGTGGAGCTGCCCCTCATGTTCAACCCGGCGGGCAGCGCCCGCGCCCAGCCCCGGGCCAGCGCCCCCTACACCTCGCTGGTCATCAGGTAGCGCCCAGCGGAGCTCCCTCTCACATGTCTCTCTGATGTCGTCTGACGTTGGCCTAATCGCCCTCCCCCCTCCTCCCCCTCCTCTCCCCCGTCAAAGGCAACAACCGCAGGCCGTCCCCAGCAGCAGCGCCAGGTCCAACCAGAACGTGGCCCAGGGGGAAGGCGGCGCCCCCCACAGCAAGCCGCCGGTGGTGCACCCCAGGTCGTCTCAGTACCGCTGGATGAAGAGCGAGTGGAGAGCCAACGTCTACCTGGCCCGCTCCCGCATCCAGGTCAGTGCTGGCATCGACGTGCTGACCCTAACCCTAGCCCTAACCTGTGGACACGCTCTAAGAACGACCTCTGTGCCGGTCCTCAGGGCCTGGGGCTGTTTGCCGCCAGAGACATCGAGAAACAAACCATGGTGATCGAGTACAATGGAACCATCCTGCGCAACGAGGTCGCCATCAGGAAGGAGAAGACCTACAGAACCCAGGTTCCCTTTCACTCAGATCCTCTTCACCTTGATCCCCCCTCCTCCCCAGAACAGCTTCCAATGACCTCTCTCTCTCTCTCCCTCTCTTCTCCGTCTGACAGAACCGAGCCGTCTTCATGTTCCGCATCGACAGCGAGCACGTCGTCGACGCCACTCGCACCGGAGGCCTGGCAAGGTGAAAGCAGCAAGTGATCTGAAGGGGGTTCCCTCCCGATTTGGATATGGGAATGTGTCAGGGTGTCACCCCTGACCAATATCCAATACAAAGCCCTGAGTTTGTAGCATGGTCTGAGCAACACATCCACATCCTGTATGCAGTCAAACTGCCTTTTTGCTTCCGGGGCAAAACAGGCAGCGTGAGGTTTCATAAAGGACTAAACATTAGCTCAACGCTAACGTAATGGAAAGGACTGTTGACACGCTGCGATGGTTGAAATCTGCTCCTCACCCCTGGTTCGTCAGATCCCCAGTCTGCAACACAGGCACTCAGTGGACCTGAACGCACAGTCGCCACTTGGTGGGGATATTGTGTACCTGCCGGCTGCATTTGTTTAGGCCGGACCTCTTCATTTCTTATGGAAGCAGCAAGCGAACGAGGGCGGCTAAGCGTAGCCGTGTTCACTGTTTTCCTCTGCAAACGCAGAATACGTCCAACAGTTACACACCGTCAACGAAGGCACAGCTGAGTTTCGGCTCAGTCGCACCTCCACCACCTTGCGTTCAGAACCGGCTATGGCACGGAATCGAGTGGGACATGTCCTAGCCCCCTCCACACGCGCGCACACACACACACACACAAAGGAAAACACAGTAGCCTTGGTAGGTGCCGCAGTCTCTGGATCGCCATGGTTACGCTCTGCCAACAAGCTGCCACAGATCATGCCCTGCATACGAGTGCGTGGGCGGCACGTCTGCGCGGCCTGCTTTTCTTTTTGTTTCGTCCTTTTGCTTTTTCTTCGACACATGGCCCGCGTCCTGCCTTTCTTCGCGCTTTTGGTTTCAAACGGCGTTTTTCCTGTCGCCTCTCAGGTACATCAACCACTCCTGCGTCCCCAACTGTGTGGCCGAGGTGGTCACGTTCGAGAGGGGCTACAAGATCATCATCAGCTGCGTCCGCAGGGTCGAGAAGGGAGAGGAGGTGGGTCTCGCCTCCAGCTGCTGTGTCTGTGTGTGTGTCTGTGTGTGTGTGAATACCCAAACTGACATGCCCCCCCCCTCCCCCTCCTCCTCCTCCTCCCCCTCCTCCCACTCCTCCTCCTCTCCGTCCCGCAGCTGTGTTTCGACTACCAGTTCGACGCGACGGAGAGCCAGCACAAGATCGCCTGCCACTGCGGGGCTGCCGAATGCAGGAAGTGGATCAACTAACTCGAGCGAAGCCGAGGAGGAGGAGGGAGGAGGGGGGGTGGAGGAAGAGATAAAAACACAACAACAAAAAAAACGACAAATCTTTCAACGCATTCCTTGCTATAGAGCGCGTGGACGCCGCCACCGCAAGGCTCCACACGATATAAAGTCATCGCGAATGAGCAGAAGGCCTGAACCCTTTGGAGAGAGAGAGAGAGCGAGATAGAGAGAGAGAGAGGAGGGACTTGACCTGGGTGGAGGGAGGGAGGGAGGGAGGGAGGGAGGGGAAGGTAAACACAGTAGCAGGATGTGACTCGTGCCATATGTGGGAGGCCGGGCCGTAGGCCGTGCGCCGCGCCTCCGTCCGTCTGTCTGTCCGTGTGTGTCCGCGGGGGTGCGCCATCCACCAGCGAATGGAAAGAGAGAGAGAGAGAGAGAGAGAGCACTGTGCCGGGCGTGGGGGGGTGAGGGGGGGGGGGGGTGCGGCCTTACTGCTTACCAAGGGCAGGCCCTTTCCTTTCATACCATTAATGTATACCGTATGACTAAATGTAGACATCACTGAATGAGGAATGTACAGCAACGAATACTGCGAAGGGAATATTAACTTGCACTAAAAACAGAAAATAGACAAAAAAACACACGCGTGCACACACACACACACACACACACACACACACACACTGACCCGCACGCACACACACACACACACACACACGAAAACTTTTAAAATACTTGATTCCATGAGTCAGTTTTATCATAGGTCTCTGTCATGTGATTTGTGTGGAATTCGAGAGGTTTTGTATTTATTACTGAGTGAATGAATTTTATTCTCAAAATGATGAGACTGAGTCGAGAAGGCTAGATTGCTATTGTTTTTGAAGATTGAGGAAGACATGCTGTTACTTTTGTATAAATGTACATAAAGAAAACTATAGAAATAACCGACCAAATGCTACCTTAACCTTCTTGATGTTTGGGTGTTTTTAAAAGTTGTTTTTTTTTGTTTTGTTTTGTTTTTTTTTCCCTTTTCGTTCTGTTTGTCATTGAAATTTATTTAAGATGGACGTTATTTCAGTTTGAGAGTATATATTATGATTATTCTGTACAGAATTTGTAATATAACCACAATAATTCACAAAGTATTTTTGTTGTATTAAAAGTAAGGTATTGTAGCGTAGTGTTTTGTGACTTACACATGCTTTGACCACTCAAAACAAAAAAAAGAAATATTTTTGTTGACTAACGTAACGAGTTACCGGTTACAGAACCTAAAGAGAAAAAAAAAAGCGCGCGAGAGAGAGAGAGAGAGAAAAAGACTCTTCGAATGGTGAGAGATCAGTGCGATCTGTTTGCTGTTAATCAGGTTTGATTTTAAAGAACTGTGAATTAGGTTTTGAAACCCAAAAGCAACTTTTTAACTTTTTAACACGGATAGAATCACCGACACGTATTTACCTGTTGTTTTTCTTGTTTTGTCTCTACGTCGCTTTGAAAATGAGGTGCAGACGTCTAATGAGCCCAATGACGGGGCGAGCGGGCGCGTTAAGGGGCACTCTGTCGCGGGTCGTTCCACCTTTTTGTTTTCGTTTTTTGGACAGAGACGGCATTCTCCTTAAGAAGAGATATTTCTTATACTGACACTTCACAAGTCACATGCTTAGAGACGGAAGAGTTTTTGCGTGCACAATTTCAAGTCGACTGTAAAATTTTGGAGACAGTCCTAGAACTTGTAATGTATATGGCATGTATTTTTTTAACTTTCCGAAGACTCAATTGTATATATTTTCTCAATGAATGGTTGTAACAGAATTGTTTCTTGGATATTTTTCTTCTCTTGTATGATATTACATCATCCTGCCAGTGTGTTTGTGCAACATTTTCTTGGTCGTGTAGTCAGATTTTGTTTTTTTCGTTTTGTTTTGTTTTGTTTTGGGTTTTTTTTTTTCCCTTTTTTTTTTTCTTTTTGAAAATGCCTTTTGAAGTGTACAGAGTATGAGGTTTGGAGTTTGTGGAATTGAATTTAGAAACATTTACAAAAATAAACTATTTTACATGTTAGAAAGCCAGTGCAATTTGGTGTGGATACGCATTCTAAATGGAGAGGGAATTCAGCCGTAAGCACTGGCAAAACTGCTGTGTCCTCGCTGTTTTTGACCACCAGAAACAAGCAGGTGTCCCTAAGTGTGAGTGTGAGACTGAATGGTGTGTCCAGCACGTACCCCCAGCCTTTGCTGTGTTAGGCCCCACTGTTAGAGTAACAGGAAAAAGCTCGATGCGACTTAAACGATACAAAGTGACTACATCCCCCCCGCTGAACTCGTCATTTCCAACCCTCAAACGATGCCCTTGAAACCACCAGGTCCGTGGAATCTATTCGCATGTAGAAAACACCCGCCGACGATACGGTCACCGCAAGGCAGGAGGGTCGGAGCGAGTGCAGAACCCGAAACGCCATGCTAGACCTGGGGGAACCCGGTCTAGCATGGCTGCGTTCAGAGGTGCAGCGAAACGAGCGAGAACAGAAACCTGCGCCGAGCTGCAGATGCACAGTGCACTCGCCACAACACAGAGGCCGCCAGCCGAAGCTCCCTGCATACACGCACATCCGTTCCGCACAAGTCGAAAATCACAACTTCGCTTTTGGTCGTGCTCAAAATCGGTTTGAGGTCGCCGAGGGGCTTTTAAATCCTCAGCCAGCGTTCAGTGACAAGCAAAGGCGACACGGCGGATTTGTGGCTAGCGCTGTCGCCTTGCAACGAGAAGAGCCGGGAGGTTTGACTCCAGGGTAGAACTGAGGGCACCTGTGTCGAGTTTGCATGTTTTTTTTTCCCCGTGTCAGTGTAGGTTTTCTCCCGCAGCCCAAAAACATGCACGTTTAGGTTGACTGGAAACTCCAGCTATGCGTTCTGGCCTGGTGGAGCCCTCACAGCACAGTAGAGGTGCAAAGCAGGTAAGAAAACGGGTGGATGCACTGATGACCGCTGCGACCAAAGGCCACGAGATGCACAACAGAAATATAAATTCAGATGAATTCATGGACGTGATTACGCGTCAATCCAAGGCTACCCCGTGGAGTGAACATGCATCTCAACCACAAAACTGACAATAGGCAGGAAGCAGTGACTGCAAGTTTTTTTCCTCCAACCGATCAAGAGCACACAGTTTGACCAACCTATGTGCCAGCAGGTGACAAACGCCCAAAACGTGGGACTTACTCCACCCCACCATAGGTGAGTGCCCCACATGGGCCACGCCTATCAGAAATGTCTGGACACGCCCCTGCAGCTATACCCCTCCATAGCACTGTCACCCTTACGATCATACATGTAGTCTATTCTGTGTATAGCTTATTTGAAAGCATGTGTCTGATGTACACGCATTCTTATCAATGTTATTGTTGTAGAACCACCAGATCCTCATATGTATCTTTACCCAAGTTGTTTACCAACACAAACTCAGGTTTGGATCAATCGTTCAAATCTCACCTAAACCTCAACCTGTTTCCTGCATAAGTCTTTTCAGAGTAAAAGCCACCTAGAGTCCACCTCTTGTCAGCTTTGCTGTCTCAGTTTGGGAAGAAAACACCAGATCGGTGACATGGCGGATGGTTATCGGCTCGTCGTTATCTGCTCAGGTAGATCGTGTGTCCGGAGTCGCGTGGACGTCTGTTGTTGTGGCGTCTGCTCACACGTGACACCACCTGGGAGCGTCCCAATCGGCTTCCCCCTTTCATAAACATCCGGTCCGGGCCGCGTCCCCGTTACGCTTCCTCCTCTGGCTGCGCCACCGCACGCGGAAACCACTACTTCCTTATAGAGGAGCCTCGCCGCTCCAACACACGATCGCACGCTGTTTATTATGGTGACAGCGAAAAGTGAGCGATCTGTAAACACAGCACAATACGATGAAATGAGAGCCGCTTTGATGCTGATAAAACAGGATGATAAAACAGGAATGGAGTGAATCATTTAACCCTGTCCCCTGGCTGGCCACAGTGCTTTATAGAGAAACAACAGAAACATTTAGACTAATTTAGACTAAGCACTTTGAAAGCAGCAGATCGCTACAGACACCATAGGAAAACTGCAGGAAACAATAATGTTTCCGTCCCTGATTGAAATGAGCTGACCGGGGCAACTATGCAACACCGGTTTCATCAGAAATGCTTCAGATGCTACTTCACAGCCTTTAAATCTTTAAATCTATGCACGCTTCTGTTTCTCTAAGTACTATAGTTTCACACCATAGTTTCATGCTGATTGGCCGTCTTGCCTGTTCATTCACATGAGCTATCATGTAATTACATGTTTTTGCTTCAGATGAGCGGTAACCGGAGCTATACAGCTATGGAGCATGTACGCATCCAGCCATATATCTGATCCAGAATCAGAGGAGGAACCACACATGGCTGATACCGATGATGTACGATATTTGCAGTCCTGCGTCTTCGTTGCAAACTTTTTTTGGAGGCGGGGCTATTACGTTACAGTCGCGTTTGACGCCCGGTTGTCATTTTAACATCCAGCGTACACAGTTTCCACTCCAACGAGGGCACGATGATGTACGAGCATCCCGGGGAAGGACGCGCGGCCGGGAGAGCACTGCGCGGTTATTCGGCCAAGCCGTGAGTGGAGGTGCGTTCTCCCTCTCCGGCTCCCCTTTAAAGTCCCAGCCTGCCGAGGCTCGGGCCAGCAGGATGGAGCCCTGCCTCCACCCCCCACCCCCCCCCCCCACCCCCCCCGCCTCCCCCGGCGGCTCCTCCCCGCTGTGGTAGTAACTTGTCTGTGCAGCTGCGCCGAGGTGAGGCTGCAGCCCCGCCGTTGACGGTCCGCAGTCGCGTGTTTACTGTTTTGCTTCCGACAGGCGCTCGCCCGCTCCGCTGCCGCGTGGACGCCCCGCTCCGCACGCCCGGAGGCCGAGAGCACGGCGCACGGAGATGGGCAGCACGGTGATGGAGTCCAGCACGGGGAGCTCCAAGAAAATGCCCAAGAAGAGGAGAAGCCTGCGGATCAACATGCCAGTGAGTCGGTGAAGTAGCGAGCGATTTGTCTTCCTGCTCTGGCACATCGGTAAATGATTAAACGGGCTCCGACCTGGAGCCCTTGTCGAGACCGTTTCCTCCGAGGGGAGATTGACAAGTGTCCGTCAGCGGCGCCTCAGCCTCCAGACACGTGTGGGCGTTTGTTTATGTCTATTTTGAGGTGGATTTGACGCCCACGGCTGAGGGGACATGGTAAATACAGTCCCCTGCATGATGTCACTCTGGACAACTCCCCTGCCTCACTTTCTTCCTTTTTTTGACATTTGTCCGTAAACAAATCTTGCTCCGCTATCGGGGCATTTGCATTCTCGATTTCCTCCCTATATCGGGTCGTGTCAGAAAGTGGTGCAAAGTTGACTTCGACAGCCAGAGGCGAAGCATGACAGGCATTAGACAGAGGCGAGCAGCAGGAGGGGCCATGGCTGCCCGAAGATTGCTAAACTAATCAGCTGATCACTTGATGCCATTACTCGTATATGTCTGTGCATTTAGGCACAGGGTGGGGGAGAAACCAGCTAGGCAAAAGCAAGCAGCCTCAGTGATGCTTCGTGAGGCGCCTCCACTGCAGGCATTTCAAGTTATTTCAATAATGCAAGTCACAGTTGCCTCTTTTATTCAATAATGTTTGTCTTTTATGTTCACAAGGACTTGCAGATTAAATGAGACTACAGAGGTCCCTTAAAAAGTGTGTTTTTAAATAGATTCAAACATGCCAGGGTTTGACTGGCTGCGAGCACGCTCATTTTGTTGTCCAGCAGATAACAGCCACATTAGCAAAGCTGTCAGGGAAGTGTTTTGACTCATCGTATCACGATCCACCAGAATAGTCCGTTTCCTGTTTCAGATTTTATAACACAGATAATACGTTGTTATTAAAAAAAAACAAACACTTTTGTTGCTCTACGACCCAAGATGAATGCAGCGGAGGGCTTCGCTTGACCTTTCGTGGCGCTCTCCTGCAGCTGTGGAGAGTGGAAAACTTGAAGCTCCAGTAGGAAACGAGCACACAGGCACACAGTTTTTGCCATGCGCTTTCCGCCTGAACATGAACCTCCCCCAGCTTCACCCCCGAGGCGAACGCCAAAGAAACGTGCATTCAAGATATAGGCATAGGTATGCACGATCACAACCTTTATGGCAGGCGCACAGGCTCATCGTCTTGGAAAAAGCCAGCCCTGAATGTGGAGGAGTTTGTTTAGGCGTGCTTGCCTTGCAGAAGTGTCGGCGGTGGCGAAACATGTTTTTCTTCTTTTCGAGTGACAGGCCGAAGGCCTGAAAAGGTGGCGTTCGCCTAACCCCTGCGCAAGGCGACGAAAGGAGCATGAATGTCCATTTTGTGTTCAAAAATCATCAGGCATTGGCTGAATCAAGCATTCTTGCTACCTGTCGTGACTCGTCTTTTTGTTGTTTTTTTTCCCACCCGATGTTAGCTCTCAGCCTTGACACTCAGACCTCATTTATTTGCAGGACTTTGGCGCGTTCGCTTCCCCGCAAGTGGAGACCGGGTGCTCGACCAAGGCCGGCGCTCAGACGGTAACCGAGCTGACTCTCATCTCACGATCTTCCAGCCGCGGCTCTCCGTTTCCGTGCCACTTGTTTGTTTTCCCGAGCTTTCCTCTTCCAGCGCGTGATTTGTCTTGTCTCTCTGGCTCCCGTTTGTTTTTGGCGCCGGACGCCTTTCAGATTTGGGAGAGCGAAAACATTACACAAGGCCGTCTCTCCTTTTTCGACTGCCAGGCCTCTCCGGGCTCGCAGTAACACTACTCCCACTGTGTCCTGGCACAGCAGGATCATATACAGGAAATTGATTTTGTTCTCCAAGCCAGCAGCCTCTTCCTACTGTCTGCTCTAATTGATTCGCGCAGCGAGCGACCATCGATCACCACCTCTTGCCTATCGGATTCAAACTTTGCTGCGGCTCTGGTGTGCTTCTCGCAGAGGGCCGATTTCCGCGCGGACCAAAAACCCCTGTTCGCCTGCACTGCTCGCAGGCTCTTGCACAACGACAGTGTGTGAGTTGTTGGCAAACAGAAAAGATGGGCGTGTGCTCTCGCTCCCTCGGATTTGTCACAGGATTGGTTTAAACAGAAATGTGCGTATGGAGCCCGGCCAGCCTTAAGCAAATAAAAGTCCGCAGCCTTGAAGAGACCGGACAAAACACTTATTCCCTGTTTGGCTCTAAACATTTGCTTTTGCTTTTTTTTTTCAGCCTGCAATGTTGAGTTTCTGTCCCCATGGTGCAGCTGTGCTTCCTGTTGCACTTCATATCATCACGCAGCTGCTCTGTTTTTTTGTCGAAACGGGCTTTAATCTGGCGTCCGTGTTATGGAAACAGCCCTGTTGCATTTTCTTGTTTTCTGTAAACGCGACCCGTTGCATGGGGGAGAGGGGGGGTGGAGGGCCGCAGCGGAGCACACAAACAGTTAAAAGGATTTTTGTTGTTGGCACGCCGAGAGCAGGCAGCGGCACCGTGGTGGGAGGAGGCTCTCCCTGTCTCCTGCTAGATTGGCTGCCGTCGAGCGTGTTTTGTTTTGCTCCCTGCCCCAGTGAATAGGGAGGGCCCGCTCGCTCGGTTTACGCGATATTGACCTTGCAAAGCCCAGACGTGAAAACACTGGAAGTCATCATGAGACATGTTGTCGGCGTTGCTGGAGCGCTGATTGTCTGATCGCATCGAGGGTGAGGCCACTGAGCACGGGGCCTCTTGCAGCTCCCCGCCGCTGCTGCTCATGCTGCGGCACCGCTCTACCAGGCAGACGGGGAAGTGAGGCAAGGCTGCGTCCGCGCCAGCTTGCGTCAAACCGTTGCCAAACGCAGTGAACAGTGTCCCCGTTCGGCCCTGATTGAGTCCCGTGCATAAAAAAAGGGAGACGTCCCCCGCTTGTGATTTCCATTCGTTTGGACAGAGTGTCCTCATGTTATGTCGCATTACGCCGCTCAGCAACGTCGGCGGCGTGCCCCTCGTTCAGCGACCAGATGATGAAGGAGCATTTGCTGTATTGCACTTTGCACGTGATACTTTTTATGGCCCGCCATTAAGAGTTACGGCGCGGCAGACTAAACAAGAGTGGAAAAGGAGAAGTAAAACAAAATAGCAGACGCACGCAAAAAAAGGGCAATCACTGGCTGTCTCAGGCTGCTTGAGTATGGCTCATTGTTCTGGAGCTTGTTATGTTCAGTAGTGTTTCCCAGCATACATCTGCAACCCCTCTACAACTGTGAACACGCACGGCATCTTTAGAAAAGTGCAAAGAAAAAACAAAAAACGAAGCTGCCTTTTCCTTGTCTCTCACTCTGTCTCTCTCTCTCTCTCTCTCTCTCTCACTCTCTCTCTCTCTCTCAGGGGGAGCGTCGCATCCGCTCAGCCAGCCCCACTAAAGGAGTGTCTGCAAAGAGCCCGGTCGCCTCGCCTCTCCCCCAGTGTCCTCGCTCGGCCCCCGTGCAAGTTAAAACCAGTTCAGGGTCACCCAAGTCTATCTTCCCCTACCCACCCCATCAGAGCTCCCCACCCAGGTCCCCCCGCCGCCTCAGCTTCAGTGGTATCTTCCGCTCCTCATCCAGTTCCTCACCTGCGAGCATCAAAATCTTCTCCAGGACCCGGAGAGGTGAGAGGGAAAATCCCCGGCACACATGCTCACAATGAAGGCTAGTGGAGTAATCTGTTATTGTAATCTGATTTAGGGGATTTACTACAACGTAGTTTTAGTCGGTTTTAGCAAATGAACATTGTGGAATTTGGTGTTCATCCATCCATCCATCCATCCATCCATCCATCCATCCATCCATCCATCCATCCATCCATCCATCCATCCATCCATCCATCCATCCATCCATCTATCCATCATCCCACCCACTTTGTACCCAATGGTGTATCTCTAGCATGGATAGACTAAAGGCAAGGCTACCACTCCATAGTGGGGTTCCAACACACACACATACATTCATAATCTCAGCTAGGGATATTTAAGAGTCTTTGATCAGCATTTCAACATGCATTTCTTTGGATTGTACAGGAAGCTGGTTTACCAAGAGGAAACCCTTGCAGACACATGGTGAACATTTATAATCCACACAGAAAGACCCAATTCGCACTCGCTAACACGCTGTGTTGCCTAGACTGCAGATACTGAGGTTGAAATATAGGAAGACACGGTAGAGGAACCTGTTATTATATAACGTCTGAGATTATGTGGGTTTCCTGCTCTATGTATGGGAAGGAGCCACAGAGGTACCTCTATCTCAGTTGATTTTGCTGACTGAACATATAAACATGTCAAGCAACAGTCGCAGTGCGCACACACAAAAGAGGAAGCGTAAGCATATGGATGGATTATGCATTGAAAGAAATAGATCCTGACTTCTTCTGTGCAGACACAGACATTGCTTCCCACCAGGAGAATATGTTGGCCACTCCGGTATTGGTCTCAGACCCTTCTCAAGGAAGAGGAAGTGAGCGGCCGAAAATTCCTTAGATCGAGCGAAGCATTCGAACGGCGCTCCATCAGATAAAGTTTCAGGTTTGGCGTCCCACATGTCAGACGTGAAAAAGCTCGCAGATGACAAAATGATAGTTCCGGAGCGGGCTCGGCCGTCGGAACGAGACGGGCGAGCGAGAACAAGGCCTTGTTTTATGAAGAGCAGACCTGGGCAAATGTTCAGCTTTCACGTCGCCATGTATTTAGGCGGTTGATTGTTGCATAACAGAAAGCAGCCTGTTTTGCGTGGAAACAGCCCCCGCTGGAAGCTGCACCAAGCAGCACCAGAGATGAGTCATATGTTTTTTTGGCTGGCGCGCACACACCCATTCTTCTGTTTCCTCGCGGTGGGTCAGTTTGGCGGCGGCTCATGGAATAATTGCGCGAGGGCCAGACCTCGAGAGTCAGCGAGCTTCGCTTCCTCTGGAGGTTGTTGTTATTGATGGTAACCAAGCTGGAGCGTACGCTGGCCCTCTCTCTCTGCCAGCTGTTTAGCATTTCTGCAGTGTGATGTGGGTTCGAAGGTTTTCTGACTAATGATGTGGCTCCGCGTGTGCGGGGGTCAAGGATGATATGGGCTCGTGCATAACTACCTCCGGCTTCTCCATTTTAAACAGGGATGTTTTTGTAGGGACCCGGCTTTGGCCACAAGGGTGTGCTGGAGGCACGGCCTTGTCTCGATTTGCCTCTCAAATTAGTCTTGAATAAAGTGTAAATGTCCTAACCCATCTGATATTGGTATTTTTGTCTGCTAAACACACATATATTTTTTTAATAGAAGTCCACCTGGATTATACTCTGACCCTTTTCCTTGATGTTTACACAATGCATTCTCAGGTGCTTGTCCAGCTATATTTGCTACAAATATGGTCAGAATGTCATCTCACTCCCATCTAGTCTAAATATGTGTTTTCCCATCGCCTGGACATTGTCAGTCTCTCGTTGCTGGAGTGCTTTCATACCCTTATCTGGAAGTGACCAGACTCACAGGAGCTCCTCGTACAACCATGCAGACTCTCCCCCACCACCACCTCCATCTCCCCTCTCTCTCACTCTCCCTCCCCCTGTTGCTACTGTGTGCCGTGTGTTGTCAGTAAATAGAGGAACCGGGCAGTTTTGACTTTTCCAGGTTGGTGAAAGGCAGGCCTTAAAAGGCCTTATTATGACTGGGGGAGCTAAGCTTGGGGGAAGCTTAACAAAATACACCGTGGACGTGTAATTTGGGTGGAAAAAGCGTTTCAAATCCCAGCAGATCCAATTAAATCAACAGCGAGAACCCTATCTCGCTGAGCATCACAGGATATTCGAGGTGACAGATTTCATCATTGATGTTTCAGTCGCCCCGCTCACATGAGCCAGTGACCCAGTGCGCCGTGTGGAACGCTTGCATAACATGTTAATTGAGACTTGTACCGCACATGCTGTGGCTAATGTGAGCGGCAAATACTGAGTGGGCCATCTGTTGAGGGTGCAGGCGGCTGGTGGTGTTGAATGGAGGCTTTCTGATCAGCTGACAGAACATGGGATGTCCCCCCGCTGTCATCTGACGGGGGGCTGGTCTCAGCACTCTTAAAGGTCAGGTCCGCAAGAGTCCCAGACAACAGACTGCGCAAACGGCACGCGCCTCGGCCCCAGACCTGCTCTGTCTTTACAGTATGTGCCGTTGTAGCCGAGCGGTAAACGCAAGGATTTGTTTCAAGAAAAACTGATATCGTGTGAGTCTGAATGCAAGCTGCGCTGTGTGGAGACAGAGCGAGACAGATGTGCCTGTGCTGACTTTACTGTGTTAGGGGAGGAGGGAGGGAGGCAGGGAGGGGGCAGTAAGAGGAGGTGGTGGGTGGAGATGTGCAGCCCGATCCAATGGCAGGCGTAGCCTTCAGAGACTGGCCTCCTTTTACAGGCTGCTGACACGCGTGCTATATTAAAGAGACGCCACCCACAGCTGCACCTGACAATTTACAGCACCGACTCCCAGCGTGGAGCTAGAGCGGGTGGGAGGGGAGCTGCTCCGGCCCCAGTGGTTATTTGCATCCCTCGCAAGAGGCAGGATCTCTGGCCTGAAGAAGCTGTGTGGAATTTACCACTGTCGCCCTCTCCATATCTTTCCATCTAGCGTCGGAGCTGACAGAGCTGGTGCAGACTGCTTACTGCTGCCGCTCTGCGGCCCTCAGAGACTTTTATTTTATTGATTTTTTTTTTTTTATCACCTCGACATGCAAGCTTAGCCTTGCCTTGGATTTCGCCGCGCGTTCGTCCTTGACGCTGAGAAAAAAAAGTGGAACTCAGATTAGAAGATCGGAAATTTTTTTGTTCGCCTGCAAAAGAAGCTAGAAGAAACATATTCTCATCCAGCAGTTGAAGTTGTCGAGATTAATCCAGTTCAAAGAACTTTATTTGTCCCTAGGGGGCCATTCAAGGCACACAAAGCTCAAATCCTCTTTTCCTAAAAAAATAACTCCTAAAAACCAGCTGGACGGCTTCAAAGACAAGCTCGACCCGACTGTATTCACATTTCCACTTTAAATTCTTCCGTCTTGCAAATGGAGTAACTCTCGCCTCTCGCGGTTCTGAGACATCTCTGCTCCCCTGATGGTGATGCAGGTGGTCATGGTCAAATTTAGTGTCGGACCTTCAGCCAGCTGTCCTCCATGAAGAGGTTTGGGAGCCTGAGGAGGAGCAAGAAACGGAAGGAGCAGGATGGGCTAGGAGGGAGGCATCAGTCCGAGGCGTCATGTCTGTCTGGTAATGTGCCGAGCTCTCCACCCGCTCCGCTCTTTTGTCTTAACATGTTCCTGCAGTGGTGCAGCAATCTCTTCTTTTCATCTGTTTCCTGTACACCCTTGTAAATGACTCTATATGAATAGGCTTGGAACATCTGGATTATTGTTCCTCTGAAAGTCCCACGGGAGAGCGTTTGTTTTTTATTTGGAATGAATCTGGGTTAAGCCTATATATATATACGCACACCACTGCAGTTTCTTTGTGGCCTCAAATGCCCTGTATAGTCAAGATGCACACAGCTTTCTTCTCTGGTTTCACAAATGCATGCAGTGCCTCTGCACAAAGTGACAAAGACACATGAGTGGTAAAGTTAACCTGACCTGGACCCTGAGGTGAAATGGTGCTCTATAAATGCACCTGAAGTGTGTGTGTGTGTGTGTGTGTGTGTGTGTGTGTTTTGATAGGAATTAACATGTCTTCAGTCGTTTAAATATTTGTTATTAATTCAACATTGAGAGGTTTTTATTGTACCAATCCTATTTCTGAAATCCCCAGGCCTGCCGGGGTCAGTGCTCTCAGAGATTTGGTGCTATAAACACTGTGCTTGGACTAGAGCCTGAGCCCCAGTCTGCCCCTGATGCTGTATGAATGGTTACAGCGACTGGCTGAGCAGACAGAACGTGTAGGGCAACCTCTGCCGCCAGTGCACCTTCGAAGCCTGGAAGCTGCCACAATGGAAATCATCTAGGGCCACCGATGCGTTGAAGTCATTTATAGGCAGCACCACTTCGGTGTCATTATTTTTGTCCCGCGTCCCACGGGTGTCACAGCAGAATAGCTGCTCCATTTTAAAAAAAAATCTGATCGACGGATAGTGCATCAGCCGAAAAGAGTGTGGATGAAGTTTTCCCGGCATAAGCAGCATCTCAGTATTCCGTCAGCGTTTCTCGGCGGGGGGGGGGGGACAGAGAGCGGCAGAGAGCGACTTAATGCAGTTACAGTAAAGTGGTAGCTCATAGCGCCTTAGGAGCGAAGTGCTGAGGCGCAGTGCTCAAGTGGCACTTTATCACAGACTTTACAGCTCCTGATTTAGAGCCGGTCTGACCTCGCCGGAGCAGATGAGAGCTGTCGTAATGACGTCCGCCCATAGGCGGCTGCGTGAGACGCGCAGGTCCCCGTAAAGATGCTATACGACGCGGTGACACCTCAGCCTTTTGATCTGCTGCGAGTGCAGCTCTGTCGCCCACTTTGTTCACTGTAGCCGGTATCTGTGGGAGACGTCTCAGCAGTAGCCATGTCGCAAGATGTGTGTGTGTGTGTTGTATGTCGCTTTGAATAACGATCGCTCATTTGAATTGTTTGTCACGATGCGGTGTGCGCACTGGGAGTTTGTGTACCTGCCCAGCCTAGCACCTCGGGCCTTTGTCAAAGAGAGCCCGAGTGCACCTAGCAAATTAGCCATTCGCAACGGGAGTCACTGTCGAGTCACCTATTGCTTCCCAGTCCACGCAGCAGCACTGATGAGTCCACTTATACACACGCATAACCATTCACTGCTGTGTTACTCCGGGTTCATTGGGCCCTGGCATGGACCGGCGAGGCTCACATTGCTCCCAGTGCTACTTGTTGACTCCCAGGCGGAGAGGATCTGTTTTTATGGGTGTTAGTTGGTGCAGCTTGCAGTAAATTGTTATGGTAAACTGTAATTAGCCCGTGTAATTAGTACCCTGTGAGAGGTCTCTGTGTCTTTGAATCACCACCTACGTCTCAGTTTCTTTTGAGAGGATTCAAATGGCTCTGCAGCTGTTGTTTATGCCCGTTATTAATTAAAGGGGACCTAGAATGCAAAGCCGTTCTTACTCTGGCTGTTTTGAATGACGACAGCTAATTCCCAGGCAAAGATGTCGAGCAAGACCCAAAACATCATCATGTGCTCATTTGGGGTTTCATTTAGAACCGAGCCAAAACAAAAGGGAAATCTCTACAAAGACAAACTGTGATGTAAAATATGAGTATTATGTAAATTTGTGTATGAAACGAGCGAGAATTGTCCATTCATCCATTCTGAGTCACTTTTAAAAGGTTTAGCATATTCAGTTGTTTTGTTTGAAAAATTGCATGTCTGTTTTTTTCACTGATTGAAATGTCGGTTTTTGGTGAGAGAAATGGGAGGGGGCAGTCAATTCTTACTATGTATGACGCAGAACTTGAACATAGCAATGTTTGCTATTTTAACCAGCATGTTGCAGACCGGACTGCATTTGTATAGTGCATTTCCAGCCCAAGCCAGCGTTCACACATCCATATATTTATATACCAGTGACACCCACTCATAACGGTTCACACTCATCAGGAGTGATGTTGGCTTCAGTGTGTTGCCTGACAGTGCCTCGTCAGTGCTACGGGATCGAACCGTGCGCTCTTAGCTCCGGCTCCGTCACTCAGTTGCACTGACGTGTTTTGTTTTTTTTAATAACGTGTATAAAGTTCGACACACTGCACTTCCTGTTTCGTGAGCGGCTGCCCCCTATTAGCCAGGCTGTGGCGAGGGCTCCCGGCCGGCCCCGCTGTTATCTCCTCCTGTGGAATGTGCCACAACAGCGGGGCTAAAATAAGAAGGCGGCACACAGCGGAAGCAGGGGACGCCAGAGAGGGCCCGGTGCATGCCAACTAAATGGCAAGAGATAGTGTGGAGAGCACTCAGACGGTCCGAAGAAAAATGTGCACTCGACGCTTGGGATTGTGAAAAAATGGACGAGATAAAGACTGATTATGTTCACATGGGCCATTCACAATGTCCCACAGTCATCGGGTTGTAGACACTTCTACACTTGAAGAACCCCGTTACTCTCCGATGTATCCAGATGAGTCACAAGCCAACCCGCTTTGCTCCATATGACTTCAGGTCACGATTTATCTGAGCCCGCTCTCACGTTTTCATCATGTGGTAGAACTGAGCGTCTCGCGGCGGGGGCCCGGCCCCTTGTGATGTGAGCCCCCCCCCCCGTCGCTCTTTGTCTGGCCTCAGAAATATGTCAGCTGGGAGTGTCGCATATCACCCTGCGTAAGTTTGCGGTGCCTGATGTGAGAGAGCATGTGAGTGGGGCGGGGTGAGGCCGTCCTGTGACCCTACACTTTCAACCGGACACTGGTGCAGCGGGAGCTGCGTCACAGACAGCTGACCAGGCTCCAGTTTAATGCAGCTGCTTATGCCGTAATCGCTCCTAGTCACTATGGAGGGGCAGGGGGGGGGGGGCAAGTACAGGGAAAGGGGACGACCTGTGTGATTTATTGCTTCGTACACCCGCCCTCCCTCCGCACCATCGATCCACTATTGATCATCCTCACAGCCCTCATGAGTGCCGCTTCGCAGGGCCATCGAGGGATTTTTTATTACCGCAGCTGTCAGTTCACTGCGGTGTCAGTGCCACCGGATAATTATAGCCAGGCGTCGCCGGCTAAATATAGTTGACACACATAATCGATTCCTTAATTAATACGCGTTCAAAGGGCAGTTTAAGGAGTTGATAATTGCATTTGCATGGAAATATGCGGCGTGTGTTTGCGTGTGTGCGTGTGGAATAAGGCGCGGATTCATCAAGATCAAAGGCTCCCAGCGCCCACACAGGTGTGTTCAACCGCTAGCTAACGAGACCTGATTACAGCCCTCAGAGGAGTTTCGATCAGGCAAATTAAGGCAAAACACCTGGGTGGACTGAACGTAGAGCATTTGGCTTTAACACAGATAGAAGCTGCTTCGGGCTGAACTTGCAGGTCATAAGATCTTGTAGGTTTTGGAATGGAGACATAATGGAATAGATAAAATGTCACATATCATGACAAAATGGTAATTGGGCTAGTTCTTGTAAAGCACTTATCTAGACTTTATGACCACACATTCACAGTCATACACTGGCAGAGGCTACCCTATATAGACCATCTCAGCCAGGATTTCTGTATAGTATTAAGCCGCAGGGGGTGAAGACGATCATGTCGCCCCTGAGCCACAATTGCCTGAAACTTCATGGATATCATTAAGTGTGAATTTATGTAGTTATCATGAGAAATAGCCTGTTTTCATGTAATGTTGTAATCTGTGTAATCTGCTACAGATCTTCCATCATTCAAGAAGTTTAAGTCTATATGAGATAGCAATCCCCCATCATGAATCAAACTTTATTTGACTCCGAAGGTGACTTTTGAGCCTGTAACAAGTCACATTTATGTCTTGTAGTCGCTCTGTGTTTCTGTGTTAATGGAAATCCCAGTTTATGTGAATATGATTTAGTTTTATAGCTGCCATGATGGTTGTTTACTAGGTTTATCCCTGACTGTCAGCACCCGGACAGAGGCCTTATCTCTGTGCATCTTTGGCGTCTCGCTCCCTCAATCCCCGATGGATCAGATATGCATTCCTTCTCTGTTATAGCTTGTGACAGCACTAACGGTGTCCGCAGCAGTCACGACTGCAGTATCGCAGACGTCCTCAGTTCACTGCACCTGGAACGGCGTATGGCTTGATATAAAGATAAGTTGTATCCACCGGGGACCTTTTTCTTTTTATATCCCCGCAGCCTCGGGACTCTCCACACCACCCACCACCCCGACACAGTCGTCCAGCCAGCCTGTGTTCACCCAGGAGGCCCAGCCCAGCAGGCCCAGCCCCGAGCGCCAGGAGGCCAGCAGCCGGTCACGCTCGCTCTCCACGCCCCCGGACACAGGACAGCGCCTCAGCCTTCCCGCCGCGAAGCCTCCGATCCCTTCGTCGAGCCCCGTGCCACCTTACTCTACCTCACAACAAGTGAGTCAGGTTGCAGAAATGTGACCCTGTTCTAGAGGAGCTGTTTTAAGGTCCACCGCATTTGGTTTGTCCTTTCTGGGTTACTGTAGAGATATGATGGCACACAAACCTACTTAACATGATAGATATTAGATCCCATTTCAGGTGATTATAAACTCTTGCACATACAAATTTTCTTATGTTTCTGCCATTACATGCTCCCATATCCTAGATTAAAATGTTCTTAAAAGGTCAATGCTATCTTTTGTATTTGTAAAAATGATTTGCTTTTGCATGGTACTTTTAGTCCAAGCACTGAATCGTGAACAATAAATCACTGCAGCTGTGACGCAGTCCAAAAGTCATTAAAAAAAGATGGGGTGTCCTGACTTGGCTGCACAGAGTCAGTGCAGGCTTTGTTGTTGTTGGAGAAGAGAGAGATTTCACACTGCAGGTACAAAAACCAGTTTAAAGGTAACCACTCCTGTTCTCAGCTATAGGAGGGAGTGGTGCGAGTTCACAACCAACGAGTGTGAACTCTCTCATGAATAGCATAGGCATGTGAGTCCCCTAAAATATGCGAAACATGTTTTGCTTTTATTCAAAAATGAGACCAGATCTGCATGGCAAAAGCTGTGTCTTTGCAGCTATTCATTATCAATGTTAGCTCGGCCTCTTTGAAAACACTGATAAATGCTGTGTGGATCACAAGATGTTGAAACTAATAACTGTATTGCCTTTGTGGCTTCATAACAGCGGCCTTCTGTCTCTGAGTCATGTGCTACTTGACTGAGCGTCATAAGGGTTTAACTTGCAGAGATGATGCAAATCTCACCCTCTGATACTTGAGCTTGCTGTGTGTCAACAGGGCCGTGTTTGCACCATTTGCTTTGAGCGACAGTGGCGGAGCAGAGGGTGTAAATATTGTCTCAGCGCTGAGGCAATATCTCAAGCAGTGGTAGATACTAAATGGGTCCACCACCGTCTTTGGGCTTTATTTTATTCACCTGCTGTGATATCAGATTTCCCACAGCTTGTGAGGGATTACTCCTCGTGCCCATTTAATGAATAATTATCTGAAAACCTGCCTCCATCTGTCTTCTCAGTGTGTTTGTGGCTTCTAGCCAGAGAGGCTAAATCAATATTTCATCACCAACATTGTATACTCCAGATATTAACACCCAAGGACTCATAACTATTGTCGAAGAGTGATGACTCAATGCCCGCCGACCCCCTCTCTCTGCGCATCACACACACCGAGCGGAGCTTGCAAAATAATCTACTAAATGTTTCACCAAATCTAATTTCAAAAGCAATCAATTTAATGGATTTGTGTATGTCTGCATCCCCGGGGTATGCCGTAACACCCTGGAGTAGGCTCTGCGCTGCAGCAGGACAAGATTTATTGCAGCGCAGGGGCAGCTTTTTTGGCAGGCGAAGCTGCTGTGTCACCACTGCAGGGCGACACCAGCACTAGTGGGTACGCAGGCTTTCGCATGCTGCAGCCGAAGTATCTTGTGTGCTAATAAGAGGCAGAGGGAAATCATGTATCAACAAGCGCAGGCTTTGAGTATGCAAAGCTTGGAGCATGACACAGCAGATTTCACTCTGAGATAACAGGCTCTTGAATCCAGGATGTAAACTGCATGTTGTCAAGAGTATTTTATTATTATTTTTTTGTTATTATTTTTATTATTATTGTGGCTGTGAGTTGTGTTTTGTGAGGAGAAATGAGGGGTGATGATAGTGACCAGGCATCCCCAGCTTCTTGTTGCTAGGCAACGTTAGGGATTTCCTAATATGGCGACGCAGCCAGGTCGCTCCGCATGGAGGGGTGTGTCCACACCGTTTTTCCTACACGCTTGGTGTGGCCGCCAAACACGTGGTAAGTGGTTGTGGGACGGATTACAACGACTAGTTTTACGTCTTTTATTGCGTATGAGTGTTATATGTTGGCGTAATAGCCCCTCGCTTTCTTGTGTCGTGCCTGTTTGGGCAGCGTGTCGGCATCGCCTCCCCCTACTGCAGCAAATGGACCAGGACTGTTCCACTCTGACTTTCCAGGGGGGGGGTGGAGTCTAGTAATAATAACTTCCCTGTAAAAAAACGCAACTTCATCGCAAAGGGGGTATAATTTTATCTCATTAGCGTTACGGGTGTAGTGGGTCCGCACGAGCTGCGCAGGTTTTAAAAAAATCCGTTTCCCGTTCTCTTCTCCCGTTTTCTTCCCCCCCCGCCGCGGGTTCTTTGGCAGAAACCAGAGACAGGTCGCTTCACTTTCACATTATCCGGCAAAGTTTACTGTGGAGAAGCTTCCGTGTACTGTTGTTGAGAGCCTCTCCGCGCACTCCTGACTCCTGTGTTTTGATCCCGTTTTCGGCAGGTCTACGGTTTATTCGGAGGCATGCTGGAGAAACTTGAACTAGATGATGATGGTAAGTGTACCATTCCCTTCAGAACGACTGCAGAAACAGCAGGAGTCCTCATTGCAGGAGCAGATCCTGGAGCTCGATGTGCTTTTTAGGATGTGCTGAGTGTCTGATTCATTGTTTATGAAATGTGTCACTTCGTTTGCTCTTATTTGCATGTCTCCCGGTCTCAAAAAATGAAACAAAATGACATCACATTCAGGGGATAGTTAGCAGATCCCCTTTGTTTACATTTGACTACAGCTTTTCAAGCCTTTATATTACAGAATATCCGTAAGATTTAGACCGATGATTAAAAAGGAAAATTATAATTGGAGCTGTTTTGGACTTTCAAGCACTGTAGTCACTCAATTTACAGATTTTGAGATATTTAAGCCAATCCAGCTGTGAATTGGCTTTGCGCTTCATTTTCCTCCCTTGTGTATTTTATTGCAAGTCAGCCTGTGATCAATAATAGACATATTTCATGACAACAATTAAGGATTTACAGGCCTTTACCTAAACTAAGCATTAAGAAAACTGAATTTCTTTATTTTGAATACTCTCTCTCAGAGAATATCATGTTACTTTCCACAAGGTACGTGTTCAAGTAGTTCTGTAATTCGAGGCGCAGATACATGGAAGTCATCAGTCTTTGCTTTTTTTAGGCAAATGAAGATTAGGTAAATAATTTGCCTTAGATTGTCATGTCAAATGTTTCATTAAAGCACTGGCTCGAGTCGTCATGCTGCCAGTGTACTATGACGTCTGTGTTTTTCCACTGTTTCTGGGCTTTTTGGTGCTTAAAGTAGAGCTTAATTATCATCAAGATGGAGCAATAAAGTGGCTCCAGTAAGTGGCCCAGAGCTGTAATAGCTGTTTAGGTTGTGAGAGTGTGTTTTTGTTTTCTGGGCTCTCATTACGTATTCCCTGTGAGACTTTCTCCATCCTCTAAAAACGCTTTCCTTCTTTCTGCCTCTTACAGCTGCTGAACCTGAGAGTGATATTTACATGCGCTTTATGAAATCCCACAAGTGCTACGACATCGTGCCCACGAGCTCCAAGCTGGTCGTGTTCGACACGGCGCTCCAAGTTAGTACCGAGCCTCCAGACAAACTCCTATATTATCGGATTGTGTCTCGTCTTGAGGAGTGGTTAATGTTCAATTAAATAAGCCTTGTGGTCAGAGGAATTGCCATAAAGCTGTTAAACAGTAATCCTGGGGATGCCAGACCGCCTATTGATGTGTAGATCTTCAACCACTAAGACCACAGAGCCCGGGGTTGAATATCCTTATCTAAAAGATGCGGAAATACTAAAACTAACCAGGGTTCAGAATGTGCCGCACTTAAGGCAGCCCAAATAGTTCCTCTACCCGTGAGAACGTGGAAGGGGTCAGATGAGGATAAAAGCTGCAGCCACAGATTGTTTGAGACATAAAAGCGGGTGGTATTTATATTTAAGTAGCCTGCTTGATTGAACAACCACAACTATCAGGAGCTGAATTGCTGATGTGCTTCTGCTGCAGAGTAGTTGTTGTGCTCCAGCACTGTTGTGAAATGTCGCACACAGCTTTATTTCGTAACGTGATTTCATTTCATCTTCTTGCTCGGCAGGTTAAGAAAGCCTTCTTTGCCTTGGTAGCCAACGGTGTGCGAGCTGCTCCACTATGGGATACAGAGAAGCAAAGCTTTGTGGGTAAGAATGCTAAAACTGGCACAAAAGTGACTTTGTGGTCCATCTTATCTCTGCAGAGGCTCTCATTGGCTCATCCGTGTGCTTTTCTTGTTGCTATCTAAGTTGTACAGTAGACGTTCTGTCCCAAGTGTAATGTTTCAGTGCCAGAAACTTCCAAGACCTTAATCATTCACCAGCCAATCTTTTAAGCAAATAAGATGTTTATATGTTTGTTTATCTCTCTCACTTGCGCTGTATATTTGACTCCAGTGCTTTAATGAGACCTCAGTTGACGTGTTTCCCTAACTGGGACGGAAAATGTCCTGGTGCTCCATTGCAAAATGAGCACAGAGGAAACTCTGTGCATTAACGCGGACAGTCCCGGCCGCTGAAGCACACAGAAATCATTAGAGCCGTCATAAACCATTCAACACGGCAATTGCCTGGCATTCGCAGGGACTTGGAGATCCCAATTAACCAAAAAAAGCCGAGCGGGTCGCGAATCGGCTCTGTCTGCGCTGATTTTTTTTATCCCTCCTCGTGTGTTTCCTCGCCATTGAGCCCGTGATGAATAATGAATGTCAAGTCGGAGCGAGGATGGGCCTTGTGTGTGTTGTTAGGCCCGCGCCACACCCTGCCTCCCCTCCGTAGCTGCGCCGTGCCTGCCGGCACGACCCTGCACGACACGGGCTCTCAAGTGTGTTCTCTGTTTCCGCCGCAGGAATGCTGACAATCACCGACTTCATCATCATACTCCACAGATACTACAAGTCACCCATGGTAGGTGCACTGCGCCGGTGATGTCGGGAGTGGACGTTCCTCTTTGCCTCTAGTTTGACCTCTGTTTCACCTCGGCCCCCAGGTGCAGATTTACGAATTGGAGGAGCATAAGCTGGAGACGTGGAGAGGTCGGCATCATGGTGGCATTTGTGTTTTTTTTGTTTGTTTTTTTGCATGCGTAATGTGAGATTGTAGTGCTTTGCGTAAGCAGCATGTGCAGAGCTTGAATGTCTCATCCCTTTAACGCAGAGGTTTACCTTCAAGCCACGTTCAAGCCGCTCGTCAACATCTCACCTGATGCAAGGTACGTTATTGCGCCATGAATAATCCATCGATTTCTGTTTTCACACAGTTTACATACGCTCGCACACACACACACACACACACACACACACACACACACACACACACACACACACACACACACACACACACACACACGTGTTCGGATACTGTTGTGGTCGGTGCAGCTGCTCATTGTGCTCGTTGTGTTGCAGCCTGTTCGATGCAGTGTACACCCTCATCAAAAACAAAATTCACCGCCTGCCTGTCATCGACCCCGTCACCGGGAATGCACTTTATATTCTCACACACAAGAGGATCCTCAAGTTCCTCCAGCTCTTTGTGAGTATGACACGGTCGCCCGTCGGCCCGTTCGCCGCTCAGCCTGAAAAGCATGTCAGTCTTGATGGGTGATTGGGATTAAAAGGAGACCTGGAATCAGAGGAACACTCAAACCGTGATTTTGTTTCATAGCAGCAGGAAACGAGGTGGAAACAAACATTATCATGTCGTCATTCATGTAAAAATGTTGGCTCCTGAAGTTGTATTATGTAATTTAACTTTACCCACATATTAAAATAGGATGGTGGAAGGCCTGTAAAAGGGCATCTGAGTCATTTCTGATGAAACCAGTGTTCCATAGCTTCTATGCTCACACCAGAGAACGAGGATTGAATTGTCCATCAAACCATTCTCGGTCTCCTTTAAGGTGGGAACTTGTCCCACTTTCACTTGTCTGCTGCCACCTAGTGGCCAATATGGGAACTGTTTCACCTGACATAAATGAGTGGAATACTGGATACTTCCCTGTCTCATTTTTTTGTTTGTGTGTGTGTGTGTGTTTTTGTAACGGCCAGATGTGTGAAATGCCAAAGCCAGCTTTCATGAAGCAGACCCTGGGGGAGCTGGGCATTGGTACGTACCACGACATCGCCTTCATCCACCCGGACACGCCCATCATCAAGGCTCTGAACATCTTTGTGGAGAGACGAGTGTCCGCCCTGCCGGTCGTGGATGAGTCCGGTAAGACCCGACCGACATCGGCGCATCAAAACTAAACTCAACCCATTCGTTTCCTCACTGGGGTTCTCTCTGTGTCCCTCAAGGGAAAGTTGTGGACATTTACTCCAAGTTTGACGTAATTGTAAGTACAAAATAAATCACGGCGGCTTCCAATTTAGGGGGGGGGGGGGCGGGGTGAGTGACATTGTAAACGGTGCGTCTCCATGTCTGCGTGCAGAACCTGGCTGCGGAGAAGACGTACAACAACCTGGACATCACGGTGACGCAGGCGCTGAAGCACCGCTCCCAGTACTTCGAAGGGGTCATGAAGTGCCACAAGATGGAAACGATGGAGACCATCGTGGACAGGATAGTCAAAGCTGAAGTGAGATGAGTGGGAGACAGACGCGCGGCCGGAACGCGGGAGGCAGGCTCCTCGGGGCCGATGTGATGAACCTTTGCGTTTGTTCCTCCCCCGCCAGGTGCACCGGCTGGTGGTGGTGGACGAGCGCTCCAGCATCGAGGGCATCGTCTCGCTGTCCGACATCCTCCAGGCTCTGGTGCTCAGCCCCGCAGGTATAGATGCCCAGCATCGCTAGCCTCGACTCCCACTCTGTCCCGGACCCTGAGCTCTCCCCTCACCCCGCCCTCTAACCCCGTCCCGGGTAGGAAACCTCCTCCTCCTCCTCCTCCTCCAGAGGTTGCTGCCTGCAGCTGGCCGCCAGCCCTGCCTGACCTGCCAGAGGCCAAGTGTGTGGACCCTGCCTGCCATGAATAAGATGTTTTTGGGGCTTTTTGATGAGGAGACAGGAACCTGGTTGGAGAGAATAGGCGAACGGCGATTAGCACAGTCACACACCCCGACTGAAAGAAAAGCAACGGGAGTGAAATTCGAAACCATCTCACTTTTGACCTTTGATAGATGGAAGTGGATGGATGCTGACACATCCGAGCTCAGCAGCAGAGGCTCAGGCTAAACTTAGTATCCAAATGTATTAAAAAAAAAACACTAATACTCCTCCTCCCTCATTAAATTCCCCCAAATATATGTTTATGTTTTAAAATCTGGACCATTTCACACTGAAAATGTGTGAAAATGCTTCTATCCTGGATATCGGAGCTCTCAAGATACTTCACTATGAAATTGACCTATAAAAATGACGAGGAAAAACATGACTTTCCCACTGTGGTCTGAATCAGAAACATTAGGATCGGCAGCCTGTTCTCATCCAGCGGCTTTCTACGCATTATGAATTCTGCTCGCATACGTTTTGGCTTCACAAGTAGGTTTAGCTGCATTTTGCCAACCGCGAGCTCTGCTTTGATGTGAATTTGCCCCGTATTGATATGCTTGAAAACAAATAACAGATGCCTGTCTAATTCGGGGCGGTTTTGCCTGCCCGAGGTCGGCCCGCGTGTTCAGGCGGCGGCCCGGGAAGCCGCAGCGGAGGGAGAACACCGCGGCGCAGACGCGTGGCTGAGGGCTCGGCGCGCTCCATCCCGGGGTTAAGTGAAATGTTTATCCCGACGCCCGTGCACGACGTCCGATTGGGGGGGGGGGGGGGCAGCGGATCAAAAGGAATGATTGATCTCGTTGGAAAACGAGGAGCTCCGGTTCAGACAGACAGACAGATGTGTGTGTGTGTGTGTGTGTGCATGTTGTACAGGAAGAAGAGGCAGGCCCGAAATCTTGCTTACGCCTGCCTCCGTGGCCGTCTTCTGGGTGTTGTTAAAAACCTCCGCGAACGCGTGAAGGCATTTGGGCGGGGGCGTCTGGAAAGGCCGCCGCCCGCGTTCCGCCGTAATGTGGAATGATGAAAACGAGCGAAAAGATTGACGCGGGAGTTTGGGTCCTCTCCGCGTCGCACTGTGTTCATCCGTGCAACTCTCCCCTCTCTCTCTCTCTCTCCGCCTCCGCAGACGCCTGCAAGGAGGAGAACCTGCCGGAATGAGAGGGAGGAAGGCATCAGCCGGAGCGGAGACGCGGTGGGAGGAGGAGGATGATAAAAATGGAGCTTGAAGGTAGAGGTTTTGGGAGCGCGAGGCTGCGCCGACAGGGTCGGCCCGAAGGTCCCGGAGACGCCTGCAACGGATGCACTATAGAAACCAAAGAGCTAGACAGCTGAATGAAGTGGAGTTGTTGCACTGAGGGTTGATTTTTCTGACTTTCTTTCTCTCTCTCTCTCTCTCTCTCTTTTTTTTCTTTTCTTTTCCCCCTTTTTGTTTTGGCTTGTTTGAACACTGATCCGATGAAACACTTCCACGGTGTGTTGTAGCCACACACACACAGACACGTGCGCACACGCACACACACACACACGCAGACAGAGATGCATCACGAAGCAGGAGGGACAAGTCGAGGAGAACAACTTTTTTTCTTCTAACCATCGGCTTCGGGTGCTTCTCAACGTCTTCCGAATTTGGCGGAGGACGGTGAATATTACGCAGATGCAATTTGCCGTTTGGTAGCAGAATTCCATTTCGTCTACAATGTGGCTATGAAATGACTCCAAACTGTTTGCTAGTGCCAATATGGAGAGGGCTCCGGCCCACTCCGCCATGCCTTTTGTTTGCCCTGGACCCTCACCAGCTCAAACTCACAGTATTTGTGTCCTCATGATTTTTTTTTTTTCCTTTTAATTATCGAATGAGTGCAATCATTAAACGATTAGCAGTTGGAGTTTGTGTTTATTTTAGACCAGAGTTACACGATTGGCAGATTCTACCATCTACTTCTGATTCATTTCCTTCTCTCTGGCTGCTCTTCCTTTTGTTTTTAAAACATGCGAGAAGTGTCAAGGATCTCTGTGGAATGCATTCATGTCTAACGAAGAAAATCCTCTGTAAAACCTAAAATCATTGTAGCACAAACCCGCAATGGTGTCCATGGAGGCAAACACGCGAGCAAATCCTGTCAGAAAGAACCGTGAGTGGGAGCCGCTCACTCATTTTACATGAGAAGCGATTTAGAGCTGTTGGCAGAAAAGATGCCTTTTAGTCGTTTTAAAAACCTCCGTTTAGCATCTACTTTCAGTTGTCTCGACGCTTCAGATGATCTGACACTCACGAAACACGCAAATCAACTCGTTTTCTCAGCTGCAACTCGACAGGACTCATCTCCATCTTTGACTGTAAATAGGTTCGTTTTTCGGGGAACGTGTCACATAAAGCTTTATTTTTATGAACGTGTCAAAATGTTTAAAGAGACTGCGGTTCTAATGTTATTTTTGTAAATATATTGTTGGCAATATGTCCGGTTCAAAGAGACTTTGTATCAGATCAACATGTACTGTAAATGTGCAAGCATGAGAAACTACACTTCAGCAGTATGAATGTTCCTGGTTTTACTTCTTTTTTTTTTTTTTTCTATTTTTCTGGCTGCAGAAAAATAAATGGACACTGAATGTACTTTAAAGCTGTGTTTTTTTTTTTCCTTTTGGTTTTTATTTGACTGTGATAGCTGAGGAAGGAGTGGGAACCCTAAATGAGTTAGCTTTAGACATTGCCTACTAGCAAAACTTTATTGCATCTTTTGTGATTGTTTGAACTGGTGTTTCCACTCATTTCTGACACTTTTAATTGGCTCGTGATCAAAAATTAAAACGGCGTTTGATCAGGAAAATGTGTCTTCTAATTACACCGAAGAACATGGTGAAGTCTCTGGCCTAACACACACACACGTACACACACACACGATGGCTCTCGGTATCTAAGTGGTGTTGCAACGCTTTCGTAATTTTGCATTTTATTTCATCCCATCGGCCAAAACGCTGAAAAAGCAGCACGCCGAAACAAATTTACAACCGGCGGTGGGGTGCGTTCTAACCTCTAGTTTTACCATCAGACATTAAAGACTCGTAAGACACCTTTTCTTTTACAGCTCTGGACACCGAGTCTGTCTGGGTTTGCTGCTGATCGCTTGATCACAGGCTCTGCCCGCAACTCCCCTGCCGCTGATTACCATACTGCCTGGGAATTAGAATGCTTGTCTCGCACATTTTTTCTTCATTAGACATCTCTAAGTCGCTGACCGGCAGACAGCTGAGCGCTATAAGCTGCTGAGCTTTTCGGCCCTCGAGCATTTTCTCCTCGGAGCATGTTGCCCTGTGGATATTTTAGCACCGGCACGGGCAACCGTGTGCCAGACTGTGCCTGGAAAAAAGGGTTATTTCAGGGCCTCATTTGTTACCTGTGAGAATCAATTCATCATTTGTTTCTCAAGCTCTTAATGGTCTTTATCACGTTCACTTTGAATGTCCACAACTCTCAGGTCTTCAGACAGAGGTCTTGTAATAATATCTAGGAGTGACTAATACTGACACACAACAATTTTATGAATATGGCTCCTCTCTAAGCTATATGACAGCCTTCCTTAAGATAAGGCATGTTGCCACACACTCTCCATGTGTAGGTGTCCGGTCGACCTTAACACGTATGTTTTCGGGCCATGCTGGTGGGTGGTTTAACCATCAAAACTGCCGTATTCATCACGTTGTCAAGTTTCTGATGTTACCTGAACGCACTTCGTGCAACGGCGGCAAATTCGGCATGTACGCCATCTTGGTTTGATGCACCTGGAGTGGCCCCAGGACACACCACTGTACTCCTCAAAGATGGACATTTTGTGCCGATCTTTATTGGCTTTTTCACCCAAACCCAACCACTGTAAGTGTACTTATTGTGAAATTGGATATGTTATATTATGTCCTTGCATTAAGTCGAGTTACCATTCTTTATTAGTATGAAAACATAGTACATTTTTATCTATTTGTTGATTTAATTACTTACTAGTTTAGGCTCCTTTCCCCCCTTATTCATTCCTTGCAACAAACTGTTGACTAAGTGGCACTTTCACAGCTTTGAGTGACAGACTCGAGCGTGCAAGCACGTGTCGAGAGAGAAAGCGTGTCTGTGTGTGTGGGTGGGGTGGATTCTGTTTCTTCTATGTCTATGTGTAAAGAGCTGTGCGCTACATGTAGTATGAAAAGTACTAAAAGAATCTGTTTGGAGGATGGTCTGCTTGGAGAAACCAGCCGCAGATGGGATCAGTTCGCTGGGTGTTGGTGGAGCTGCCACAAGGTGACACTGTAGCACACGCATCAGGCAGCGGCTGCAGAGAGAGCACAACCACAATCCCAGTTTCCAGAGCTGACCCCATCTGGGTGTAATAAGCTATAACCCCCCTCTCTCTCGCTCTCTCTCTCTCGTTGAATATTTACATTCCAATATGAGGATGGATGGATCTCCTTCGAGGAAATTGCTAGACTCCAGGAGGAAGTTTTTTTTTTTTTTTTTTAATACACACAGAGCCGGTTGCCTCTCTAAATGAGGCCAAGGTGCTGCCTAGTGGATCTGATGGACTTCCAAATGAGGGGCTGAAACTGGACCAGACTGACTCCAGACAATCTGCTTTGATCTCCCAATCTCCCCTGTGATACCCGGCGCTGGAAAAGCCTCCTCTACACCTTGTAGCCCTAAAGCAGAGGAGGCGGGAGGGCCTCCCTCTACTCACACACACACACACACACACACACACACACACACACACACGCACGCACGCACATTCACCCATCCACACCCACACTGGACCCTCTTTTGAAAGTCTAGGGCTTGATTTAAAATTCCTCTCTTCAGAGCGTGTCATGCATTTTATATGCATGGCGAGTGGGAGTGAAGAGGAGGGATTGCATGGGGCTCCAGCCCAAATGAACTTCCCTACGCTGTTGGTCTCCTCAGGGATATATCCACACATACAGAGACACACACACACACACACATACAGCCAAAACCTCTTTCTTTCCCTTCATTTTCCCGCTCCCACTCAACTCTTTCAACATTAGTTTTACTGCATCATGCTTTTCACAAATTCGGGCAAGCAGCGTGAGTGCCGTGGCCTTTGAAGACAAGTGTGATCAGAACAGAGGCAGGCGAGGAGGAGGAGGAGGAGGAGGAGGAGGAGGATGAGGGAGAGGGGGGGGTGTTAAGAAGGAGAAGAAGAAGAAGAAGAAGAGAAAAAAACCTGGCCGCGGGGCATTCGGGTCTCTGCACTCGTGTTTAGCAGCGTATGGCGCAGACGAGGGAGGCTGACATGTGCAGCGTTTGGGGACAGCTTTGATGTGAAGCGGGGCGCGGCCGCTGCCGCAGTCCCTTCCCCGGCGGAGGAGAGAGAGTCACTCGTCACGGTGACACAGCCGGCCTCCGCATCTGCACCCAAACACCTCAACATCTCCCCTTCTCTCTCTCTCTCTGTCTCTCTCCGCGTCTCCGGGAATCGATAGCGCATGATGATGGAAAAAGAAATCAGACGCAGCGTGAACCTGGGACCGCAGCCGCTTGAGAAATCTGGTTTTTATTAGGAACGATATGATCCCGCTAGCTTATTGTGGATATAGCAAGTAAACAACAGAAACACAATTCACTTTTTCTTTTCTTTTTTTTGTTTGTTTTCGTAAGTGCTACAGGTTCGTGATTATAGACATAAAACAGTACAGCAACCGTAGTGCCTACATTCAAATATATGCACAGGGAATATAAAAAAAAAGTTACAGTATATTGCTGTTCAACTGTTCCTCTTTCTGCTCACACATCACCCACTGTTTGCCTCCCACACGCGCACGCACACACACACACACACACACAGGAAGAATCACACACTGTGAGCTGCAGCGGAGAGGATGGTGTGGTTTTATCGTGATAACTGAGACAAGGCTGAAGTCTGGCAGGTCAACATTTTTACAGATGAGAGTTATCATGGGAGCACAGAAGTTGACAAAAGTTAAGCTGAAATAGAACAGTAACACTAGACAAACCCTCTGCAGAGAGATTAAGAGTGAGAGAGAGAGATCTGAAAAACCCCACTGAACAGACTCAGTGAGGGGTAAGCGACGCGTATTCTCCTTTAGCTACTTGTTATCTCTTTTTTTGTCGTTTCTTTAAATTAAAGATTAATACAAGTTAACTTTGGTTTCCAGCTCTAGATCTATACTGTAAATCTGTGGCAGTTTAAGCTGTAAGTAAGTAAGTAAGTACGTTAAAAATCGACAGTATAGCAGCCTTTAAGCCAATATTAATACAACAAAGAAATTCACTTTTTTAAACATTTTTTTTGTTATAATAGCAGCCAGGAAAAATGTAGTTACAGTGTGATTCTATAGAGTAGAAAAAAAAAAGTGGAAAAAAAATCATTAAAGTATTGTATCTGTGATCTGGTACCTCTGAATAAATAAAAACAATGGAACTCCTCTGCTGTTATCTTTTTATCTTCTACGCTACTCTGTCATAAATATGGTCACACACACACAGTGATTAGTTATTGTGTGTATCTTTTCAACCATGCAACAAAGAAGTTGGACTTGACTTGGTGGGTCCCGCGGGCCTACGACGGGATATGTCGCGCAGGCCCGAGAGCCTCCCCGAACTTTTCCTTTTCCGGCCGTAATACGAGGCGAACATCGATAAAACAGACAGAAAGGAACAGATCAATGACTGAATGTGGAGCGGAGAGAGAGAGAGAGAGAGAGAGTGAGTGAGAGTGGGGACATCTCAGGTTCCAAGCGCTCGGGACGAGCTGGCTTCAGTCCTGCCAAGAGAGAACCTGCTGCTGCGCTGTCCATTCAGCTGTCCGTGCCGGGCCCGGGTTTCCTCGGGTCCACGTCAACGGGCGTCTTTGTCCGAGTGGATTCTAGCATTACACGGCCCCTGTGGGGGCCTCGTGTCGACAGGGCGCCGCCTGCTCCCAAACCTGGCCGAGCCCGGACAATGTGACCACGGAACAGAACGGGCCTGAGCTTATAGCTTGGTGGGGGGGAGAGCAGCAACAGGGGTAGGAAAAAAAACAAGAAAAAAAGAATCAAATAATGAAGCGAAAAATACGACCCGAGAAAAGCTTTCGGAGTCGCTCGGCGCGAGTCATGTCGAGCAGAAGGGCTGTCTCGTTAAGAACTGCCTCGCTTTAAGATCTTGTCTGTTTGCGTTGCACAGGTCAAATCCCTTCTTAAGATGCGAAACGTTCATTGTTTTCCTGCCTGGGTCTTTTGTGCTGCGCTCGACACATTTCTCGGCATATTCGCCCACAAAAACGACATTTTTTTGTTTTTTTTATGCAACGGCAGGCTCCTTAGACATGTTTTTCACTCCCACTGTCTTTTTTTTTTTTTTTTCCTGCGGTAAAACTGCACAATCTGGGGTTTGGCGCGTTGCAGAAGTTAAAAACCGACAAACAAATCGCAATCCCGGAGCTTTCAAAAAATAACAAAAAAAAAAAACGGAAAAAAAAAACTCAGGCCAATATCAGGCGGAGTATAATGGTCCAGCGAAAGCGGTAGACGCACAGCTCGCCGGGCTGCGGTGGTGCGCCTCTTCCATTATACATTCTGAGCAGCTGTTCTGTGGAGGAAGTCCTTTGAAGGGCGGCTGCAGGGTCTGGGAAGGGGGTGGAGGGGGTGTATATATATATATATATATGTGTATGTGTGTGTGTGTGAGGGGGGGTAACTGGAGTCCACAGTTCAAACGGGGTTCTTCTGGGGCAGGGCCGCAGCCGCCTCCTCCTCCTCCTCCTCCTCCTCCTCCTCCTCCTCCTCCTCCTCCTCTCTGGTCATGGGGCAAAACTGTATTCCACCGCTGATCACAAAATACATGCCTCAGAATGTAATTTGCAACATAATCTGACGGATCACTCAATGTGAGTAATGCATTCTGAATGCTCTGGATGACTTCAACGCTGCGACCGTGGATGTCATCCGCTACCTTATGCGATGCGACTGGATCCCGATCACTGACCAATTCGACTGTGACCGTATTGGAATAGTCCTGCAGTGGACTGGCTACATATCGAGGGCGTGGCCCCCGCCTTAGCCCCGTGTTGGGGGTTAGGTAAGTGGGATGGACGCGGTGGATGTAGCAGAGCTACTCATAGTTTGTATTCCGTTTCCATCACGGGCTCTGCACCCGTCCGCGTCCACTCATCACAGAGCTCCCGCACGAGCTCCGACACATGCAACGTCTACACTACAACACTCGACACCCATGCTATAACTAAGTACAGAAGCAGGCAGAACTATAAAAACCTTCCTTTCGCTCTCCCTCTCTTCATCTCTCTCTCTGTCTCTCTCTCTCTCTCTCCCTCGGCCGTGCTCGGCAGCAGCATCTGAGCTGCCTCCTCTCGTGACGTTCCGGTTGCCTCTGCCGTTTTGATTTGTGTCTGTTTTGACGTGGAGGAAGGCGAGTAAGAGGGGAAAGGGAGGGGAGGGCAGGGGATGGTGGAGTTCGTCTTCGGAGAGAGGGGCTTTGAAGTCTGGAGGTTGTCTCCGAGGGGTCAGGGCCGTGTTTAGGAAGGGGAGAGAGAGAGAGAGGAGGAGGAGGCGGGGGTGGAGGTTGGAAGGAGGAGGCCGGGCTCCCTCACTTCTGCGTCAGGTAGGCGCCGATGGTGAGGCTGGCCGCCCCCAGCGCCGCCATGCCGAACACCGTCTTGATGGAGGGCCAGGAGCAGCTGAAGACGGAGTCCCTCTGCCGGTCGTACAGCTCCACGAAGGCGTCCTGAGGGAGGACAGACAGACAGACGGAGAGTTCAGCGGACTGTCAGACAATGCATGTTTACCTGTGTGCGGTTATCTGGTCTAGGGCTGAAGTCAAAGGATCTCATCTGTGCTGAGGATCCTGCAGAAGAATCTCTAGAAATGCCTCACTAAATGAGACCATTCATGAAACGGCATCACGATGTACGTCTAGCTCCGAATGCGCATGCAACACATAACTCGGCAGGGTGAATCCGATTTTTTCCGTTTTTCATGGCCATGAAGGCAGTTTCACTTTGATTTCACCAGATTTTCAGGTAGTTGGCTACAGAGGTGAAAGGATTTTCTTTTGTGGCCATGATTGAAAGGAAGAGGACTGAGATGGATTTCTTTTAAGCAGCAGTTCATTGGCTCCTCTTAAATAACCTGCCCTTCTCTTTGGTTTGAAATTGCTCAACAATGAATGAGGTGTAATATCTTAAATGTCAAGAACAATTTCCATCGCCCCGGTCGTATTCTAAGGCAGTCTGTGGCGAATCTCTTGAAATTGGAAACCTAGACAGTAGAGGGTCTGAGAGGTTTTTTTTCCTTTACTTTTCTGTAATATTTTGGGTCAACTGACCCTTCGGGATGCAAACCCCTGGGCCGCCACCGATGTGTGGAAACGGAGAGTGCCGCGGCAGCCGTCCTGCGCGGATCCATTAACGCTGGCCGGCTCTCGCACCCTCCCACGCACGCCCCCCGCGAGGCCTCGCACCCAAAAAAACAGCCAAAAACACGCTAAACAAACACGGCCATCGCGTGGGGGGGTGGGTGGTGGAAAGACTTCCATTCACGACTGCGCGTCGACAGATTTTCATGGGTGGGTTTTTTTGTCTTTTTTTTGTTTTTTTTCCTTTTAGCATGTGGACGTGCGGCGCGGCGCCGGGGCATAAATATATTAATGTCGCTCAGAGGGGGCTCTGCTTTCTGCCGCGAACGGGAGATTCGAGAATCAGTCTGCTGTACAGACCCGAGAATGTGCGAGCGTGTGTGTGTGGGGGGGATCCGTGGAGAAAATACCACGGCCGCGTGTCTCTGCACATGGAAATACAGACATCTGCTCATGGCCAGTGACAGCGGGAACAGCTGGACAGGAAGTCATGGTGCTAAGCTCACACACACACACACACACATAGACACAAGTAGATTATCTTGAGCCTCACTCGAGTATTGTATTTTAGAGTGCCGAGAGTGGATACATATATTAAACTATTGAACCTCCTCTATTGAACATCAAGTCTTTTGTTCTGAGGTAAGATGCTATTAGCAGCGGAGCCGCACATCTGAGCTGCTTTGATGCCTTTGTTTTTAGATGCAACTTGACCTCTCCGCGAACAATGGTGAATTGTTAAGTTTAATTCACCACAACATTACTGTGTCGGTCCCCTTGGGGATCCATTATCATCCTCTTCTAATCTGCTCAGATTTAACTCAATTTACCTAGGGTAATTATGTTTTGTGTAACTCTAACTGGAAAACACGCCTCTCCCTTCGACCTTGATCAAGTCGAGGCAGAGGAGAAGCCAAACTGGGTCGTCAAACTCTTATTCCACCGGTGTTTTAATATTTCCTCCTATCAGACAAAAGCCCACACAGGACTAAAAAAAAAAAAGAGGAGACATTCATTCTGAGGAGCTGCGGGGAGACAAAAGTATTTCCTGTTTCCCTCTCCTCCCTTTCCGTCCGGTTGGCATTCCAGGGGCCGGGGGGCCGGGCGGTGTGACAGCGGAGGGAGGAGGATCAGCAGTTTCTCCTCACTGCGGGCGTCTCGGTGACAAAACACACGGCGCACACTTAAATCAGACGGCAACATCTCCGAAACCGCACAGCTTTTCCTTTGTTGCAGCGGAGCGTTTTTAATTAGACTGAGAGTCTGCGGTCACGCTGGCAGCCCTGTCAGACTGAGCTCATCACACACAGCTGTGCTGTGCGGTGAGGTGGGGGGGCATCTTCACACATCCAAAGAGAGATTTCATTCAAATGTAAAGCGAGCGAACGCAAGTCAGGAGAGTCCTTTTTTTTTTTTTTGCAACCCATCAAGTCCCATTTGATGCATCATTCAGCATCCTGTACCTCAGTGTTTCGAGAGACACCAGGATGTCCTTCCACATCTGGTCACATTCAGCAATTTGCGAGCCAGCACATTCTTTTTGTTCACCTACTCCGACCCACAAGCTTAAGTCTACTGTGGTTCGCTACAGCGCTGGATTAGAGTTGGAGTTGGTCCCTGCTCGGGGAGGGCCAGAGAAAAGATTGCACTTGTACAAAGAATGATTGTATGTAATAATAATGAATCTTCTTCTTCTTCATGTTCTGCGCAGGGTGAGATGTGTCGAGCTAAGCTGCTCAGAGCGGGGTGCCAATAAAGACTAAAAACCCTCGCTTTTTCTCTTTAGGTTACATCAGATTTCATGTTGTGGAGTGGAGGGATACAGGCTGCTATCATGAAAAAATGTATGACTTGCAATGCAGCCTGGACTGGACGTCTGGAAAACACATTTCTACCAATCAAGTACCCATGTATTTGCTGGGTGCTGAGATACTGTCCAGGTTCAGAAAAAATGAAAAAACATCTCCCTCATGTCCCCATGCAGGTTTAGGTCGACTGGAGACTCTAAGTTAAACCTGAGTGTGAGAATGAATATGTGTGTGTATGTGTGTGGCCGACTGGACTTGCTTGGGTACAAGCGAATGAATGAAAATGGCAGGTGTTAGCGAAAAAAGGTGTAGGATCCCTGAGTATTTATCCTCTGGGGCCCTGAACAAAGCCTCCCCAATCAGTTTATGAGATACTTGAGTGTGGGCCAGGCCACATTGTCATTTCTCGATCCAGGCTGTAAGAATGGCTGAATCATGTCAGAAAGCTTTATTCTAGACAACACCTATTAAGCCAAGTCTTTCAGAGATGATATCCCCCTCTCCAGGATTCAGGTATTAATTAGAAGATTACTTAAGCCTTACAGCCAAATCTCCTGTGGAGGGGAATGTGCCAGTTGGCAAAAAAAGAAACACACACTGCCTCCGCCTTTTCTTTTCCACCTACTCTGCGAAAATAACAGTTTGCTGTGACAACAGCGCTGTCAGGTCCGGCAGCCAGCGCATGTGACCCGAGCGCCGGACAAAATGGCAAACTCATGATGCGCGTCCTCGGCGCTGTCCCAGACAGTTGGCATAGATTATCATCTATTTAAGTCTGAAACAAAAGCAGGCCAATTACTGTAAGAGGTTCGTAAGAGCGGTGATGGATGTTTAAAGGGACCCCAGGAGGCCATGGACGGTAATAACTCCAGACTGACCCAGGGGAGGGCAGGGAGGCAGAGACAAGGGAAGGAGGGAGTGAAGGAAGGAGGGAGAGGGAGAGAGAGAGAGGGTGGGGGGTGTCAGGTGGATATCATGAGACTGAGGCATGCTCCACTTCAGCGCTTTTCTCTTTTTCACCCACACGTTAGCGAGCACAGCCATGTGAGGCGTGTGAAAAACAAACCTCGCTACTTTCTGTGTTTTGTCTTCCTTCCCTTTCTCTCTCTCTTTCGCTCTCCGTCTCTCCTGTGGCAGCCATTATGAAAACCTTTGAAGAAAGTAATAATGCGCAGCTGGCAGAGGACACAGAAGGTTGACAGGGACGGGAGAGGACAAAACATCTGCATTCATCACATCAACAAAAGACTCAATAATCCTCAAAAACTCGTCCCGTTGCCCTGCAGCAAACCATCTGCCATCCGCAGCAGGTGTGCATCTGGGAAATGAAGTCCAGCCTGCAGGTTCTCTACTGTATTCATTTTTTTTTTGGATCAATGGCTTTTGGAAAGGTCACAGCCGCCCTCCAAAAGCCAAGAATCCGACGGGGAAAGAAAGCCCGGCCTGGTTTACACGCTCCCTTTCCTTGGTTTATTGTTGCACATGCAGTGAATCCCTGGGAGAGACAAAGTGAAGCAGCCACAGTGAACAGTCAGGAGTTGAGAGGATCCCATACTCTGCAGTGGGGTGGCAACTCGTTGCCCCGAGTGTCATGGTTACCCATGCTGGAGGCTCCACACATGATTTGCTTTTCCCACCAGCGGGACACAGACTGTCCTCGACCTCTGATTTGTTTTTCCACATGATTTAGACCTCTGGGTTTTGCCCGGTGCCTTTCTCGCACACACAAAGAGATTCTGCCCCGCTTGTCTTGCTCACCCCGGCTTATGGGCAACAGGAAATACCAAACATTTGCCGTTCCTTTGGGTAACCCCCCCCCCCCCCGCTACTGGGAACGATCCCGCCACTTGTGTGGAAGATAATGAGTCATCCTGTGCGCTCCGCTAGCTCTGTTTAAACCGCAAAGCAGCACTTTGCCAAAACAGAAAAATGATTAGGCAGCCATCTCTGTTTTGGGACGTATCTGTGGGTAATTGCAGGCAGAGAAAGGGATGTGGGTTAAAGTTCAACTTGTAATTAAAGTGCCTGTTGTGGCTTGGCTACTATATTCACCTCTGAACCGAGCCTTTCCACACACTCTGTTTATTTCCTAACCATCCACATGGCAACGTACTTACAATATTGCATACGCTGCTGCCTCGATCCCTCTTTGATTTTCTAATGAGCTTCTAGCACATTCCTCCGCAGCTAATTAAAGTCAAACAAAACTCTATATCGAGGAGCTGAGGGGGAGTAATGGGGCGGGGTGGGGGTGCGAGAAAATGCAAGGAAGGCATTAATATCGTTTGTAATTGATCTGGTTTCACTGCATGCGCAGATGTAAAAGAAAAAGAGAAACAGAACCTGCCCCAGACACAATAGGTGACAGGGTGCTGAGCTCCTATCTGGCAGCAAGGTCAGGTTCGATCACGTCTCTGGAGTGTCACCCATCGACTTTCCCGGCAAAAGAAATGAGATGACGGAGGAGTTTGTTGCAATACTCATTACCCAGTGAATCCCCCTGTGTCAGCAGCGGCAAACAGCTTGGAGGGCACCGAGCCCTTCACCGCGCTGTGACAATACTGCAATACTTGGAAACAACAAGCTCACAGTCAAGTGATGTCAAACTGGCTGGAAGAGCTGTGCAAATGTGGAAAATAAGCCCAATAAATGCACAAAACTTCCAGCGAGTCAGACTCGCCGAACAATAATGAACGCCTGTTCAAATGGCTGGGGAGCTGCCTCGGCTTAAAACATACACACTGTAGAGTTGGAATAATTAGCCCGAAGATTTGTTTGCGCAATAGGAATCTATTCGGGAGCAGTTCGGAAAGGGGATGTTAAAAACATGTTGGGACACAGTCGTTTGGACTGAGCCCTTAAATCTGAATTATTACAGTTATACCCATTCGTTGGGCTAATAAAGAAATTATTTGTCCAAGTCGAGAAAAAAAGGTCAGGAATATAAGACCCCATGAAAGACAAATTAACACTTTTATGAGCGTTGAAATAGATACAACATATTGTTACTTAGGAACAAAGCAAAGCTTCGTCTGGGTGCTGAGATAAACTGACTAGAGGCAAAAGTGTCTTCTTCTTTTCTAAGTCTCCTGAGTTCATATTGAATACTCCAATTATCTATTTAACACTGAAACTGAACAAAAACAATCAGATTTTAAGTTGTCCAGCGTACGGATTTCCTCTGTTGCTGCTATTTTGACAAACATCAGAGCTAAAACAAGCATCAGCAGACCGAGAGTGATAACAATACTTAAATGCATCTCTTACAGCGTGACTATCAATTACACGAAGTGCTTTCACATTAGCACAAAGAGCTATGAAAGTACTTGGGAGATAGTGGAGTTATTAAAACCTCAGAAGAGATGAATAATTGAAACTAACCCACGAATCCCATCTTTATAGGGGAAAAAAAAGGTATCATCCCTGAATGAAGGACTTCAGACGTTCAACATATCAGGCTTTTGAAATTGATTCACCCCGTTAACAGCCCTTTTAAAGCGTAACCATGGAATAATCTCAATCTGCCCGATTGAGGGTTTAAATCTGGAGAAATGGGAATGCTTTTTCAGCCGGCTTTCACTTGGCGGTGCCGGCGCAGGCTCAGGTCTCACGCTTGGCGGTGCACCTTTTTTTGGGACCCGTCGGCAGAGTTAATAACAGATTTGACGCTGGATGCTGCCCTAAAGGCTCATAAATATTCAAATTTGCGTCAGCGGCAGCGGCGGCGTTTGTGTGTTTACAGAACTGCACGCTCTCCCGTGGGAGCGAGCCCGCTCTGCTGGAACATGAAACGTGATCGCCAGTAAATCACCCACACTCCTCGTGACACTCGCGCGCTTTTTTTTATTGTCTCCATTTTTCATTGTCTGATGAGCGCAGACTGTTACTTTACACATGAGGGTTCGGCCTCGTTGGAAATGGGGAGCGCTTTTTAGCCCGACGACGAGACAGCAGGAGGAGGAGGAGGAGGAGGAGGAGGAGGAGGAGGAGGAGGAGGAGGAGAACCACTGGAGTTAAACCATCCAATTTGTGTAGGAACGTCTAGATTTCTTTTGAGCATACAAACAGATTTTGTGAGGACAAACAGTTCTGATCTACCCGTTTAACCTTGACTGCGCGGCAGCTGCGTGCAGGCCGTCTCTTCTCCTCCTCAAACCTATCGATTTGTATCGAGGAGCTTTGATCTGACATGAAATGAGGCGCTCACTGACCTTGCATGTGAGGGCGAGTGGATGGACGCAGACCGTGTTTGCTCTGCACGCGGTTTACCAACTCGACGCGCATCATCTACAGTCAGTCACTTCTGTATGCAGCGGAGACATCAAAGAGGAGGGCGGGCCACTGGGAGACGCTCGCTTTCTCTCACAATAAATCAGAAACGTGCAGGTCGAGATGTTTCTGTTTCTACTTCTTCTTCTGAAAAAAACAAAAAAAAAAGGTGGGCCTGCGATTTCAACCTTGAAGCCTATTTCAGTCCAAAAACTCCTGGCGGTTGCCAACAAACGCTGGCACAATGGCTGCCTCAAATAAATACAATGCAGCTTGAAAGGGGATGTCTGAGGACGTCTCAGGATGTCCATCCGGTCTCAAGCGGAGGAGGAAGTGACAATCCTCCAAGCGGACACTGTTGCTATAAATATCGAGAGACAGCATGTGAGCTCCTCGTTCTGCGCTGCACAGTCCAATAAAATGGCCCTCAGCGCCGCTGCGCTGCACATTAAAAAGGCCACGGATGACGTGCGAGAGCCGGAGGAGAGAATGGAAACGAGGACGGCTGAGTCATCGTCCACGCTCGTGGAGGCTGCTGTGTTTGGAGCGCATTAAACCTGGCTTGAGTGGCTTTTCCAGCAAAGACTGGATGTCTGCCACTTGGTTGTCTAATGGCTCCAGAGAAGCCTTGCATTTCATACTGGCCGTTCCAGTGACGCACTTGTGGCCATGTAAGCATGTGAGAGCCCAAGAAATAAGCCACTTTTTCTAACCTCAGCTTGTTTTGTTCAAACTCTGGCTTCAAGAATGCAAGGGGCACTTGGCATCGAGAGCCACTTGGTAACTCGTGGCATCTGAAACATGCAGAACCGCTCGGCTGGTCCCTGACTTGCTCTGTACTTTCAGTTAATGGTTAACACCGGATAAAACTTTCACATTATCAACTGACTGCTGCGCACAAGAACCAAAGCCCATCTTGCTTTTCCTAAAAGGGAGCGTGAGAGCTACCACCACAACCCCACCCATAGTCAATCCGCTGCGCCTGATTGGCTCAGATAGAAACCTGATAAAGAGCGTGGGAACCAGCAGATTCCCAGGTGGCCTGTTGCTTCTCCCGTGACAAACGGAGCCCGAGGGAGAGGCTCATTTCCTGAATCAAGGGCCGCACGCTGCTTCCAGCTTTAAAAGTCATATCCACTGACCCCTCAAGACCTTGAGACCACACAACCGGCATCTGACATGCAGCGGGGGCCGAAAATAGACACGCTGATCTGAGCCAAAAACGACTCCTGTATATGCGGTAATGAACGGTGTGGGAACACCATCTGCAGCGCATGCGGTGACTGAATGTTCGGAAATGGTCCAAGGAACTGAGTCATCTGGTTCTTTGGATTTTCTCAAGACCATGAATTCGTCTCTTTGCTTGTTTTTCTTTTTTCTCGATCGGCTCGTGTCAAAGGGTTACTGATGTAACCAAGTAACACAATCCTCGTGCTCAAAAGGGGGATTTTCACAGACGCAGTGATTGGGGAAGTCTTCGAAAAAGAGCTTGACAGTTCAGCTGGTGTTAAGTCACTTCCTGTGCCCAGATGCTGGTGGGATGACATCACCGTCTGGTTTGAGACCATGGCTGCTCTGTGGTAGGGCCAAGTATGGTTAAATCACAGACCATGCGGTAACTAAGGAAAGACTAGAAGCAAGCCAAACATGTAGTCATACCCATACCGTACAAAAAGGGGGGAAGAGTCGCAGTCGGTTAGACACTGTAACTAAGAGATTTTTGTTTGTTTTGAACCTTTAACTGGCTCCTAAATCCCCGCTCCCGGTGCGAGAAAAAGGAAAACGCAACAGGGGAAAGTTTCAAAGTCACAAAAGCGGTGATGTAGTGATTTTTCCTTGGATTAAGTCCCACGTCAGCCCCTATAATTTACCAAGCGGTGCCAAACAAATCGAGCTTAATCTCATTCAACTGAGAACTCAACGTGTCAGGCGAAGGAGAGAGCACTAGAACATCAAAGACGGAGGTGAGGTGCCTCTTGCAGGCTCTTCTTTCATACAAGCCGGCCGCTAAATGAAAGCTCGTAGGCTTTGGCAACAAGATAGTGGAGCGGTTTACGTGATTGGAGTACAAGCGGGCCGGGTTTCAGGTTCAGCTGTGTTCTGTGTGCGCCCATGTAAATGAGAGAGGCCACAATCTGGGACCGGGTGCACAGTGAGAGCGGGGCACAGCACACTGAGGGCTCAGATGTCCGATAATGTCGGAGGGAAAACAATAATCTGTTTGAGGCGCAGCTCCCTCAGGAAAACCTTTGAAGTGGGAGGAAGAAGAGCCGTACCTCAGTGGGAAACTTTCCACAAAGTCAACACTGAGAGTGGAGAGAAGTAACTCTACGTTAGGTGCTTTTTGTACAGCTTGTTTGTGCGTCTACTTAAGGACATTTTCGCACGGTCCTCCAACATTTATACCATACTTACCTTGTTATCAGCTTGGGGACTTGGATTCATCTCACAATCTGGTAGATAAACAGGTACCATCATGTCCACCTGCAACAGTTTGCACTGATGTATGCAAACTGTTGCAGCTGTGGAGGTATGATGTAAATTTTAAACGGGGGGGAAAAAAACCCTCATTGGCTTCATCTGAGCTGTGTAGGTGTGGGTGGATGAAAGCCGTTCCACAGTTTCCTGGAGACACAAACAAACAACCGTCGATCTGTCGCTGCATTTCGATCCAAGGATTACTGAATACCGACGCCTCGGAGGAACGTGACGTCACCGCCCACTTCAAACTCAAGAGCTGCCCTCACTCTGGCAGAAACATGTGCTGTCAGGCAGCGGTGCATGGATCGAGTCGGTTGTGGATGCTCGTAACAGAGTGGTCTTACATCAGCAGCAGTGCTCACACTTCCGCTACCTCCGTCTATGCTGTCGTGTTTGTGTCTGAAACGTCTCGAGGGCTGAAATTGAGTAACACATGACAAAACTTGGAGCATGAGGTCATTTTGAAACAAGCGGGAAAGGGAAGCCATTATTCGTCTTACGCAATTGAACTTTCTGAGAAATTTCAGCATCTCTTTGTTTCTCACCTCCGTTGAAAACCGATCCCAGATTGATACGGGTCAAGGAGACTTTTAAAAACATTTCTCCCTCTCCTCCCCCGCTTTCTGCTCTCGGGCTCAGAGGACTAGGGAAAAGTTCAATAACCTCTCTCTGGCAACCAGCTGATTTTCATCCGGGGGGAGAGGAATGAGAGGAATGCATTGATGTGTGGAAACAAACAACTGCACTGTGTGCGCCTGAGAGGACTGATACGAGAAGGAATGAACCTTGAGATAACCGTGCCGACTGCAAGGAGCACAGCACAACGTGCCCTTGCCTTATGTAACACAACGACCATGTTTAAATCATTTTCCGGCATAGATGAGGGCAATTAGGGCCTAATGGGGCCAGCGAAATCCACTGTGAACACCACTGGTCTTTATCCCCGCTTTGCTTTGATTGTTTGAAGCAGGTTGGCTCAGTCTGCGCTGTGTGACCTTCCCTGTCTGTGTGCTGAGAGACCGAGGGGAAACAAGCAACCTGATGAATGGTAATAAGTTGCCTATTGTGACACCGAAGCTGTTGTGAAAATGTGCAGAAAGCTAATAAGGCACATGCCCGTGTCATAATCGAGGAGGGTTTTCTTTGTCTTCCTGCCGTTCCCTCTCTGGCGTAATCCATGGAAAATGTGGTATTAGTAGTATTTAGTGCCTGCCTGCTGTGAGCTCAGCGGCCTGGATGCTGCCGTAGAGTGGGTCGTACAGAGTTAGACGCACATAAACATCTTGTTAGCGGGGCAGCAACTGTTTAATGTTGTTTATTCTCATTTTGTGCAATGTAATGGCCATGTGGAGGTTTCACGAGTGCGCTCCTCTGCTTTCTAAGTCAGCAGATGGATCAGCTGAGAATCAGATGATTGTTCAGTCAGATGACTTTAACAGGCAACTTTACCCAAGTTTGCCCTATAAATCTCTACGGTGCGAGCTGACAGCAAAGATTTCAAATACTATCAAAGCCTTTTGCTCCATTCACTTTGTTCTTCTGACCCCCGTGGACACAGAAAAACAAGCCTAGAAGTCCGGAGCTATTTTGGATAACGAAGACCTGGATGAATGGGAGTCTGCCCAGACCACCCTGGTGGTCCATACTTATCGTGCAGCAATTACCTTAGCAATGTTGCCCTGGCTGCAGCCTGTGTGGCATTCAGGCGGACTGGATTTTTCCCCATTTTTCTGGCTCCTCTGCTTGCTTGCTCTTCCATCTCTCCTCCTCCTAAACCCTGTTAGCCTCACCTCTTGATCAAAGACACCTTGTGAAGTTGAGTCATTTCATCCAGGAATATTTTTGAACCCCCCTCCGTCCTCCACCGAGAGCAGGAATGTGAACTCATATTAATTCAAAACTTGAAACACTGAAGGTCGAGTGCCTGTCAGGGTGGATGGGGCCATATCAGAAAATGAGTTTGCAAAGCAGGCTGATAATTTGGCTCAGATACCATGAACTATCTTTCCTTGACATTTTATAGTGGAATTCTGTCGATCAAACAAGGGAAAATACGTTTGCAGCTCATTTTTGCTCCGTTTTACACATCCTTCACCACAAAATGTGAGCGATAAATGAAGCCTTTTATAGGTCAATTTGCAGAGTTAATTAAACTTCTGGTGGTTACATTTGCCAACATTAGAGTCGTCTAGACATGTCACAGTCAACACTCCTCTATAAAGCAAAATGGCGCCTGACATAACTGGATCCAGGCATCATAAAAGATTTGCTATGACTTAAATCACAACCCGAACGTTACACCCATTAATGTATTCTCCAAAAAAGAAAAAAAAAAAAAACACAAAAGAATGCTTAACAAAACACCTGAGAAAAAAAGAAATCACTGTCAGCGCTCCTGTTTTCAACCCTCCCCGATGTCTTTGAAGTATCTGTCATTATTTGAAGTCGTAATGACAGCCCAACAACCAATTAAAGGCAGCGCAGCTTCAGAGCCGACCCGGTGAAATTGATGTAATAAAACAGGAGCAGCGCCGGGGCGAGCCGGCAGAGATCCCTGTAAGTCGCCGCAGGAGCAGACCCCCCCCCCTCCCTCCTGGAAACGGCGGGGGTTATCTGTGACAGCCGCGAGACGTCTGCGCTCGGCGGCCTGCTGCAGGGGATCTGGGCGGAGATCAGGGGCGGACATCAAGAGTTCGGGATGGCGAGGGCGTTGGGCGAGCGCGGATCACCGCCCTGAGACGACGAGCCAGCAGCCGAGCCGCGGCTTTTATCTTCCAAACATCGAGGGCGCGCCGCTTTCTCTGCGCTTCAAACCTAATCAGCCGCCATCAAAGGTGACTGCCGGCAGGGTGGTGCCGCCTCGCAGGAGTCAGAGCACACACGCCCGCCCACGCCCACACACACACACACACACACACCAGTTGAAAGCCGTCAGCGTTAGAGGGCTGAGGCGGCCTCCGCCGAGACACGTGTTGCAACGGCACGAATTTCGATGGAACACCTGCGTACCGCGCGGCTTGACACCCGCCGCGGCCGAGGGTTCACGGCCTTAATTGAGTCCTCGCTCGCCGATACCGACACAAACCATGGGAAGCGCTCAATCAATACGCCATTGGCAGAGTGATATGCGAGCAGCGGCTGACCTCACTCGGAGTCGGCTGAAACGGATCAGATTTCCTGTGGGCTGCTGGCTGGCATTGGGGAGGTGGGTGAGTGGGGCACAGAGGGGGAGACGAGGCAGCAAATTATTTACCCCAGACCTCCATGGGCAAGGCGGAGAAATCTATTTACCATTATCTGTCCTTTTTTTTTTTTGTTGTTGGCGGGGCAATGTACTCAGCATTTCAGAGAGCGGCCAATAATGGCATGCTGTTTGTTAATGGCCAGTGCTGTGGCGAGTTGAACCAGGAAACCCCAGCGGGGTTTGGTAGTGGTGGATGTGTGTGTATCTATGCGTTTGTGTGTGTGTGTGTGTGTGTGTGTGTGTGTGTGTGTCAAGGCTGAATGGCACAGCTAACAGGAAGTCAGGCACCCCGGGGCCATCTGCTCCCTGCCACGGCTCACATGTCACCCTGTGACAACACAGCATTATTGATTCACACCACCACATCCGCTTCTGTGTGTACACGCTGATGTGCCACGCTATACATATGTGTGTGTGTGTGTGTATGCAGATGTGCGTGAGTGTGTGTGCTCAGCCATTTTGTGGAAAGCAAATAACTGATTTGCACCAGTACATCCGCTTCTGTGTTTGCCTTTGAGGGTCTATTCACCCAAATCACCAAAAAAGTTGTCTCAAGGCCAGAAGAGTCCAAATTGTGTGCGTAGAACTTAATCCAATCACTTATCACCATAGAGTCGGTGTAGCATGCAGCTAAGGAGTAGTTGAAATGTTTCAATGGTTGAGAAAATATTGATCTCCACCAAGTCATCCAAATGACTCCTAATGTTGCTCTGTGTAAATGGAACGTGTATATAGCCTACGGGAATATATGTGACTGATGGTATTCAACGGTATCTCATTGACAATTTCTGCTTTCAAGACTTTGCACGGAGTCTTGAGCCGCAAACCCGACAGTGTGGAAGTGAAAGAAGATTAAAATGCATCATCAGCATAAAAGGGAAAAAGCCATTCAGAAAAACAGGACTCCAGTGTTTCCTGCTGTTGCAAGTAACTCCGCCACTCCACAGACCCGATTCCCTTTTACACTGGGATTGTGCCTTTCGCAGAATATAGCTCCCTCAGAAAAGTGTCAGCCATTGCTGGGTGTGTGTGTGTGCGCCTATGATTTAGGTTACCCTCCACATGCAACAGGCTCCGTCTTTGTGTGCAAGGAAGTCATTTAGGAGACACTCCCAGCAGCATTTCCAACAGCAATGGCTATTGTTCCTCTAGAAATTAATTGAGAATATCAAACCTATTTTAAAACCCTTTTGGGGGTATGTCCCAAAAATATCTACTGTAGCCAGACAATGGGAGGAACCGTTTAACCTTGCCCTATATTGATATGCGGCGGAGTTTGCAAGGGTGTGCCCAGTGGCAAAGTCAACTTGTGTCTCGGTAGACTTCTCATTATCCAGCTCTCGCCGTGACGGGAAAGGTGGAGAACTCTTTTTTATCTTCCATCTGAAATGGTTCATTAGGGCGTTTTCCTTTCAAGCAGATTGGCGGCGGGGGTTTGTGATGTGAACGCGGCGCTGGCGCGGAGGCAAGCGGGGCAGGAATTCACGTGTAGCGCGACAATTACGGGACCACACTGGGGGAGTGATGGCAACACTTCTATATTTAGAGGCCTCTCACGTGTCCCTGCATTTTTCAGGAATCTGCAGCGTTACCTGACACTAAAAGCCCGGTCTCGTTCCGTTTGTGGAGGGACTGAGGTGCACACGTGTGCGCAGATGAGCACACGCCTATAGTGGCGGAGTCAGAGACGGGCAGATGGAAAAAAAAAAAAATGAGAGAGACAAGGAGAAAAAGAAGAGGCAATCTCCTAGCCAGAGTGCAGGCGGCCTTTGGGGTTCTACTTGAGAGACATCCATTTAGTGTCCGAGTTTATCTGCTCCATATATTATTCATCAGTGTGTGTCTTCTGCCTGGGATATTGGTGCTTTTAAACAGCTCAGACACGTGTCCCTCAGGAGACAGGAAACCAGCAGGCTGTGGTGATTACTGATTGGAACAAAATAATAATAATAATAATAACAATAATACAGGAAGCACAACCTTATGGCCGGATTCACAAACAGCAGTTGGTAGGCAGCTCACGTGGACTTGAAGGCCCACGTGTGTGACAAAATAAACAAGCAAACAGAAGCCATAGGCTCACAAACGCGAGCAGATTGAAACGAGCTCAGCCGATAGGATCACAATCACCCGGGCCCCTCTCTGGCAGCGCAGGAAAGAAACACCCAGGTCGCACCCCGAATTTATTTATCGCCACTGTTCCTTGTTCCTCTGCTGACATTCCTGCAGCTCTCCTGAGGAGGTCCAGGAATAAGAACGGGGGTGGAGGGGGGGTCTCATGGGAAAAGTGAGGTCGTGGAAATCAACATGACAATGGAGCTGCATCCTCGTGCCCAGCCTGCCGCCGGAGTGATTTCCAGTCCTGAGAGACGTGCAGATTCCCAGCGTGGAGTGGTTAGAACGGGTGTGAAAATGACACCAGAGCTAGGGGTGTCACGGCACTGGAGATCAAACTGAATGCCTGACCTTTGGCTCTTGTCAAGGTAAAAAAAACTCTTTGTTTCACGTGGGCTGTGCGTTGATGGCACCAGGCTTTTCTATAATTAGGTCTGCCAACATGACTACGGTGTGAGGCTCGGCTTGATTCTTTTGCCAGAGAATACGGGAATTCTACTTCAAATCATGAACTGCATCCAAGTGCAGGAAAGCCTTCTTCTGTGTTGTGAAAGGCCGTAGGCTGACTGGGAACATGAAGCAGGACTTGTTCTTGCTGCAAGTCAAAAGGACCCAAAAAGGTCTACGCTTTCATTGAAACACATCCAAAACCCGTGTTTCATTTCTGCGGAGGCTCGGATACCTGTGATCTTAGCACGAAAACAGGCCAAATAGTTCCTTTATTGCTTCTCGACCTGCATCCCTCCCAACTATAAAGCGTCATTAAATCTGCCTTCCAAAGTATTTCCACGCACGGTGCTGAGCGGCCCGGAACAAAGGTCTTTGTGCTTTGAAGCGGCTCGGAAAGTCTGATAGCAGACTGCAGACTGGAGATCTCTCCAGGCCTGCTCCCGAAACAAAGAGTTTCACGTCGGAGCCGATTCGGAGGGTTCCAGCCCGGAGCTGCCCGCGTCTTGTAGGAAATGTTTCTGAGATTACAGTTGCTGGGCCGATGGGTGTAAACACAGTGGCAGATGGCGAGCGACCGGAGCCTGCGCAGCAAATGGGGTACAGTGCGGGGGAAAATCTTGGCTGCTCCTCGCTATGCCGAGCTCCTCCGTGCTGTGCAGTCTCCGACGAGGAGCCGAGAGTCGGCGTCCGGAGATAACATTGTTGTCACAATCTTCAAATCGACGTCGCCAGGCCTATTTTCAGCGAGGTTATGTTGTTAGTTCTCCGTTTTGGAACGATGGTTGGCAGGGGGGGAAAAACCCCCACGCGCTATTTGCATGAGTAACCGTTCAGTCCTCTGTCTGAGTCTCTGGGAACGGGAACGCAGAGCCGGTCCCGCAAACATGTTTTGCGGGGCCTCGCTGATAAACAAGGACAAATTAAAAGATGGAGAGGGGGGGGGGGGCAACCGACTGTGACGGCACGCAGAGGGGAAGAGAGAATCCATCCGCTCTGGCTCAGAGCCGATGGATCAATCATGACTTGCAGCGCTCATTATACACTGTAAAAGCATGTCTCCTCAAGTGGAGTCTTCCTCTCACTGTCAATACAGACTTCTTTTTGTTTGGAGACGAGTTCAAAGTCGCGGAAAAAGCCACGGGCGCTTCCTGAACGTCGCCACGGTCCGTGTTGTCTCGCGTGGAGCAGACTTGATTTACGTCTGGGAGACGCAGATGGGATGTAAGTGAGATCTCTTCAGGTTTTTTTTTTTGTCTCCTTTGTGAGTGGGTTTGTTTGTTTTCTTTTCTCCTTTGCCCGCCACTGCTCTGCAGACATGTCACCTATATGGAGATTAATGACTTCCTTGCTGTCCCAGATCCACTCAGCCTCGACAGGGGAGGAGAGGGGCGCCGCCAGATGCCCGCAACAAGCAGGTCCCACCCGTCGTTGAGCACATTGTGCTCAGGGAATCCCCCCCACAGGATGGACCCAGCCCAAGCCAACGAACATTGTTTCCTCCTCTCTTTTACACACACACACATATAGACACACACACACACCTGTACCACACAGACAAATAGGCCACCTGGCTAGCAGCATTCCTCGGACACCTGATCCTGCAGGCTGAGACCTAAAAAAAACGCTTGTTCTTCTTTTGCAAGATTCAACTCTTTTCCGTCTTCTCCCGCACGAAAAGACAAAACGACTTCTGTCGCGCTGGTGGCTTTTGGAGTGGCCTTTGAGGAGAAAACACAACAATGGCACCGCGGCTCTCTGAAACCCTCTGTCTGCACCAGTTTGTGCTGCACCATGAGTGGCCACAAAGCGGTCCGACCGACTACTGGACCCAGCCTCAAGTACAGCTTGAATCCCTGTGAACCCTAAGGATGGCCTACAATGTGTTAACATAGACGTCACGGAGCACTGGCTTCTTCAGGACAGCCTCTGATACTAGTTCATAAGCTCTTTAACAATTCCATTTTTAGGTATGGGAGTATGAACAGATTTGGTGCTCTTTCACGCTATTCTGGCAATCACATGTAGGCTTTATGCTCTTTAGAGTTCCACGCATGCCACTCAGACAAACGATCACTTGACTTTGTTTTAGTTTGCTAAACAACTGAGCTCAGCAACTTGTTCCTGAACTAAGTGGCAATTGGTACAATACAGTCGAGGAGTGAGCATTAACTGTTAAAACAGAATTGGAGGAACAATCGGATATTGAGGAGGAGGCAGACATGTGTTCAGTGAAATTCACCAAACTGTCGCCTTTCAGTCATGGACCATCATCCACTGCCATACATGAACGAAGGCAGGCGTACCAAAACTATTTTGAAGATGGGCGGCCGTGTTATTCTAGGTCATCTGGAAGGCTGTGTGGATGCTCAACTGTAAGAATGCATTGGAGAAGTCATGTTTCCCAAGCGCGCCATCTTAATATAATGTTAGACGAGACTCACTTCTGTAATTTAGCCGAAAATCCAGTTGGATGATGTGTCAAATTTTGATTTAGCAGTGCTGCATGATGCAAGGTGATGGGACTACCAAATCAGAGTCACGGTGGTACAATTACTCCTTTTGGGACCCGTTAATGTCTGTACAGAACGTAACGACATTTCATCCAGTTGCTTCTGAGATATTTCGGCAATTTCTTACCCAACATCATATCTGAAGCCATTTACATTTGGCCTACCAAAGTTGTGAAACCTCTGTTTTTCTCTTGCAGCACGCTTTGGCATTCTGCTCGCCGCCACCGCCCCCTCGGCCAGTTAAACGTCTGAGGTCAAGCATGTAATTTTCTGAAGTCAGACGCCGTCTCCCACTTTGTCCAATCACTTGGTATTTACTGCGAGGGTGTGTAAATAAACACAGGTGCACAGTGTGTGGGTGAGGCTGCAGCTTCAACCCAAGCATCTCCCGATGAGTGCAATTTCTGTCGCCACAAAGGGCCAATTCATACAGGTGGAGAAAACTGTGTAGAGGACAATGAGAGGACAGAGTTTTACATCACAGAGTGTGGGACGTAATCAGCGTGGAGTGGGAGCCATTTCAGCTCCAGATGGGTTTTGTAAATACAGTAACTGCTTTGTTAATTCCAAAAAAGCAGGTAGTTTGGTTCAACCAAAAGTATATTTGACTCAACAGTGATAGCTAGACTCAACAACTGTTAGTGGGCACTCCTATTTCGGGCTCAAATTGTCTAAAAAACAGGAAACAGAGGGTGGCTGATAGAGAGCTGTTTCCACACCACTCACACATGTCAAAATGTCAGTAATAGGTTGATTAGGCCCCAGCTTTGTTTTAAGCATGGTGGAAAACACGAGACTCACCTCTTGCACACAATAACACAATGGTCAGAGTGAGAGACTATAAAGACAACCTGTCTAAACACACATTTAACTGTGTTTATTTAGCGCGCCCATTGTTGGAGTCCGTACCTCCACAGAGGCAACAGCTCATCAGATCGCAGTGATTGAAAGACGGAGTTTTATCCTCAGTATCCATGACCCATGTGCAATGCATGATCCCAATAAGGGACGGAGTCCTGGCAAAGTCCGGGAAGAGCGGATTCGACTTAAAATTGTTGCACATTTGTGTCATCACAATCCACTCTGAGCTTTCATACTAAAACAGGCCGGTTGCATGATTAAGCCCAAACACTGACAGCCATTGTCAGGGCCATAGCTGCCGTCGACAACACTGAGGTCACGTCCTCGCCTTTTCTGGGAATTTGAGCAAGTGGGGGGGTGTTACCCTCCCACAATTTAAGAACCTCCACATGGCTGGAATTTAATTAGCAGATTCCGGTTTGTTTGGACTCCAAATATTTACACTTGATTACTCTAATGGAAACAAAATTAAAGAATGAATGAACAGAAAAGTAGATTCACTATTTCCAGACCGGAGTGATGCCTGTTGTATAATGATCTCAGAATCTCTAAAATCTCGGCCACAGCGCCCAGACCGCTCAAATTGGAGAGGGATGATAAGAAATTGCAGCAACTTGGGGTGTGGATGGACTATTTCAGGGAGAAATAAGGGCAAAGTCAACAACTTAATAAGAACACCAGAGAGACATCTCAGCCACCAATGGGTATATGGGTCTTGCAAACAACACAGCAGAACAACAAACTCTTTGGCACACGCTGAGGGATGTGGTGACTGGCAGCCTGTATTTCAAACACCTGTCAACGAGCCAATAGCAGAAAAAAAAAAGGAGAAGCTGCATTTCACAAATGCAGCGTGGAGCACAGACAAAGCCCTGTGTCTGCGGGGTCAGTTATTAAATGTCAGGTAACGGTTGAAATACAAACACACACACACAGAGCTCAGGAAATTCCCCACCTGAGGGGCATTCAAATAGAAATACAAATCTGCACCCGGCTCTGTTACTGGAGGCGAGTCAAGCTATAAAATCACGGAAGATTAACGAAGCGATAGTGTGACTTGGTGAATAGCGCCGTTGCCTCGCAGCAAGGGCCCCGGTTCGAATCCTGATCAGACTGAGGGCTATTCTGTGTGGAGTTTGCATTTTATTTCAGTGTACAGTCCCAACACATGTATAATTGAGTCAATGAAAGATTATAAATTGACCCTAGGTGTGGGAAGAATGGCTAGTGTTTGTGCATATACCAGCAGACCCCCAGATGCACCGTTAAAGTGCAAAGCGGGTAAAATAATGGATGGATAGATGGGATCATTTATGTTTTCTGAGGAAAATAGTTTAAAAGCCCAGTTTAAGCCACAATCAAACTAGGTATAGTCAGATATGGTCTGTAAGAGCAGAAATCCACCAAAATGAGCCAAAGTGGAAACATACGCTTTCAAATAATCCTGAATAATCCTGTGGATTAAAAGATTCTCTCTCTCTCTCTCTCTCTCTCTCTCAGTCTTTCTATCGCTCAAGTGGATGAGCAAGAGCAGCAGTAGAGATGCATCCATCTCCGCCCAGCTGGAAAACACAGACCATGATGACCTACATTATTGTACAGTGGGCACGGGCTCCAGAGACCCGGAGCGGCCCAGCCTGCGCCGGCTTCAAGGCACAGGTTCTAAAAAAGCAGACAAAAGAGTTCCAGCCTGGATGCACACAGGGCTGTATGTTAAACACAGTGGCTGAGGATCACAGCTCTGTGTTCCTGCAGGGGCCTCGCTCTGTTGCCTGCCTTTGATATGTGGCACAACCTGCCACCTCCAGGGGCAAGGCAGACACAAGGGGAATGTTAAACGGTCCTTCCCTTTGAGATGAAATGTTCAATATGAATCATTGATGAACAACGACCCCCCCCCCTTCCTCAAATCACACACACCCCAATTCTGATACCTTCCAGCTAAGATATCCCAGCAACACAAATGTTATGCTCTCATTAACAGCCCCTCTGCTCATTAGAGGCTAATTCGTGGCAGATTGGTTTAATAAGGGACTTGTGGAGGAGAGCGCTGCTGCACTCCAAAATAAATACGGTGTGGCACAGCTCTTTTCCACATTCACCTCTCTTTTCACTGACCTGTTAATGGATACACGTGCAGGCAGGTAAGGGCACAGTGTAGATGCCTCTCCTCATTACAGCCTGAACTTTGTATGTCATCTAGATGTGCATAGGATGGGCCCGATAGCTGTTGAGCCCTGTCCAGCCATGCCCGGAGGCCTAAACACATTATTTCGATGGTTTTTCTGCTGGCTGACGTGTGTCTGGCCTTTACCCTCCAGCCACAACCCTAATGCATCACATCAGAGGCAGCGCATCAGCTCTCTGCGGCCCACAGCTCACACACACAGGTAAATATTGGACCTGGCATTCAATTCCTTCCAGTGTGCTGAGTCTATTTTTTTTTTAGGATTTCTGTGATTTAATTCAACCCCACGCGGGAGCATTGTGTTGCAAGGGGTGTACTGGCACTTATCCCAGCACGCATAGGGCAGAGGCAGGGAATACACCCTGGACAGGTCCCCAGTCCGTCACATAGACACACCAGTCACTCTCACACTTGCACGGAAGAAGGAGGTAGGAGGAAAGGTGGGAGGAAAGCCAAGGACTATAACAGATGCACTACCCCAGCTAAACAAGGCTAGCAAAGGGCATACACCATGGCCACATTTTGCACTCTCTAACTCACACCTAGAGGCAACGTTGAGTCTCTAATCGACCTAAACATATACATTTTGGGATTAGACTGAAAACATTCAGACTCGGGGAAAACATGCAAGCTCCACACAAAGGGCCTTTTTGGATTCGAACCCAGGCCATGCACTGTGCTAACCACCGTGCACCCGTGTAGTGATTTAATCCCTGCTGGAGCACTTCCTCCCCATCTTCCTCCTCCTCCTCTCCGTGACATGGGCAGGACGCGTTGTGCAGACGACAGGCCGCCCTCTATGTACAGCGTGGGGAGGTGTGACACAGCTCGCTCCCCGATTGGTCTCTTAACTTTAACAGCCACCGTCGTCATCCAATCGGCGCGGCGCACACGGCTCGGTCGTGCGTAATGGGCGCAATCTAGTCTAGGGGTTCATTTATTTTACAGAATTGTTAACGATCGATGTGGCGTCGATCGAGAAGCCGCACGCGCGTGCCCGTCTCAATCAACCAACCAGTGATCAAAGCCAGTCCAACTGCACTTAACGAGACCTACCCATCCCCCGTTATCCAGTATCCAGCTGTCCAGAGGTCCATTTAAATACTCCGTCATCCACTCCGCGATGTTGTCCACCTGCGCCTTCATGTCCTCCTTGGCCACGCACTCCACGCACACGGTGCCGCCGAACTCGAAGAAGGCGATAATCCGGCCCCAGTTCACGCCGTCCCGGAACAGCTCGTCGATCACCTCTGCGAAGCGGCGCTGCGCCGTGGTGGAGGTCAGGTACAGCTGCCGGGACATCTCCGTGAAGTCTGGCTGGTACAGGCGCTCCAGCTCGTCCCCGGCCTCCCGCAGGACTCTGTGCACGGCCGCGTCCCTGTCCCGGTCCAGCTCCCGGTCCCGGAGCGCGGAGCCCCCCCGGGGGCAGCCGTCCCTCTCCCGGCACCGGTGCACCAGGGTGGCCGGGGAGGGGGCGACCACTATGGAGCCGTTATTAGCAGCATCCTCGTCCCGGACGTGGTCGCAGCCCCACGCGAAGCCCCGCTTGGAGAGTTTGTGACAGATGAACGTCTCGACTATGTTGCGATTGCGCTCCATTCCGGTGTACGCTTGGCACCACTTCGCATCGGCAGATGTTGGGAAGCTAGATCAAATGCATCGTGCTCGAGTCGAGTGGGCTTTGCGCGCTGCGCCCGTGCACGACGCGGACTTGACGCCGCGTACAAAATAATAATAACAACAGTAATAATACTAATAACGAAAAAAAGTCCGCGTTGGAGGTCGCAGCGAAGAGTTGATCCCAAAGTCAGAGGAACGCTGCGTCCGTTTCAGCAGCAGCACTAGCAGCGGGATCGGGCTTCATTTCCCGGATCCTTGCACAGAAAAATCCCAGACGCGGAAGAGGCTGCGGGAGTGCGAGCCGTGCTCCCCGCGCACGGCGCCCAGGCTGCGCCGCAGGGGAAAGACATGAAGCGGGGCCGGAGTCGGCCGCTCCAAACTATTTTCTTTTTCCGCGGCGTTCTACGCACTGCGAGCCAGACAAGGTCGGACTGAGTCCTCTCCCTCGACTGCTCTTCATAACCTCCTCCTCCTCCTCCTCAGCAGCAGCTCCTGCCTGCTAGTGAGGTACGTCTCTGACGTCAGTGATTCCTCTTGGCTGCTGAGAGAGGGAGAGAGAGAGAGCGGAGACTCCCCCCTAGACAGCAAGAATTAAGCTTCTGCCGTCGCGATTCCGTGCTAAAAGTGGACCAGGAAACGGCAACAAACCAATGAAACTAAAAACGTGGATTCGGTGAGACTTTTTGAAGCGCTTAGCTCGTGTTTAGTGAAGAAGCTGGAGAGCGTCCCGGGCTGCTTTGATGTGATTCCTCCACCCCCTCGTGGAGAGACCGGGCGACAAAACCTGTGCACACCGGTTTCCTTCTTCCACGATTATTGTGATTTTCCAGAGCTGCCGTTGGAAAATTTCCCCCCGTGGAAGATTAAGAACTCGTGACCTTAAGACAGTTGAGTCTCCACACGAGAGGGGGCATCGTGTGCGAGAGCTTAAAGATGACCTAGACTGAAGGCGAAAACACTTTTAGCTTGGCTGTGTGGAATAGCTCACGGCTTGCCTGTGTCTGAGCCACCATCTCGTCCCCGTTAGTGTGAGTTTCACTCAGTGAAATGAACAGAACGTGACATCAAGCACCCCGGAAAACTCAGACAAGGCTGTCAAAGAATGGGCCAACGAAGGCGGCAGCTTTGGTGAGGTTTGTGGTGAAATGTCTGTTTGCATCTCCCTCATTACCTGATTCCAGTTATCACTGAAGTCGCTTGACCAAACTCAACTGATTGTTCGTGCAAGTGGCAGGCACACAATGTTAACTACTGCCCACGCAGTTTTTACGATTTTTTTTTTTTTTTTTACAATCCTAACTGATCTATATTTCATTTTATTAGCTCGGGCTGCACTTTGAATTTCACTACACAATAGCGCAATGACAATAAAACAATGAACCCTGAATGTACAGTAATCCATGAAACCACTCTAGGTCGCCTTTCACTGACAAGTTCCCATCTAAAAGAAGTGGCACCAGGACTTTGAAGTTTTTCTTCACAGGTATTTATTTAGTTTATCATGTAAGAAAATAAGACAAAGAAACACTCCACTTCTCACATTGTCTTTCAATGGCACACAAGGTGAAGGTGTTAAGTTTTTTTGGCAGAAAAAAAAGTAAAAGCAAGAATGAAGAATGAAACGAGAGTGCAGTATGACTTTCATGTTCAAACCCAGTAAGTATTAAGATGACGACGCCATTAAATAGGGGGGGGGGGGGGGGACTATTGTGACTGTTACAGAACTTAATGCTTGAACGTATTGTAAGCATAGGCTTCGTTTGCATAGCTTAAAGGGTTAAAACAAAAGTTCGGAACAGAACTGCGTTGGTCTGGGCTACATGTTCTATCAACTACGTGGTGCTACCTCAAGGTAAAAGAGAACGTTCGATGGCAATAAATGTACAAGTAGAGAAAAGCTCTTGAAGTGCAGGACACTGTGCCTTGGACCAATATCAAATGAGAACATCATCCAACGCGGGTCATCCATTCTCACTTTCATATTTTGGATTTCAGTAAGGCTTCTTCTTTTCTTTGTCGTACAAAGACGTGAGAAGGACAAAAAAAATGCACAAAGTACAGCCGGCGCGTTACACGGAAAAGGTATCGAAGCATGAACGGAACTGGTAAACAACGCGTGGGTGCGGCCGTGTTGCCCCGTGGACGGCTCCATTCCCGTAGCGTTAGCTTTGTCAGTGGTCGCGTCTTAAGGCTTGGAATGGGGCCCCACCACGGCGGCTCCACAGCTTCAACGAAACCTAACTCTAATGGATCGACAGAGCAGCATCGCCGAAACGTAAAATCTCAAAAGAAATGCATTGCATCTACGGAAATTGTCTCAACACGTTTTGGCATTCAAATATTGGTGCGTTTAAAAATAATACTCCTATGTCTCTGATTTGTACGCTGTTTCTATTAAAGTACATTCTCCCTGTTTTGCGATGGACCGAAAAGGAAGACCTGCGCGAGTCAACACTGTAATCTGCCCCCTCCGCACGCAAAGACACACAGAAAAGCACGGCGAAAGGGACGCGACTCCCCAACGGGTAATCAGGAGGGAATGGATGTCGAGGGAGCGTCTGTGCAGGACAGCGTGACGGCAGAGGGCCGAGAGAGAGAGAGGGTCACGCCTCCCGGGCCCTCCACCATTTTGGCCTTTATGTAAAACTAATCTCCAGCGCCCCCACTAGACAAACGGGGGCATGGCTCGAACCGGCGAGTCATGCCCTGCCGTGACTTTGTGCCGACCACCCCCCCCACCCCCCCCCCCCACCCCTCCACTCACAGCGGATCACACACAGATCCCTCTTGGACCTTGATGGGGGGGGGGGGGCGGTGGTGGCAGAGTATGTGCACTGACACATAGAACTGCATGTATAAATGACACGCTTCCTTTCACACATTTACCGACACAAAAAATAAAAAGAAACAAAAGAAAAGAGAGTTTTTCCAATTGGCGCCGATTTCACAGGTGGGAAATGAAATGACCTGCGCTCATCTTTTCTCGGCCCACACACACACACACACACACACATACACACACACAATGTTTCCGACATGGCTTGGAACCCATCGTACCTGCTTTCCTTTCTCATAGAAACACAGAAGGGATGATGAGAAAATAATTTGGTGCGTTTTTTTCTTTCTTTTTGTTTTTGTTCCCGAGACAATATAATCTAATGGCTTTTCTCTCCCCGGGGGTTGGCTCAGTCACAGCAAACACAGAAACACAGCAAACACAGAAACACGCACACATTCATTGCACACCGTTCACCCAAAGAGAAAAGAAGACGAGACGGGACCACAAAACAATCACTGCCCCTAACACCGCGGCTCATATTCTCAAAACATCGTTTTCTTGAAATCACGTTTTTGCATTAGTAAAATCGCACAAACAATCAAGTCATTACACATTCTCTCTAGCTCTCCAGCATCACGGGAGAGTAGTGCTGTAATCGCATCTGGGCTGGGGTCGCACGCAGAGCGCGGAACAAAACAAAGCATCCCACAGCAGGCACCGAGCGCTGGGGGTCACCAGTGTCTGCACACACGGAGGCTTCGACGAGGCGGACAGGAAGGCGCTTTGCCCGCAAAACACCTTTGATATTAATGGGTAGAGAGGGAGGATTTGGGGTAGGTGGTGGTGCTGGGGGGGGGGGGTTAGAACGCAAAATTCCAACTATGTAGGTCAAGTCTGAACACACGAGAAACAGGAAAAAGTTTCGAGAATACGAAGCCGTATTTGGCACAACCGGTTAGACAGGCTATCTTCTGCTTCTTAGTGAGGGGGGGGGGGTGCAGCGGTGTGCGAGGGGAGGCGGGAGAGCCTCGTATCTCTAATGTCAGTGGTTTACAAAGTGTGCGACCGGGCTGTGGGATGTTTGGTCTGCCCTCATTCTCACAGAGTAAGGCTGCTCCCGCGGTGGGAAGCAGGTGGACACACTGAAACTGAAAAGTCACTGGAATGCTGCGAAATCAAATCAAATGTGACGCCTCGGCGAGATGGTACTTCACCGGGCCGACGGAGTAAACAACATGCCACGCTCTTCCAGTCCGGGTTTCGCTGATCTAGGGACGCTTTACTCAGAAGCTTGGCTTGTCCCCCCTGCCTACAGGTGGACACGGCTACAGGCTGGAGGGGGGGGGTGGGTGTGAGGAGAGGGAGGGAGGCTGGGGGTGGGGGGGGCCGTGAGGAAGATAAGGCCGTTCACTCCCTCTTGTCAGCTGCTTTGGACTGCTCCCTCTGAATCATGCAGCGGCGCACGATGCTGTCGAAGCTGCCCAGGTAGAAGAGGGCGATGGTCCGGAACAATCCCATGGTGACGATCTGCGCACACACACACACACACACACACACACACACACACGACATCCAGGATGGGGTTCGTCACTCACACACCTCTACTCTGGCTGACCAGACAGACACCACAGTGTTAAGTAACGGTGTCCCAGTACCTGCTGGAGACCCTCCGTGATGGAGGTGACCGGGGACATGCCGCAGGTGAGGGCTGACAGCATGTAACCATCGGGGCCCACGGAGCTGTTGAAGTTCCCCTGCTGCAGAAGAGCAGACGGGGACGGGTTTACAGGAGATGCAGCGTCCTCCTATCGATATCATCCAGGTTTAAGCGGAGGTAGCTCGGCTGCTGGAGTTCTTACCACTGCATCGCGGACGATGATCTTGGCCACCTGGTCTGGTTGGCAAACACCAGAGGTTTCAGAGATCAGCTTGGTCTCCAGCGGCTAGCAGAGAAGAAGACGACGGTTTTATGCACACTGGAAATGAGACGATGCGGCTATCTCCTGGGAGTATGCTGGAGATTGTTTACCTTGGTCTTGTTTTCCTCGGCCAGTCCTGGAGTGTCGGTGTCAGGGGGGTAGGCCACGGTCACATAGATATTGTATGGCTTTATCTGGAAGTGCGGAAGCACAGCAACACACACTGAGCATGCGGAGGATGAGAATGTTTTCCACGACAAGATCTCACAACAATCGAGCGGACTGCTCCGGGCGCGAGAGGGGCCCAACGGTTCACCTCCATCTGGAGCGACTCGGCGAGGCCACGCAAGGCAAACTTGGACGGGGAGTACGCCGTGTACCCAAACAGGCCTATCTGGCCGGCCTGGGAGGACACGAACATGATACGGCCCATTCTGCGCTCCTTCATGGTGGTTATGACGGCCCGTGTGGGGTAGACGCTGCCCAGGTAGTTCACCTCCATCAGTTTCTGTCGGGGAACGAAGCCACACGCTCACAAACGAGGCCGCGAACATGCGGCTCCGCCTCTCAACTTTTTTCGCCGTTTCCACCTACTTTAAAACGGTCCACTTCCACCTCCTCAAACTTCCCAGAGATCGACGTCCCGGCGCAGTTCACCAGCATATCAACGGGCCCCAGTTTCTCCTGGGCCTGCGGGACAGGACACGGCCACTTCAGTGCTGAATAATTGAGCTCATGTGCGATGCGGCCCGGAGTGCTCCATTACCTGTTTAATCACACTCTCCACTTGGCCGTAATCGCTGGAGACGTCCACCGATATGCAGAGCACCACCTGGGGGAGGGACGTCACGCACTCAGCTACGACACGCACACGGTCGCGGTGCTTCAGGACGCTACAGCGAGATGTATAGTCGGTTCATACCTGTTTGTCGTTGATGGCAAATTTCTCCACCTCCTTCTTAGCCTGAAGCAGTTTCGCCTGACGGGAGGGAAAGTGCATGTTTGCTCTGTCAAAATCTCGCAGAAATGCTTAGATTGGCGGTTAGGGCTGTGTTTGAAATCACCCACTCGTTAACTACTCACTCCCTGGGGCACCGATGGACTACGTAATGGGCTTGTTTGCAGATTTAGAAAAAAGACACACCTTCGGACACTACTCCACTGGCTGTGCTGTTAATAACGTAATTACTGGGGCATAAATGCCAAATCAATGCCGCCTGTTGGGTTTTCTAAAACATACGTGTGAGAGCCAAAGAGCCTCTTAGCGGCCTATTCTTTATTGAAAGAAGTCGCTTCAGAGCATTTCTGTCATAAATCCACATTATGCTGAGTCTATTTCCCCACACTGATAAAAACAAAGTGCCTTCTGTAACTTTCATTTCCTTTCCAAGCAAGGCTTTAAACCTCTTTGCTGCTGGCTTTTATTAAATAAAACATGAAGCTTTTCATTTATTTCAGCCGCTGCACTGTAACTTGTATGCCTGTATTTTATCCCTCTTATGCTCCATCCATTATCGTCCCCACTATGTACCTTAATGGGATCACGAGGGTCTACTGGATCTCATGCACATGCATATGCACACACATGCACCATTCACACTCACACCTAGATGCAATTTACAGTCTTTAAACAACCTTTATATACGTGTTTTTGGACTATCCAAGACATCCATCCACCCATTATCTTTCCCACCAAATCTTATAAATGTGACCGATACATATTACTGGGTATGGCATTCACCGTTGGCTAGCAACAACAAATGTCACCCACTTAGTGAAGATTGAGTGATTCAGACACAGCCCAGGTTTCACCTTTAAAACTAACACCCGAACTTGTCAAATCTTGCTCCTGTGCAGGCAAACAAAACAGTCAATTCTGCACATGAATGGAGCACATCCTTCACCTCACATGAAACAAATTCACCTTCAGAAGGTTTTCTCATGTTTGACATCAAACGAGCTGACTGGAACAACACATACAGACACACATACACACACAAAAAAAAAAACAAGCTGCGACTTGGCCGGACACAAAAAGAGCGACCGGTTGAATGTGGTTTGGCTGACCTCATCCCGAGCAACCAAAGTGATGAATGCTCCTTGCCTGTAGCACTCAACGGCAATGCATTTCCCAATCCCGCTGGAGCCTCCCGTCACCTGGAAATCCGAGGGCGATAAGATCGGGAGTCAAGGGTCAAACGGAGGACAGGAGAGCCGATCTGCGGATCAGGGCTACGGTGCAAATTAACTGGAAATGCAGCTTTATTTTCAGACTGTTATGCAAATTGACAACTGTTGAGAAGCGCAAATGACTTCTGGCATTTGGTAACCACACCTAATTTTGCAGTGTAACATTACAGATCTGATGAGATTGCAACACATCACACTGTTGAAAGACATTCTGATATAATCCAATTAGCCTATTTTATATATATATATATATATATATATATATATATATATATATATATATGAGGCAAGTGCAAGATGAATGAATATAAACAAAATGTATGCATTTTACTACAACAGGATGAAATTGGTAAATAAGAATTGAAAGTATAATAGAGATGTGATTTGTAAAAATAAATAGAGACACATTTGAAAAATGACACATGTCTACTGAGTCTTCATTGCTATATATACTTGCATAACATACCTTTGTCGTTTCAACTTGAGTATGTTTACTTATGGCAATTATATAACAATTTGGTAATTCATCGATTTCCTCACAATATTGCATCAAAATACCACCTGATGTAAAACTCTTTTGGGGTTCAACGTGGCATTATACAATATGTTTAGTTTTGAGTGCAAAATCCCCTGTTTCCGTGTACTGTCAAGGTTAGCTACCCGTGTGGGCGTGTCACTCCTCAAAACTGACATGTAACACGATACCTGACACTTAAAAAAACAACACATTGCTGCCCAACATTATGCATGATCTGTGGCTGCAATGATTGTTCCAATGTGTATCGCTGAATACTGAAACCAGGAATAACTTGCCGCATTAGCAGATGTTTTGACTACATGCAACGTTAGACAAACGCAGAACTTGGCAGCCACTTCGCCGTCTACCAACCGGGACATAACAGTTAGCTCTGCGGTGCACTTACCACGACGTGGGCCCCGTTCAGTTTCAGAGGCTTGGGACTAATAAGAGGCGATATCATGTAGAGCAGTAAGACGAAGGCGACGATGAAGGCTGCGACTACGAGGAGCATTATGAATGGCAGAAGGAGCCACCAGGAGTTGATGAAAAGCCAATCCGTGACCGTTGAGCTCAGCGCTTCTTCAGAGGACATGGGTGAAATCAGGCAATCGTTAGCTTGTTTGCTAACTAGCGGGCCAGCTTCGGGGGGGTGGGTTTGCGATAACAGAGCCACGAAGCAGCCAGACAGGCAGGCAGGCGGGCGGGCAGGCAGGCGGGCGGCCCTGAAAGGGAGGGGGGCGAGACGCGGAGCTCGGAGGAGGAGCTGTTTCCGAGAGCTTGTACAGCGAGTCAAAGGTGTGCCCGGGGTCAGGTTAAAGAGCCGCGGTGGACTTCGGCTCCCCCGTGACAAAGCGCAGTCCGCACAAACCAAAACAAATCGAACTGTGCACTGTGGAACGTCCGCCTAGCGGCGCCGCTTGGTACTTGTAGTTCTCAAACCCACTGTATGACAGAAAGGCGATAGCCCAGTTTGCGTTTAGCGACTACAACTCCCACAATGCACCGCGGAGCGTCCTCACTCGTCGTATCCGTTCCATTTAGCTCCACGCGAACCAGCTACGCTGACTAATGGCACGGTGAAAGTTGTGTAATCTGTATGTCTCAACCTACATTTCTAGCGTAAAGATTTGTGAATAACAAGTAAAGTGGAAGTGGAAACGTTGCACAAAAGTAAACATTTTTTTCTCGACTTAGTTGTAACTTTTATTTACACAATATGGAAATGAAAAACAGAAAATCTTATGCACGAGTGAACCTCTTCACAAAGAAAAGGCTCAGGAGTTGGCTATATATGTATAGACATTTACAATAAAACAAGAGGTGTTCCCCAACAAAACTCGAACAAAGACAGCTTTCACACTGTAGGAGCAAAGAGAGTACAGTTGTATACAATCTCTAAGAGTTTACATGAAATGTGCAAGTATTATACACTTCTTAGTTGTAGTGACAAAGCACTGGATATATGCAGTACGACCAATTAAGAAATAAAAGAAGAGAAAAGAAAAACTGTAGCTTTTCAAAAAGGCACATGGTCCACACTGCAACTGGTCTGGCTACATAATGTTCATGCTTAAAGTTGCATTCTTATTTACTAGTATAGTATAAAAGAAGACAATCTCTCCACCTGAACAGCATCCAACCTCAACAACTCGGCTTTGTTTTTGCCACAATTCACAATGTGACTTCTGTTATCTTAGAATAAGGCTTTGCTTTTTTTGTAGTTTGTATTACGTATAATATTCAAAGGACGTGGACAGTACTGGAAGGTATGCACAGTAGTTTTTGAAAAAAGAACATGGTTTGCTTTTGTTTAGCAAGCTGAGTGACAAAGCAACTTAAAGCTATGGACTCCTTGGAAAAAAAAACAAAACAAGTGAGATAATGCTGGTCTGGCACCATTGGTGATTCTCTGTTATAGCCATGTTTAAATCCATTGACAAACGAGTCAATTGTAAGGAAGCTGGATAAACATCCGACATTTCAAAAAGGCCTGATACAGCTCTCATCCTGAGTTTCAAAACATCCACCACCACAAGACATGCCCTTCTCACTCTCCGAGCCCAAGATTTATACATTCCACAAAGTACAATACAGTAAACACTACAAAAATTGCTTGTTTCTTTTCCTAAAAATAGAGATAGGGGGCATTTATTAGTCTGGCATGTGTGTTCTGACTGAAAAATAAAGACTCAGAACAAAACCAGACTCAAAATAATTTATCCTGACATCAATAACCAACATTTACAAAGACTTGTCTCTGTTTGCCTTTAATTTACTTTAGTTGAGTTAATGTGTGCATCAATCAACTTTAAATTCCCAATACTTAATTTATTCATAGTCGGAGCAGATGAGGAATAAAACCAAATCTCACACCCTATATGTGTTTTTTCTTTCTTTTTAGTTTGGCAAAGCAGAGGAATAACCCTGCCTATATATGACAAACAACAGGCCTGACAGATGATTATGATGAAACAGAGAGGGAGAGAAGAAAAAAAGAGAAGAAATGTGACGATGACAGAAGAGACAAGACAATCAGAATTCCTTTGCTTTGCTTTGGTTTGGCTCGGCTCTATCCTCCCACCTAGCCCTCCTGTCCAAAGTCCTCTGTGAATTTTTTCAGTTTCTCCAGGTCTTGTTCGTTGACTGTCGGCTTTGTGTTGGACAGCGACCTCAACATGTCAGACTAGGTAAAAAAAGAAGCAACAAAAAACAGTGTTATAGTGTGGTATGATAATAAAATGAAGGGTCTGGGTTGCATTCACACTGTTTGAACATTCTCACCATGCACACTGTGGGCTCCATTAGCTTCTCCCCGGGGACTTCCATCCATGTCATTTCAATGGCGTTGGGATCACCGGGTGAGCAGGGGGTCAACAGGTCATCTACAATGTGGTTGGGGTCCGACCTCGATGGACCTCGTACCTTGTTTAAAACCGAAAAGGCAAACGATCAAACTCTGCCACGTCAGAAGACAGAAGGACGAGACACCTAGATGGATGCTTTCAAAGACATACCCGCTTGAAGTGGGTTGCTGACTGGACCTTGCGCACAGGCTGCATGAGGGCGTCCCTGACGATGATGCTGACGTCTGCTCCCGAGTACCCGTCCGTCTTCTTGCCCAGAGTGACAAAGTCGGACTCGGAGAGGCTGTTGGGGGTGGAGCCCAGATGGAGCTTGAACATGAAGGAGCGAGCGTGCTCCTCGGGCAGCGGGATGTAGATCCTCTTCTCGAATCTGCCACAGTGTTACAGGCGCACAGTGAGCACACGGGGAAGGCACAGCGCAGTCGCTGGCAACCTGCCGGCAGGAAATAATGAGTACCGTCTCCTGATGGCTGAGTCTAGGGTCCATGGGATGTTTGTCGCTCCAAGAACCAGGACTCCCTCGTTGTCATTTCCCACACCTGCGAAACAAAAGCAGAGTTACTCTCAGATTTACGCTCTCTAATCTCATACTCATGCTTCATTTAGCTTGAGATGTTTGGTTAATCATTATTTAGTCAAATAAATCTCAACAATCGATTACGAGTAATACAGGTAGCTGCCCTTCATTAACAGCAGCGATACGTCACATGATGTAAATTCCATTGTGACTGAATAATGTATGAAAGTACACGTAACCTTAAATACAGATACACTTAATTCATTCATCTTAGCCAAATTATTCAAATAAGGTGGATCCAATTTATTTTTAGTCTTGAAAGGTCACATGTGCCCATTATCCTTTCATCTCAAAAACATGTTGCTCTTCTGGCCACACCTCAGTGAGTGATGTCATGGCAGGTGCTTCTGCCTCACCCCTCTGACATCAGATTGTGGGTGTGACAACAAGCAGCATGCTATAAAGGCTGGCTCTGTTTGGGAAGATGCACTGGACACAGCAACCCACATATGTCAAGGCACCAGTCCACAGCAGAGGTCATTTTATTGTTTATATATAGCAAAAACACCAAGCACGCTTGTTCTATGAATAGTCCAGAGGTTGGTGGTTGGTGATCATAAACAGACAACTCGTGACACTTACCCTGCATCTGAACCAGGAACTCGGTCTTAATGCGGCGAGCGGCCTCGCTCTCGTTCTCACTTCTGGAGCCACACAGGGAGTCGATCTCATCGATGAAGATGATAGAAGGCTTGTGCTCCCTCGCTAGGCTGAAGAGGTTCTTCACCAACCTGAGAGGCAAGGTGTGAATGGATGCTTGTTACAGAAATCAAAGAGAGGAACTTAATAATAATAGTAACCCACACTGAGCTATAATCGTGCTTACTTTTCACTCTCTCCCAGCCATTTGGAGACCAGGTCAGATGAGGAAATGGAGAAGAAGGTGGAGTTGTTTGCCTCTGTGGCGACAGCTTTGGCCAGGTAGGACTTCCCTGTACCTGGTGGCCCGAAGAGCAGGATCCCCCTCCATGGAGTTCTCTTTCCTGTCAGTCAGGTTAATCAGTTTATATGTTGCTACACCTGGTACCACCACCATTACTCTGACAAAGCTATTCCACTGTATATGCTTGCTTCTCCTGTTTCAGAACAAATAGGAAAGCAATTTACCTGTGAAAAGGTGAGGGAATTTGATGGGAAGAATGACAGCTTCCTTGAGTGCCTCCTTGGCTCCTTCTAAACCAGCGACATCATTCCATTTTATGTTTGGTTTTTCCATAACAATGGCCCCTGGAACAAACAAATACATCTCAGGTCAGGTCACTTTAATTACAGAGCCTGCATTAGACGGGACTGGTTGTGCTGGCACAAAGTCAATGGAATATCACAAACCTGAGAGTTGATTTTGAAACTTCTTTTTCTCTGGATCATCCCCTTCATCACTCTCATTCCTGCAAACACAAATACACAGCTATTCAAACACTCATATATGTAAACTTGTTTTGGTCTGAATGGTAGCACAGGTGTGGATACTCTCCAAAGCCCCACCCATACACACACACCCTTTGTCGTCAGACTGCGACTCTTTGACAGGCTTCGAGGGAGGAGCTTTCTCTTTCTTCTTTAGATACTCCTTCAGCTTCTCTGCTCGGTCCAGGTATTCGGCGCATTTCGCCCGGATGCTCTGCCTGGCTTTGTCACCCTGGGCTTCATCTGTCAGGGAAATAAATCACATTAAGTTCAATCAAGCCCTCACTGCTTTCACCCTCCCTGCTGCTATGACAGCCAGGGGGCAATATTTATCACGCCATTACTGAAAACATGCAAGCGTGGTCTATCGCTGCTCCTGCTTCAAAAAGACAACGAGACTGTGAACACAACAACCGGTGCCTTACATTTCACCACATGGAGGAAGTACTGAACGGCGGATTGGTACAGGCGCAGAGCCTCCTCATAGTTCTGAGCTTTATCCTCCTGAGCCGCCTTGCTGGCAAGATCAATGGCTTTCTAAAATGGACAAAGCAGTGCAGAGAAACAGGTTACTTTTACTGACACACGTGTGGGCATTAGAACTACTAATTTACACAGCTACCTGACTTTGACAGCTGATAGTCATTGTCAACATAAACAATGCATAGTCACTGGGAACTACAGGCAGTAAGACAAGAGCTGATTTAAGTTAACTACATACATACATAGTTGTTTTAATCGATACATTTCGATTCGTGTACTGTATGTGACAGTTCACTTTACATGAAGAGTTCAGACGCCAGCTGTCCAGTTCGGTAACGCTATGTACATTGAGGTAGCAGTCGCTGGATCTGGATTTGAATACGCTTTCACTTCCTTTTACCGATCATAGCTTCAAAATGACGATCAGGCAGAGACATTTCAATAGATTTTGTAGGAAAAATGACCACAGAGGGTCTGTTTTCAACTTGAAGTGAGATTAAAAGAAACGGCAATTACAGCAGCGTTAATCCAATTAGCGGAGCTGTTAGCCGACATAAACGCACAGATGACAGTTAACACATCTGTAACAAGTCTTGATAAGGGGTATCATTCGCATGTTTGTCTCTTATAGACCTCGGTTTGTTGATCTTTGAGTCGATCAAAAGTCTGCCCCTGGATTCAGACCGATATTAGCTTAGCTAGCCATGCTAATTAGCTGCTAACGTCACATGCATTACGGCGTTCAACACTGCTCTGAGTTAATACCGAACACTACCGAATAAATCCAGAACTGCTGTGTCGGACAGCTTCGCTTTATCAATTCTTCCCTCTTAGTTCTTGTTGTCAACAACTTTTCCTCGTCTGATGTAGCTCCCCGTATTAGCCAGCTCAGGGGTTGGTCCTCAACTTACCTGCAAGTTATTGTTGGTAGCCATAAGGGCCGTTCACTGCGCCAGCTAATCGAAACGGATGCGACGCCGCCGTGAGTAAACAACTTTCAAACACACTATTGTGGAATCGGAGTCCAGACGTCAAGCTTTTGCTCGGCAATCGACGATTTTGTGAAGCTTGTTTTCCTTTCTTGGGTCGCTGCCGAAGACCGAGGAGGAAACTTCCGCATTAGAAGTCGATACTGGCGTGAACGGAGGACGGTGACGTCAAGACGTACAGTCGTTAACAGAAGAGGAGAATAGAAACTCCCTGCGAAACTGTTGGAGTACCTGTACTATAATTCTATCAGTATTCTATTTTCCTAACCCACTGAGATAAGTGAAGAGCTGTACTTAGCAAGTAATGCTGATTCTGGCTCCTTTTTGGTTCGTTGTTCACAAATACGTCGCCCATTTAACTTTACGGGTGTGTCAAAATACCATTCAACCACATTATAAAGAGACAGATTATAGAGACGTCTAAGGCATTTTTTCATGAGTTATCTATCTTCATCCCTTGAAATCCTTATTGAATTAAATATGGACTAAAAAGCGATATGGGTAGCATGGTGAACAGTGCGGTCGCATCACAACAAAAATGCCCTCAGTTTGAATCCCTAGAAAAACCCACAGTCCAGGAAAACATGCATCGCGGTTGAGTGGGGAATATAAATTTCACCTAGGTGTGAGTGTGAGCGTGCATGGGGTGTGTGCCACCTGTTCAGGATGGCACCAGCTGACCCCCGGGACACCACTGGGTACGATGCAGGTAAGATGATGGATGGGTGAACTCCAAGTACACCCCTGCTGTGGGACACTTCTGGCAACTTTAATTTAATCCATCCATCCATTAATCTTACTCACTTTGTACCTTAATACTGTCTGCTGGTGCTCTTCTCCAGTGCACATATGGCAAGGGCAGGAAACGCACCTCAGGCAGATTGTGAGTCCATCACAGTACACACACACACCATTCAGTCTCAAACTAGGGTCAATTTATACACTACGATCCAACCAAACATGCATATTTTGAGCCTGTGGGGGGAAACCGGAGTATCTGAAGAAAACCCACACAGATGTAGGAAGAACACACAGAGAAAGGCCCTCGGTCCAACCAAGATTCAAACCTTCTTGTTGTGAGGCGACTTTGATATCCACCAGTTCACCATGTTGCCATACTTACATTCCTGCAATATAATTTTGTTTTGCGTGTTTCTACAACAAATGTGTATATTAATCTCTGCAGTGACCTCTTTATTCACTTGGTAATTTTGTTGTCCCTGCAGCTCCTCCACTCTGTCCAGGTACTGTTTACATTTATCTCTGATCTTCTGGTTGCCATCTTTACCCTGGGGCTCACCTAATGGGAAGAAAAACATTAAGTTAATACCATTTTATTTGTGCAACAGATACTTTATAGACTTAACAGCATAACAAGTCATAAAAGGCTAAATTTAAAATCGTAACACACACAGACAAACTAAAACAGTTCAGTAATTTCCCATGTCAGTGCTAATTTGGCATGTTGGTGAGGTGAGGGCATTTTATTTCCAGTCTTTGTGACGCACGTTTTAAAATGTGCAGAAAGTACTTGACGGCATGTTGGTAGGAGCGAATGGCCTCTTCATAGTTTCCATCTTGGTCTTCTTGTGAGGCCTTCTGTGCTATGGCAATAGCTTTCTGAAAGAAGGAGGCATTCATTTAGGTTTTGGGATGTGATCCCATTTCTTATGAAACACATCCCCCACAGAAACGTAGAACTCGGTGAGTTCACACTGATCCATTACTCCATGAACACTTTCAATGTTTTTCAACCCAAACAACAGTTACAATCCATCCATTACCTTATTCACAGGACATCACCATATACTCCAAATGATCTAGATTTATGCTTTTGGACTGCGGAGCAAACCCATGTAGATGAAGGGAGAACATGCACAGAAAGGCTCTCGCTATGAACAAATAGTCACTAATTGAAAAGTGCTAGAATTATCATCAGCAGATTAATGAAAACATGAAAAATATTTTTTAAATCCAAATATTTCAAACTCTCTCTGTGTCACAACAGTAAGACACAGTTGTCCATTATGTTTATATTATGTTAATGTAAACAGCCTTTTGGTAGCATTATTATAAAGTGGCAATGCAAATGAATTGAACAGAACAACAGTGGTTTATACATATGACACATGGAAAACACATGAAATTCAACATTAATTGCACATATAGTATGCACATAGAACTCATGAGCTTTTTGTGCTTCAGTGTATCTCAATATGTACATTTCTTGAGTTTGACATTTGCTTTGTCCTCTCAGTTAAGTGATGTGTCAAATAAGCATCTGCCTTGGCATACTCAATTGTACAGTTATGCCAGGAAAGAAGCAGGGGGAGTGTGTTAGATCCACCTGATCTAGAACCACAACAACAAACTGTAGAGTGCAAGTTTACCGGGCAGAGAGCGACACTGCTAATCGGGTTTGCCATCAAGCATAGGAAAACATCTCAGACAGCCATAGATATAATAAAATAACTGGTCACATTTCCCTGCTTTGAAAATCAGATTAGCTCAGAGTGAATCATCTCCCAGAGTCACATTGAATGTTTGGGCTCAACGTGAACTACTTCGCGGAGCTCAGTCAGCTGAAGTCCCGACAGACATTCTACTGTAATCTAATGAAACGCAGCGCTGGAAGTCACTTTCATTCAGCGCACAAGCACAGACAGCATTTTTTTTTACGAAATGAGAACCATACAGCAGCAGTGACACTGGGTGTATAGGTTTAATCACTTTTTCCACTGGGCTCCATTACGCACGACAGAAACGTATATTCAGTCTTACCTGTAGATTCGTCGGCTCCATGCGGAGTCGTGTCCCGTAGGAGATTCAAAAAAGTCACCACAGAGTCCCCGCCAGGTTGGTTTCGTTTAAGCCAGGCACTGTAAAGTGTCACTGAACTAGTTCCTGTTTATAGAGAGAAGAAGCGGCCGGGCCGGTCTGAGGAATGGCAGCGATGCCGGGGCGCTGTGAGTCACTGCGCCTGCTTGTTGACATGCTGGACGACCCAAATACAATTACATCATAGTCATGACTGTGGCCACCAACTCAGAGCCAGTGGGGCAAGAGGAAGATACGCGAGATGAAGTATGAAACGGTGGTATACGTGTAATACTACCTGTGAGCTCGTGTTACAGCAAGCCAAGTAACATGTAAAACCTGGGAGTCGTGTTGCGTTTGGGAGTCAGGCGGAAGGAAACGTTCGAAAATTAGCGCTCCTGTGACGACCAGCTTCACCGCTAGGTGGTGCCCAAAGATAACATTTAATCTACTACGTATTTGGGTTTCTACTTTGACATGTAGAGGAGTTCAATTAACTGGGTTGGTACAATTGAATTATTCTTACATAGGGATTTTCTAGTTTTCATGACACATTTATACATTGCAATTCACGGAAATTCCATTTATTGGCACGGCAGAAAGAATGTATTAAATTCTGCACGTTTTAGCCCGGCTTAAATAAAATAATTCTTGGAAATGAAGATTTCTTCCATTGTGGAACACAATGGAACACAATTCCATTGAATAGATGAAATGTTGAATAGATGCAATGTTACTATATGCTACAAGAATAGGCTGTGAATTAATTTTTGCCGGGAGATTAAAATGTTGCTTTCATGTTGCCTCTTGTTTGTATAGGGCAGGGGTAGGCAATCTGTTCCACAGAGAGGTTTTTGTTCCAACCAGGCAGCAGCACACCTGATTTGATTTATTCAATCAACTGATCTGAGTCTTCAGACAATTGATTGGTCAATCTGTGTGTTATGGACAGGTTGGAACACCTGCAGCCACAGTGGCTCTTTGTGGAACAGATTGCCAACCCTTGGTATGGGGTATTTGATACTCAGATCACACTGATTTATAATTACAATTAACTTCAATTGCAATTCTACATCCTGTCACCTCGATTTGAGAATTTACTTAAAAGTCAAGGATCATTTTGTGCAGCTTGAATACACCACTATACACCAGTGAATTCCATTTTGCTGCCAAGAGTCAGATGTTGACAGAGCACATCTTAGTATTTACTTGTATTTTGTTACACAAAATACAATTTTCGAGGGAACATATCATTATTATACCATTATGTGTAATGACACTCTGTTGTAATTAGCTAAATCCTTTGGACAAAACAACCAACTTGTCAAAGATGATGATGTACCAGAATAATTAATAATTCTACCAAGTGAAGTTGCCTGTTTGTGAGAAATAGTATATAAATGGTTCCCTGAATGGTGTGTGTGTATATATGTATGTGCCTGTATGTGCCTGTATGGGGTGTGCTCAGGCAGTCACCACACAGTCTATTACAAGGATCCTAAAGTGGATGAATGGAGCTTTTAGCCTTGTTCTCTGGCATTAACATAAAAACCATAGAACACTGGTCTTGTCACAAATGCCCCACATTGTATTTTACATGTATCTTTAAGAAGTGGGAATATTATGGTCTGGCGTGATGATGTTTTTGGACTTCTTGTACAGTAGCCTAACTACTGCTGTTCCACAAAGCCAAGGTAAAAGAGTTTTTTTCCCCATTCCAGCTCCCCTTTAAATGCCATGCGCCAACATTCACATTCACTGTGGGTGACATTAAGCTTCCTGCGAATAACTTTCTGCTCCATTTAGCCATACGTGCGGACAGACCTACAGGTCTGCGAGTTCCTTTCAAAGGCTTCAAGAGGACAGGAGTCGTGCTTCTGGGCAGCGCAGAGTAAACTGCGTGGAGACCTTTGGCCCCACTCAGCGGATTATGCGCAGCCTGACACCTGATAGTCGCGCAGAGACGCGCACACAGCAGCATTAGCGGGGCCAGAGAGACGCAGCCGCAGGAGCGTCAGTGTGTAGACATGCGGCGGGAGGAGAACAGGGCGAGCAGCAGCAGGAGACCAGCACCTTGAAGGCTTTATGGAGATCCCTGGATGACAAGAGCTGTTGCGCTGCGGGCTGCTCTCAGCATCTGCACTGTGGAACATGGCGAGGAGGAGGACTGCTCTCCTGGCGCTGCTTTTTACACTTTACTCAACTCTTTTCGGGGACGCCCAAGACGCTTTTAACGACCTGACGGGTTTTAGTTTGAGTCCTCCGTACTTCAACCTCGCGCACGGGTCCAGGATAACCGCCACGGCGACCTGCGGACAGGATGAAGCTGGGACTGCGAGGAATGATTTGTACTGCAAACTTGTCGGAGGACCCACCGGAGAACTCACTCATAACATTCAGGTGAGACAAAAGTTGGAGGGAGACGCTCCCTCTGTGCGTAAAAGCGCAATTTACAACCGCAAAATGCACGCAACGAGTGGGGAAAATGCATTATGGTGAGCAGTAAGATATTTACATGAGTGATATCTGTTCCCAAAAAGTTTGTGTGCTGATTTTTTTTTTTTAAACATGAATGTAAACGTAGGATTTGTTTTTGTAGAAGCTTTTACAACTCTGACCACCAGGTTCTTCCTGAAATACTCACACACAATCATTCCGACTTCCTTCACCATTGAGATTTATAAAGGAAATCACCATTGTAATTTATAAAGGAAATGCCTTTTCAAATGTGGTTGTAGCCCCGCAGGACTTCACCTGAAAAAGCCTTTTTGACATGGACTTGCAAAAACATCATTCTAAACTGACATTTGAGTTATCATCATATCATTCACTGCGTGACAAGCCTCCATAATGTGTGTCCTTAAGGGAACCTGCCCAAGGGATCATGAAGTATCTATCTATCTATCTATCTATCTATCTATCTATCTATCTATCTATCTATCTATCTATCTATCTATCTATCTATCTATCTATCTATCTATCTATCTATCTATCTATCTATCTATCTATCTATCTATCTATCTATCTATCTATGTTGTTTTGCTGCAATTACCTGAATGCCAACAATTTGACACCGTTTAGGGTCAGTTTTGTGACTACTGCAACGCCAATGACCCACACAAAGCCCACCCGGTGAGCCACGCCATCGATGGGACGGAGAAGTGGTGGCAGAGCCCCCCTCTCTCCAGGGGAGTGGGCTACAACCAAGTCAACGTCACCCTGGACCTTGGGCAGGTGAGAATATCAGGCCTTACTGTGATACGAACAGCTGTTTGCCTGCTGCCACCTGCAGCCGGAGGAATGATTGCTGTGTAGGGACAAGTAAGATGTAGCACCTGGATGTTTCCAAGAGAGAGAACAGGGAAAGCGTTTTGTGTCTTTTCGCTGCTGCTATGGGTTGAAATGTGAATTTACTGTCCGCTGCTGGTGTGCTTTACGCCATTTCATTCACAATTTTTTTTTAAAGCGCCATATGCTGATGTTTTCGGCCTGAGCTTCATCACTTCAGGCAGCAGTGATCATGTGAATAATGTGCCGCAGTTGGATGCCTGCCAGGAATCAGATTCACGCCCCCTGTGACTGTTGAATGTGCTTCCATCAGAACCCGTGTCTCTGGCAGGAGTTTGGCTCACTGCCCCATTAAACTGCACCTCCCGCTCGCTGGATGCTCTGTGAGGAAAGAGAGGAATTCTGTCTTGGGATTAGGGATCAGAAGGATGTGAAATCAGATTGGAGGTTTGCAGGTGGACCCCTTGTATAGAGGAGGGTTTTGACCAGACCTGGAGTACACTTCAAAAACAGGGCCAACAAAAGAGCCCCTCTCTACACGTGTTGCATGCTTGGCTCCCAATGGGCACTGTGTCAGACAAAGGGTGTGGGCTTTTCTATCTCTGTTTTTAGACAGACTGAGCTGAGCAAAGACCCTGCACTGCTAATTATAGTCTGCACTTACAGGAGATGAACACATGCAGGGGCCTTGGGGGATGTCTGACTTTAATTCGCGGTAATGCTCAGTTTATTTGGGCACAGAGAAAGTAGCATTATTGCATTATGCTGTGCTAAAAAGAGCACGACTTGATCTGTGATTGTGACTACCAACAGCACAACATGCCACAAACGGCAGCAACTGAACCGCATACGCACACACCTGTCGCACGCTGTTTTCTTTTCGTGGCATCTGACGCAATCGGCAGCAGTGTAAACAATGCTCACCTGCCATACGGTTGTTTTTAAGCGCAGATCTTCTGATCTAGTAAATGAAGAAAAAGGAACAGGTGCAAGTGTTAGTGAGGAAAATGTCTGGCATGCAGGGAGCATATTTGTCATTCACTAATGAGTGCTTTATTAGCTGAATTACCCCAGGTGACTCAAATCAACAAACTCAGCATTCTTATTAACAGATGCAACTATATATTATGCAGGCAGTTCTCTATGAATGGAAATAAAGTGAGAGAAGTCGCTGCAGATTATGGCTCCAACATCACTGAGGGCTTACGATTTTTGTATAGAAGCAGAATTTGCCTCTGCATCTTCTTCAGTCTAAGTGCTTTATTTGCCTACCAGAGGGCTTTGTTGTTCTCCCCCACCACACAAATACAAGCTCTTGCTTTATCCAAGACGGGACTAGAGCTGTCAAGTTGTTTGACTGTTCCATGTGAAGCTTTGTAGATCTTTTCTTGAAATCCCCAGGATAAATAATGCATTCAAAGAAATCTGTGGGCTTAGACCAAACTGAATGGATCTTGTGGTTTCTTTCATGATCCAACGCAGGTGGCTGTTCTGCTGGTGATGTGAATGGGTCTCAGTAGATATTTTAGATAATGGCGCAGTTGATGTTTATGTTAAACGGTGGAGTTCAAAGAGACAGCCTTTTTTGACAGAGCTGTTTCCGGTCTCACTGTATGGAGGACCGTTTGAAGCCAGTTACCCTAGGTTTGACTATAGACTGGATGGAGACTACTCGGGTAAACACCAAACTTAAAAGATTGTTGAACTCTGAAATGAGACTCAAAATATTTTTTTGAGTTGTAGAGTGGTAGCGTTAGTAGTATTGCCACAGATGTTTGGTTCTCATGGCTCCACAGTAAATAAGTGGTTAGCACGGTGACATTTTAGCTAGTTTATATCCCGGTCAGACCCAATCCTTTCTTTCTGAAGTTTGCATGTTCTTTCTCTGTACTTGTGGGTTGTCTCCATGTACTCCAGTTTCCTCCCTCAGCCTAAAAAACATGCATATGTGGGTTGATTGGAGACTCAAAAGTTTCTGTCAAAGTGAATGTCAATGGACTGGTGACCTGTCCTGAGTATATTCTCTGCCCTCAGCCTGCCCTCGGCCCTAGAGGTAGGCTCCAGAAGACACCAGCCACACCCTTAAGGTAGATGGACGGATGGCCACACATCCTAAATTGCAGAATTAGTTCTGAGATTGCCACAGATGTTTGGTACTTTGGCGCTCTGGATTATGATTTAAAACAGCAGACACTCCCAACGCCATCTTCTCTCCATTTTGTCAGCAGTGTTCCAGCCAAACACTTGCACTTTTACTTATCATCAAATCTTGGCATCTCTTTCATGAACCAGCCCAAAGACTGATGACTGCCTCAGACACCACAGCTCTTTTAAATCGCCTCCAGCTCAGCAATCTCCTCTGTGTCTCAGGCGTTGAGGTTAGCCGCTCCTGTTTTTGTGACTTCTTGGCTTTTTGACCTATGACCCATGACAAATCCCACACTCAGTCAGGATATAACCCCACTGGTCTCTTTGTGGATGAGGACTGTGTTTTGGCTCAAGTGACTTGTTTACTTTCAGAAAGTTTGGCTCGTAATCGCTGAATGTGACATGATGAAATACTCATGAGCGCACAGATCATGTCTGAATTGATTCATCCATCGCTGTCCATTATATATTTTATTACTATTGTACAGTTGTCCTTGCCAAAATACTTTTTACACATGCACATTTCCGGGAACTTTTCCCCCGGTTAAACTATTTACAGGACACAGTAGGCAAGCCATTGTTCTGGCAAACATTTTCATCATGTATCAGAAGGCCAGTCACTCCTTTTTTCTAGGGAATGTATTTTAGGAGCCCTGACCACATGTACTTATCTGCCTGGGTGAGCCCGGAGTAGACCATGTGAGTCAAACATACCAGGGCTTACTGCTGTCTGTGTCCCATCTGATGAGGCTGCGCTGCTATGCATTGGTTAGTGTCTGGCACTGAAGAACCACCAGACATGACAAGTTCCGATTAGATCATGGATCGATGTTCCACGGGCAACTTTAATGTTGAGTATTAGGCCGTGGATTACTTCTGTGGGTGACAGGTGTTTATGATGTGGCTGACTGAGCTTTGTGCACGTGTTTTGTGGCTTCGAACGGACAAAGGTTACGGATCTCATTTTTATCTGTGATTTATAGGCTCATGGGGCAATGACGTTGGGTGAATGTGTCTTTCACTTTGCAGAGGATGTGAGTAAAGTGCAAGAATAGTGGTAACGCTAAATTTGGACGACAGGAGTGACCTGGTTCAGGTTAGCGCTCACATTGCTCACAGTTCTGCAATTGCCGAGAGGCAAAAGCTTCCAGGAGCTAAATTTTGGTGACATTCCCCTGGAACCTAATCCCCTCTCTCAGGGGTCCACCTCCCACCGAAGTTGGTCTGAATGTTTTATTTGCAGCCGTCGCCCCCTTTTGTGTCGGAGTCCTTCTAGGCGGTATTGTGTGACATCCTTTCTGCCGCTCTCAGACTCACACAAAGGTTTGCTTCTTTCTAAGCCTCCCTGAAAGTGACCTGGTCCTCTCTTTTCTACCAGCTAAAGGGGAAGAAATAGAGAGGAGGTGTAATTTGGTGGTGAGAAACTACTTAAACAGTAAACACACACAAACACACAAGGCTCACGCTGAAAACCTCCTATTTTTCCCTCGACATTTGCCCCCTTCCCGACTAGACATTCAGATCCAGGCGTGATGCTTGCAGGCATGCATGATGCGAAGATTAATTGTGCATGACTACGTCCGAATCCTGCACAAATCTACCACTGCAAAGAACAGATCAAAACTGCTGCTGAAAATCTCTGTGTGTGCCGGAGCAATAAAGATTTATTCACGTGGCTCCGCCGGCCATTGACAGGATTGGCAGTCAGACGCGTCCCTAATGCAGCGGTGACGACGGAGGTGATGTAAGTGCCTGCCTTTAGCCGGGCTGCCTGAGGCACCAGGCCAAGCCAGCACATATTCCCTCCTCTCGTAGCGTCCAGCTAGTTAGCGGCGTGGCAGTGGCGGCTGCGTCACGGGTGACTGTTGGCCTCCCGCCGCGCCTCCTAAATCTGGAGCCGCGACGTGGAAAAGCTTGTGGCGGCTTTAATGAGGGGGTCTTTTCACCTTTTCAAGGCCTTTGTCGTCAATTCGCACATGGAAATGGTAATCGGCGGTCACACGTTTACTGACGCAGGCATTGATGCAATGGGATGCGTTTGGGAGCCACAGTTTTCCTAGACAGATTCGGGTGGGCAGCCACACAAAGCCACAAAAACGCTTCCCCTGCCACTTACATAGATGGATAGAATCATAGATGGACCCGCAGACTGAATTTGCACTATTAAGTCAATTCTACATCAGTGTATCAATCCCGCAATGGATTGTTTTGTCCGTAAAGGTTGTTTTTGAATTTCAAGATGTGTCAGTAAATCCGGAGCTAATGGTTGTTCGAGGCAGAAAAAGTGAACACGTACTCCCTGAGCAGCAGCGCCTCAGGCTTTGGCTAAGTAATGATTGCCAGCAAGTAGAAACATGAACATACTGTACGTTTTCTGCTACACCTACAGCGCTCCCGTGACATTTAGCCAGTCCGGCTTTGTTATCATATAACTAATTCTGTCATGGAGACAGAGAGAAATACACCAGACGAGCCCCCCAGCTACCCTCCCTCCCTCCCTCCACCGCCCACCTGTTGCACACAGACAAACAGATGTACATTGCATTGTTACAAACGGGTGGGCAACTGCTCCAGTTTGCTTTGCCTGGCAGGGCTGCCTCGACTTTGAATTGCATTCCTGTGATCTGGCGTCCATCTCTCAGAAGCCTGCTCAGATGGCTTCTATCTATCTCAGATCTCCTTGTAGACTTTGGCCTCTTGGCTATGCAGTGCCCTTTGGTTGGAATTTGGGATGGGGAGATATTCAATAGCTGCTTTTTGAGTGCGTTCACTGGAAATGTGCTTATTGATTTTAGTTTGCCAGCATACAGTAGATCCCTTGCCTGTTCACCATCAAATAGGTTTAGATTAGGTATGCGTACCTTGAATGCACAGGTCACAGCAATTTGTGATTCAGCGGGTCTTCTCATGACCCCGGACTAAAACTCGTATCTACATGTCTCATCTTCTCATGTCTGCACCGTTAAGACAACAGAATAACACTCAGATATCAAACCAGTGGCACGATAACTGCTGCAGACACTTTCTTACTGAGAGCGCTGTGAGAAATTCCCGACCACTCCATTTTATCGCACACTTCATTAGATGAACACAAAGAGATTATAATTGAAGAGGTCCACGTGGCAGGCACGGCTACGAGAATAACTCGCAGTGGGTCACGCAAACGGGCCTCTGTTCGAGATCTGTGATTGCCCTCAGAGTCTGAATCGCTGATCCTCTACTCTATAACCTGAGGCCCAGGCATGTGTGCAGTTGGAGGGCAGGGCCTCTGTGTACGCTGTTCACACTTCAGGGTGCACATTTATCACTCCTGAGCTGTCCCACACACACAAACACACAAGCAAACTTGGCTCAGACTGTTGCCATTGGAGGGGGGGGGTCAATATTGTAGAAATAATTACACACACACATACACAAATGCATGGTATGAACTTGCAGGGGTCGAAGGAGAAAATAGGCCCTGCTTTGTCAAGGTGTATTAACATGTTGCAACAAGTGCATTGAAAGGAAAAAATGTTAACACGCTGTCATTAAAATGGTGTTGATTGGTTGGCCACGTTAAGCAGGAGGTTAGAGGAGTTCTGGATACTTTATGCTTTGTTTATGCCACGGTATTACCGGGGTCAAGGTCAGGAATCCAAGATGGGGACAGAGGGCACAGGGGGTAGGTGTCAAGCAGTCTATACCTGCCACAGCTCAACCCCTGACCTCCATGACGCCCACCCACAGCCACCTGCACTCAAACCTCCTGGCATGGCACTCTTGTCTCAAAGCCCGCGGGAGGGGAGGGAGGGGGTGGCTCGGCTTCAAGTGTTATTCCGAGTGTTTTTTGCCACGGGCTCGTCAATCTGTTTCAAGTCCTTTGTGCGCCGCTGGAATCCTGCGCCGATGTGCTTAGCATGCCATCACCATATTTCCTGCCCTCTCCAAACAATACGTAGGTGCTGGACATATTTCAAGAGCGTGTGTTTAGACTGGCAGGCTACAGTTGGAGAGACAGGCCCGAAACGAGGGAGAGCCGTGCCAGGACAGGCGCTGTCTTCCTGGATCGCGATGCCTTGTTTCTGGCTGTGTTTGCTTCCGGAGGATTCCTCTGGCCGTCACTTAGTTACAGTCGTCGAATCGGATACAACAGTGAGCAGCTTCACCACGTTCAGGCAGGAGGAGCGCTGTTAACACAGTTGCTATAGGAGCGAGAGTAAAGAAGAAGTTTTACTTCATTGATTCAGTCAAGCCAGGAAGCAGAGAATACAGTGTCTATAGTTCTTAATGGAGCACATTAGTGGCACAAAATAGATACAATGACTGACGGATGAATTAACCAATCAACTTTGGAAATTAAATCTTTGTAAATGAATGTAAATTTCTGTCTTAAATTGCCTGTTTTTTACTGGAGCTAACTCAATATCTTTATTGCCCTTACTGTTTTTAGTGTTTTAAATGTTTTACTCTTTCTTATATTTGTTATTTATAATTTCTTCACATTTATTATTTTGCCAGTCCTCTTGCTACCTTGCTAGATAAACATTTGAGGACTTTGACCGATGTGGTCAAAACAGGGAATTTGAGGCCTGGATTAAAACTTTTACAAGTTTTCAAAAAAAGACTGGACAGATTAATAGACCACGAAAATAATTCATTTGCTGCCGCCCTGGTGGGGGACAGCTGACAGTAGCCACAACAACAAACGCGCCACTCGCCAAGCTCACAAATCCTCCGAGGAGTTTTACTTTGTCTGCGGCTCAAGTGCAAGATAGCATCTATACGGGCGATAGCAGACAATGTTACTCTTGGGGAAGGGGTGATCCTCAGATATCAGTTTTATTTGCACCCAGGTGGAGCGGCGGGGACGGTGTCGCCGGCACTTGATAGCAGCATGAAAGCAGCGGCACGCTCTGCTTTGGGGGCATTAGGAGGGACGGGGAATGTGGCGCTATGTTTGGAATCCGAGAAGGGTACACATGCCAGCCACCACGTCTCTAGCCACTCATACTCTTTTAAACATCCCCCTTCACACACACACACACTCCCTCCCCGCACTCAACACACCCCCCATGTTCCCTCAGCGCCATCCTTCGCGTCATCGCACACGGACGTTCAGGCCTGGCTCCTGATTTCAGCGGGATGACGGCACACGTCTCTTGTTTATGGGCGCCTTTTTCGGCACATCCTGTTGCATGCGGGCGGAAGTTGTCTCTGATTAATTTCATGTCACACCCCGCTCAGAGTGCAAGTCAAGAAGAGGCGTCCTGAGTCTCTGCATTCGACATGCCGTCCAGCTGCTTTTGGTCAAAAGTCCTGATTAAAGGACAGGCAAATCGTCTGTTTGGGGCCATTTGCAGCCTAATGATTTTGTTGTTTGCTGTTTGGTATTTTTGAACGCTTTTGTGAACAAGGCCAGACAGTTCCCCCAGCTGACCCCCGACCTCTCTCACAATCCATCATCTGAAGAGCTACAGAAACTGGAGGGCTTCACTTTTCAGGGTTGTCGGGGCAGAAATCCATCAGGAGTCCCTCCTTGACACCAACCATGACTCCACAGCGTGACCCTCGCCGTCTTCATCTTTGCTTTGATACGAGTGCTTCATGCAGGGGGAGATAGCGGCGTAACTGTTTCAAATGTCCATGGGGGTTTCTCATCAAAGCTCTGAGGGATACTAGACAAGTGTGGGCCTGCCCCGGTCCCTCCTAGAGACTGTCTAACGCGAGGCCTCTTATTTAAATAGCACACAGTATGCCAGGTAACTTTCGTTCATCAACTCCGTCCGCAGGGCAATATCACAAAGAAGTGTCTGCGGTACTGTTTTTGAATAGCGTGAAATGTTGCTTTAGGATCCTCGCCAGCTGCAAAAAAGTGAGCGGTGATAGACTGCAAAAACATGGCAGGGGTGTGGTGGTCAGGTGTAAGGTGAGGCTTTCTGTTGACACTGCAGGTGTCACGCGCAGGCCGGTGACACAGGGTTCAAATTCCAAGCCACACCACCCAGTCCCTATCAGACCCTGACAAAGAGATCTTTGATTGCCACCAATTACCTTTCCATTGTACAACGTTCAATCGACCTGAAGTCGCCCGCTTGTGGGGCTTGATTGTAAAGCTTGTGAATGCAAAGGATCCATGCTGCTCTGAGTCTAGAAGAAAGCCTCGCGTTGGCAGGAAGAATCATTGGCATGACTCTTTGCCCTTGTATGGGCTGCATTTTGCGATGGAAGGTGGAGATAGAGAGTTCAAGAGAGGAGACCGGGATCATGAGGGCTTAGCTGGTGTCTTTCTGTTAACCTGGCTGCACCTGCAACACTTTTATTGACTCCCGGCTGACAAATGGTGGCAAATTGTTTGTAGTCTGATGTAGGCCCGCGCAGACCTGCGGCCGCACCAGCCAAGTAACAGTACAGTTCATAAAACTTTATCTGTGAAGCCATATAGATGGCTGCAAATCAAAGCTGTAAATATCTCTTTGACTTAAAGCTAGACTAAGAAAACACTTTCTTCTTGGCGTTGTGGAAAAAACAAATCTCTTCCTGGGCAAAGATGGACAACATGTGTGACGACATCATCACTTCTGCTTGTGCTAAAACAAGACAACCCTTCATTTATAAAAAACATAATAAGTAACAATGAAAAAAAGCAAAAATGTACATTTAAGAAGCTTATAGACAGTTTTGCTTGAAAAATGCAGCTTGTGCTGAATTTTCTTTTGCTTGGCTGATGGATCAATCAGTTACGTGCTGCAGTGTTCCCTGCACAGATAAGAGCTCAGAGTAAAGTCTTGACCTTGATTCACTTCAGTGGTCAAATCCTCCTGAGAGCCTTTAGTTCGTTGGCGATCGCTTTCAAACACACCAACCACGCTAATGTGCTGGCCTCCACGGCAAAGGAAATAAGAGCAAGAGTCAAAGCTGCCGGCCAAGATGGCTTACTTGATAGCGCAAGCAGAGCAGGAAAAAAGGTTATGCCAAGATCTGCCCAGATCACTGACTGTTTTTTGTTCGGCCTCTGTTCTCTGTGCTCTGGATTTTAGCTCTTCCATGTGGCGTACGTCCTCATCAAGTTTGCCAATTCCCCTCGTCCTGACCTCTGGGTGCTGGAGCGCTCCGTGGACAATGGAAGAACCTTCACTCCCTGGCAGTATTTTGCACGTAAGTTCTCGTTACGATTATACTTTGCAGTGTTTTTTGTGGTGTTCAAATATTGTAGCATTACATATGGATTCTGTGCACAAGCTGCTCAGATCAATGTGCTAGTGCCAGTGATTTGTAAGCTAACCTGGTAAATCTGGAATCCATGTCTGTATCTTTACAGTAAATCAATTTTCTGTCAATGAATGTGTCTATTCTTCACTGCAGACTTTGCAACAATAGGGATTTACCTCATCCCCACTTTTTGTTTGTTGTACCTGGCGGCAGGCGGCTCTCTCTTCAGATGCAACAAAGGCATGTTTGGAGTAAACAGAGCAAGATTGGAAAGTGATTGCTCAGACGTGCAGTGCATAAGAACAAGAGCAGCAACCGCTCATTAGAAGAATCCTGCCAAGATCCCAAACAGACAGACGTGGAGGATTATTGTGTCTTTGGGATAACCAGATGTTAAATCATAATTAGTAGATTATGCTTTGCATTTATCATGCCCGGTATACCCACCGCTTGTTGAATAAGGGAATGAACAGGTGTAACTACTGACATTTATGATGTCTAGATAAGCAGTGATAGGTCCAGAGGTCCAGCATGTGGAGGGCCGAGAGCTGGCATCACAGACTGGAATGCTGCCGTGATTGCACCTGTGTCCTGCAATAACAGGTCAAAGTGTTTAAAAAAAACAAAGACAGCAGCCCCTGTGAAGGTGGATTAACATTTGTTCGCAAGCGCACATTTAATCCAGGCCCCCCGATCGGTCTTAAGAGCATGAGGCAGGAAGTATGTGTGTTTATGCCGCATCAAAGTCTGATTTGGAATAAATTCCGGTGTAAATACAAGGCTTAAAACTTTGGCGTTTTATTAGATTCTGTGTATAAACTAGCAAGTGGTGACATGCTGGAGACTTCATTACTTGGCCTTGGGATAATTATATACCATTCGCATTTGATTTGAACTATGTACTGGAATCCGCTCTCTTGATTCGCTGAGTTGGCTAATGTGAGCCGTGATGACAAATACCCCAGGAGGCACCTGTGTGCACGCACTGCCAGGAGATGCAGCTGTGACTCATCAGATTTACAATCTCAGACTCTCCCTCCGCCGATCCTTTCTGCCGCATCCAACTTCATGCTCATTCACCGACTCTCAGGAGATCAGTTCCACGTCAGACTCCGCTTCCAAAGACAACTCTCTTCACACAGCTTTAAAGTCTGTTTACGCTTCTGACAAATGCGGTTATTGTCGGTACCCTTCTCTTTAGAAATCACTGTTGTGCAGCAGGTCATAGAAAAAAACACACAGAGTGCATCTTTAAAATCTGTTTTCAGCGTGTGACGTAATCGTGTTCGTTCTGCATTTGATCAAAACAGATTAACGTCAGATGTGTTTTCATGTTTGTCTGAGATACCTTATATTTCATAAATGTTTGTATATTTTAATACATTTTTCTGGCAGATTCAAAGCACGAATGTATTGAAAGGTTCGGAAAGCAGCCTAACGCTCCTTTGTTAAACGATGACGACCAGCTCTGCACCACGGAGTACTCGCGCATCGTCCCCCTGGAGAACGGCGAGGTGAGCGCGCGCTCTCTTCCAGCCTTCAGCAGCGCCCGCAGCAGCCCTTCTCACATCATGACGCCTCTCTTCAGATCGTGGTGTCGCTGGTCAACGGACGACCTGGCTCCAAGAACTTCACGTACGCACCGGCACTGCGTGACTTCACCAAGGCCACCAACATCCGCCTGAGCTTCCTCCGCACCAGCACGCTGCTGGGCCACCTGATCTCCAAGGCCCAGAGAGATCCCACCGTCACACGCAGGGTGAGCCACGTACTGCACAACCTCGCACACCCGTGTCATGCTGGCACGCTCCTCTCGCCCCATTTGGGCAAAGCCAGATTTACAGCTCTGCACCAGCCGCCCACCTGCTTCCTTTTTGCTGACGCCGACAGACCGGAGAACACCGTATAGGATGAAGCCAAAGCCTGTGTTATTGCATGCACAGTGATATGATGTTTTCACTGATGCGTTCGTTTTATTGATCCCCGCAGCCCATTTTCGCCTGTAAAAATGATTCCAGAAATAGATGTGTTACGTCCACAACATGCGTTCTAACCTTACTTTTTATACATAAAACACTGATATTCCCTATAAAACTAGACCCTGCTCATTATCTCATAGATCTCAGTTTAAGTTTGAACTTGTCAGTCCGCCTGACTCACATCTGCTGCCAAGCGAAGCCAGACATTCTCCTAGCCGTAGGTAATGTTGGAGAACATTCCTTGAAAAGTAGCTAATAATACTTTTTTCCCCCCTAAAAATATGTAAAAAAAAATTTGCCGACAGTATTACTACAGCATCAAAGACATCAGCATCGGTGGACGCTGCGTTTGTCACGGCCATGCGCAGCAGTGCGGCGGAGGCCGAGACAGCGACAGCCCAAACAGGTCAGTAAATGTGAAGCCTTACTCACCCTCTGTTAAATACAACCTGAATCAGCTCCATGTGTGCTTTGAACTGTGTTGAAAGTTAACTGTAAAGTACATCCATTTCCTGTGTTCATTCATTAACCCGCAGCATTGGAATCGTCTCTGTGTGCTGTGTGTGCTGAGATGACTTCATGGTGAAAAGCACGAGGCAGAGACCTCAGGGATGCTGCCAGATCTTGTGATTTGACTGACACTGAATCGTTTTGTTTACCTCGTGTGTTTGCTCGTTGACATCACTATTGTGAAGGACAGAAAACTTGTTTTACTTACTCGCAGGATGTGACATTGTAGATGCTTGACAAAGGGGGGGACGAGATGTGCGATAAAGTGCTGCTTTGAAGCGGCTTTGCTGTCTCAACTAAACAACAGAACAACACAGTATTCATGAATCCTACGTTGTGCTTTATTGTCTGCCTGCAAAGTTGGGCATCTGGAACGACCACAGGAAGAGGGTGCGCTCGCCTTACTGTCATCAGACATGTTTTCAGTGTCAGTGGAAACGTGCAATGAAATCACAGGCAATGAAAAGTTGCCAGGTCGTTCTAAAAATGTTGTGAAGACAGGTTGAAAGATGGTTCTGGGATTTTGTAGCACATGAAGATGTTGAGCGTCAGTGAACCCGGCCGTCTCTCCCTCCTCTGTGTGTAGACTCCAGTGCGAGTGCCAGCACAACACCTGCGGCGAGTCATGTGACCGCTGCTGCCCGGGCTTCAACCAGAAGCCGTGGCGTGCGGCCACCGTCGACAGCCCCAACGAGTGTCAGCGTAAGTGAATGCGAACGCGATGGTTCGTCCGCCGAGCACACACCACCACGCGCTGTCGGAAGCTGCTGAGTTACGACCCCCCCGAGTGGCCTCGAGCGTCCTCTGATATTTAAGCGCTCGCTGTGGATGCCCCGATATGGTATTGCAGAGGGCCTCGGTGAAGAGATGAGGGGGCATTCCTCATATGGAATGCGCGATGAAGAGCGCAACCAGCTCCAGGATCCCTGCTTTTCGTCTTCTTAGCCAGGCTGCGATGGAGCCGGATTACGGGGCGTTGGCATCCACTCTCAGGCCGAGCTTTGAGCGCTGGGATCTGATTACCCTTCACGACGTCAAGTTTGCCCCTTCGCTAAAACGACTCTGTCGCAGCCACAAAGTTAGAGGGAGGAAGACAGGGAAGGTGTGCGATGGTGTCAGCGCAGTGAAAACACACGCTAAGTCTTCATAAACGTTAATGAGGGTGGTGCACAGGAAGAGGATGTGGCCTCTTGTTGAGTTTGGGTTTTATAGTTTGTCTTTGTGCTTCACAGCCATGATTTAAAATCCTTCATGGAGAATGAGTGGCTTAATGTGCTTAAACACAGTGGCGGGGGAGTCAGAGTAATTTGCAGACATATAGAATCATTTTCTATGTGTGTGTGTGTGTGTGTGTCATGGGGATTTCCTCCACAGCCTGCCAGTGTTTCTCCCATGCCTTTGACTGTTATTACGACCCAGAGGTGGAGAGGACGAGAGCAAGTTTAGACACCTTCGGCAGGTACGACGGAGGAGGAGTGTGCATCAACTGCCAGGTATGAACTCGGCGTCAAGTCCAAACTGATTCCCGCGTGTGAATGTGTGAGACTGTATGGGAGGAGGACTGTATAGGAGAATGCATTTTTGGATTCCACAGTGAAGCGCTGTGCACGTTTCTGTTTAATCCTGCGACGTCTACCAACAAGTCCGCAGGTCAAAGCAAACCTTTTCCACTGACTTTGACATTGACATTGGCCTTTCACAGACTTTCCTCTTACCACTCCAAGACAAATATATTTCTGACACTTCTGCAGTGCTCAGATTAGGTTGCACTTAGTGTTGTGTTCCTATGGAATCCCACTGTAATAACATTGTCTGGTCCCGCGTGTCAGGGTGCACTTTAGACAAGAGATGCAAGATGATGCTGGCGTTCTTTCCTGTGAGATCTTCTGTCCTGTTCAGTTTTGCCATGTTTGTCTCACCCACCGAATCCTCCTATAGCACAACACAGCTGGAGTGAACTGCGAGCAGTGCCGTGACGGTTTCTTCAGACCGTTTGGGGTACCTCCAGAATCTCCCACCGGATGTATACGTGAGTTCTCCCCATGTACTGTACAACCACACTCGACTTGGTGGGCATATTTCCTCATTCATATCTTCAGATAAGGACGTTGAGATTACAGAATATCAAACAAATGAGAGCTGAATGCTCATTTGGGCAGCCCATTGAGGCATGTTACAATAAATATTGAGACTAAATTATGCATAGCTCTTGAAAGTCGTTACCACAGAAAAATGTCCCTCGGAGACGAACTCAAATCAGCTTCGGCATTTGATGTATTAGTTTAAGGACTAAGTAGTGCAGTGTATTTAACCAACAGTGGGGATGACAGAGAGAATCAAAATCTGCTTTTATCCTCAGAGAGGCATCAGTGCCTTGTTTGAGACTGACACAAATGGCAGCACTGCACAAGCACCACTGGCCCTACAGCTTGTATTATGGCTACACTGGGCTTTGCTCGTGTTTACGCTGCTTTAATGGTCCATGGCCGTTTCTCGCAATATAAATAACTCCCAGTTGTGTTTGGACACCAGAAAGTAGTGGAATTAGACCAGTTGCCCCGGGCTCTTTGAAATGTCAACCAATAAAACCCCTAAATTCAATTTAGTGTTCATTTCTTGGCCGAAAGAGGGCCAGTAAAGGTCCATTAATAATCATCCGTCTCTGCGATGTCTCATTTTCACATGATGTACGAGTGGAAGCTTTCTCTTCTGGTTGTTAATATCTACAGTAAACGTCCCCGCTGTTTGCCTGCCTTTGTTAGACTAGCGATGCGTTTGTTGGCATGTGTGCACGTCTGTCTGGACGGTGTTGGCTGAAAAAAAACAAACATCTGCCCCCTGCCAGCGTGTAGCTGTGACGCAGCGAAGACAGCGGGCTGTGAAATGGGCTCAGGACGGTGTCTCTGCAAGGAGCAGTTTTCTGGAGAAAACTGCGACCGCTGCGCCGAAGGATACTATTACTACCCTCAGTGCATCCGTGAGTTCACATTTTTACCGCTACCATGAAACTGGACTATGAACCGGATAGCCAGCGTACTTGACAGAGGGGTGGATGAATCAGTGGAGGGTTGGGAAACATGCGTGGGGGTGAATGTGATGGAGACGTGACTGTGATGTGCAAAGCACGGCGGTATCCGTGATAGCTGCCTGAAAGTGTAGGGAGGGATTATAAACTATGATTTACAGGGAAAACGTTAATGATCAAACTGTTCTCAAACTGGGAGCTGGCTGTATTTAGGAGCACAGGCTCAGGTGAAACTGGACCCACCCTTAAATGACAGGACTGTGTTGCATGTTCACCTCCAATCAGCCAGTTTCAGCCCTGAGGGAGGTAATAAGCCTTTTTGGAGACATTTTTTTTTTAATTCTGTGGGGTGAGGCTCTGACAACGGCACATTCCCCATGTTGCACCTCCATCTAAACAAGTAGACGCAGATGTTAGTCTCAAAGTTTCCCCGTTAATTCATTCCATTGTTGCTACATGGATAAGCTCTCTAATCAGATCATTCATTCTTTCAAGTTATATTTTCACAGTGCTTTTATCTGTCTTAGGATTGACTGGCATAAGTTATTTTGGGACCTCTGCATAAACTTGCTACTGCATTCAATCTCTGTGCAGTTGGAATTTGTTTGCTCATTGAAGAAAGCATTTCATAAAACATGTCATGGACGATTTTGATTGACCTGTGGTATCATCTTCAATTGCTATCACCGTTATAATACATGAAAATATGCCTGGAGTATAGAGCCTGGTGTCATATGAACACAAATGTAATTGTGATGGAGTCAGACCTGGCACTTCAGGAGTCACAGATTGATTTATTAGAAGGAGTTATTATTAAAACACAGCTCTATCATCTCCTGGCTGTTAACACAGACAAACTAGTCCAAACACGCTGACACAATCATTAAGAGGATGTCTGGGTTTCAAGAGCCTCCACTTATACATACACATGCACTCGTACAACTTTTTCATGTCATTTACATCGACTGTTGGAGAAAGATACAGGAATATAAGTATGGAGGCATGTGTGGTACGTGTGCGGTTGATATTTTGGCTAATCCTCATTAGTGAATGTTAAATGGAAGGATGAGTAATGCTATGGGCCAGATGTGAGTTTGAGAGTGTATGGTGTGTGTGTATTCATGTGTGTATGCATGTCCTGTGATGGACTGCAGACCTGTCCAGCGTGTACTATGTGTACTGGAATGACCCTGTTAAGATACAAACTTGGTAGGATAATGGATGGATAACGCTCTTATTTTGGCACGTTCACTGTTGGTATGTGCGGGTGGAACCAGTTTAAAGATTAGGAACAGCTGTGGTTGTGTATCGAACTCCACCTACGGGCACCTCTAAAGCATATCAATGAACATGCTGTATCAAGTTTGATTAATGTGTATGAAGACAACAGCAATAAAATGACATCTTATGGCTTTGGTGTTTACTGTTGCCGCTAGCTGCACGTTCGCAGTGCAGATGTGAGAGTGATTCAGCAGAGAAGTGTATGAGTGTATTTACCAGACTGTCAAATAATGCCTTTAATAACCTCTGCCTCAAACTGCTTCGTGGCTGTTTTATGTTGAATTTAACCCACGTCAATAAATTAAAGTGACAGTCGAGGTTTTACTTGATTGCATTTTGGAGACATGGGAGGTCTTAATTACGTGCTTTTCCTTCACAATCAGGATATCCCGTGTATGAGACGACCACCAAGTCCCCTGCGGGACCCATTGTGGGTAAGTTCGGTAAACAAGATTACAGCAGCGTCTCAAACCACAATTGGGCCGCACTGAGCCGTTTTAAAAAGTTTTAACCATTGCTTGGCTTTTTTCCTGTCATTTAGGACCCACCGTATGTCCTCCCGGCTATTTCGGTCCGCCGAGCTGTCAGCGTGAGTGCGATTAGATCTAAAATTTTGGATACGTTTATTGTTGTTTTTGCTTCCTCTCCAGTTGATACTTTATCACCCGCAGAGCTTGTTTACTTAGGCACGATGTTAAAAAGGGCTTCAGAGGAGGCACCACTGAGTCTCTTCTGTAAATGTTAAGAACATGGGCAGAGGCTGGTCAGATGTACTCATCTACTTACTGTGTAATATAGCCGGTAGAAGAAAAAGTTCCGCTATTTTAGCATAAGGGTCAATATTTAATCATCCTGAGGTCATTCAGAAGAATGTATTTTTATTACAATTTCACAGCCCAATTACTGATTATTATAGTGCTGAAGGTCAAAACTGCAGTGAAATTAGTTTTTAGTGGCTGAGAGCGAGTGGATAGAAAAGCTCTCAGCAACGATTGAGATCGGACGGCCTTAGATTATCATGTACATCAGTGGGGACTGAACTCAAATGGTCTCTGTCCTTTCCCGACAGTCTTAGTCAGTTGGGACTGTTTAGAGAGCTAATCAGTCTATTATTAGTTACAGGGCCTGTTCTAAATGCCCTTTTCTGGTTTCCTCCAAGCTGGGAAACCCAGTATGAATGCTAAGGCATTTCTATTAAAACGGAGACATCTCGCCCTCTGCCTTTTATGTCTAATTCATTAAAGAATGTTGGCAAACAATAACTTTGCTTTATGTTATTTCTGGAACACCTTTCTGAGCCTTGGCTGCGAAGGAATTTCATCAGCAGCCTTTGAAAGGCTAATTTTAATGTTTTGCAGCTCGGGGGCATATAAAATGGTGGCGGTGTCTCTCTCCGGTAGCTGTTTTGTCTGCCTGCCAAGTCTGTTCACATACCAATACCAGGCGAGGCTTGGCAAGACCTGGGCACCAGTGCAGCCACACCACTGTGTGCCACAATGCTGAGACGGAAGCATTTGTTATTCCTCGAACTGGAGCTGAAAGGAAGAAAGAGCTTCGGGTTCAGCAGTGCTACTCATTTGAATCTGCTAGGATTGACTCAGGATTTGTGTTCATTCATAGACTAGAATTTTTTTAAAAAAGGCTGTGAAATGTGTTTGTGCACAGAGTGTATCTGCGACTACAGAGGGACTCTTCCCGGGGTGTGTGACGCCTCCGGGCGCTGCCTGTGTCGTCAGGGTGTGGAGGGGCAGGGATGTGACCGCTGTCGACCGGGACACCGCTCCTTCCCAGAGTGCCAGGGTGAGAGACAATCACTATGCTAATGAGCGAATTGACCAGTTTGGTCACTGGTGCACGCAGAGGAGACCTGCGGCGCAGTATAGATGAAATGAATGCTGGTCCCCTCGACTTGAAACTCAGATTGCACACTGGAAATGTTCTGCAAAGTCGGGGATGATAATGAGGATTGTCCTGTCTTTCCTCTTCCCCCAGCGTGTCTCTGCGATGGAGCTGGCGTTGCAGACGCCGTGTGCGCTCCAAGTGGTCAGTGTGTTTGCTTTCCCAACTACGGCGGGCCCGAGTGTGACCAGTGTTCGCCCGGCTACTACGGATATCCAGACTGCGCCGGTGAGTGTGTGTTTCACTGTGCACTGATGGGAAAAAAAAAAGCGGTGATGGTTTCACTGGGCCCACTGTGGCCTCTTCTCATGACTCCGTGGAGCGCACATCCTCATTCTCCCACAGTGTCCCATGAAATCCTTCTTGCTTGACAGGGAGCGGGAACATGAGATATATACGGACCTCTTCCTTTTAGGGACACGTATTTCCGAGGCAGCTGGGAATCATTGAGGGACAGTTCCAGATTCTGGCGAAAAACCAGTTTGAAACCCTTCTCCCGTCTCTTGTTCCCAGCGTGCCAGTGCTCGCAGGAGGGCTCATATGGCAACACGTGTAACCCTCTGTCGGGGCAGTGTCTGTGTCTGCCCGGGGTGGTGGGGCAGCAGTGCGACCGCTGTGCGTCTGGACTCAGGTTCCCCCACTGTTCAGGTACTCACAGCAGGAGCAGTCAAGCTCAGGAACAAAGTCGGAGCAAACCACCGGTCGGCTTGTGTTGTTGATCTGGTGTGTTTTCTTTTCATGCCTCCAGCCTCGATCAGCGAGTGTAACCCAGTTGGCACGGAGGTCGCCGATCCTCACTCGGTACGTCACGCTTCATAAACACTATCATTATCAAAGCCCTACCTAGGTCATGTTTTGATTTAAAAAAAAACATGATAAAAAAGGGATCATGATCCAATTCCAGATCTGGGCCTATGGGTGTGGAGTTAGACAGGCACACTGATAACGCAGCTGCGCGGGCCAAAATAGTATTTCCTCTGAATTTAAAAGGAAGCGTTTTTCCCCTGAAATGTAAATGCAATTAGACCGAAGGAACAGAGACTTCCTTCCATTTTGTAGTGAGAAGACAAACAACAATGAATTTGCGGGATGTAGCCTGAATGTCAAAGAAACAGAAACTGCAGACGTCCACTCATTCAGAAATCTGGCACGGTAGCATTACAGCAACAGTTTGGGAATGATTTCCCTTCACTGGATTTTATAACCTGTTGTTCAGCAGCTCCTAGCAGTATCAGTGATCCTCACTTCTCCTATCTGTTGTTTTAGGGCTCGTGCCGCTGCCTGAACAACGTAGAGGGAACCCTGTGTGACAGGTGTAAACCTCTGTACTGGAATCTGGCTGCAGACAACCCTCGTGGATGCACAGGTAAAACTATCACTGACTTTTTAAAACATGTAAGATGATAAAACTTACGTGGCCTCCTGTCAGTATTAGTTCTGGTCACTGACCTGTTCTTTTTTCCCATGTATTGAAGCACCAGTAGCGATCTGTCATAGCCCTGATATGGGTCTTGGCCTCTCCTACCCAGAGGATGTGTCAACATAAGCCTGTCAACAGGGTCAGATCTGCCTTCCTGTCTCCCAGAGGGGCGCTGAGGAATAACACATAAATACAGGCAAATTCCTGCTAACTACCCCAAGCACAGTTCTGCTGGCGAGCCTGCGAGATCTCATGCTGTGTCTGTGCAGTAATGAGCGCCCAGCGGCACATTAAAAACAATGCCTCTGGACTTGTGCTCTGCCCCTCCTCCAGGCCCACAAGAAATAACTCCGCTAATCCATGGAAAGTGCTTAATATCAGAATGATATGTTGCCTCCCATTATCCAGCTCAGGGAGAGAACAGTTCCAGGCTTTGTCCAGATACCTGTCTAATGTTACAGTTCTGCTCAAGAATGCTGTCACTACCACACGCAGCCTAAAGACAGAAAAACTGAAAGAGAGAAAAAAAAGAACATTTCATATCTCAAGAATGCCTCTGGTTGACTGTGGCTGCGGCCGGACATTAAGGGGAAGTTTTTGCTCGAGCTTGAAAGCAAAGCCTGGCAGTAAATCTCCTCTGCACCTTTGATGTGGAGATCTTCTAAGATTGCAGGGTTTTGTGCTGCTTCGTCTCACCCGTGAAAGTGACAAAATCCTGTAATCAGAGTCTATTCTCCGTAGATCCCCTTTTCTATTTTCATCATCTTTCCTCTCTCCCTCTCTCTCGCCCCTAACCCCCCCCCTCCCACTTCTCCCTCTCTCATACCAGAGTGTCAGTGTGATGTGAAAGGGACACTGAGTGGTGTTGGAGAGTGTGAACAGGTGAGTATTTCATTATTTCACCGCTGCCTCCTGCGGCGTCCGATACGCATCTATTAACCATCAAACCGGGATCCAGATGAGACGCCAGCATAACGAGCTGTGGCAGCCCGAGCCAGCCACATTTGTATGTTTATCGTTTTAAAATGTTGGTCTCGCTTCCTCCCGACTTTTTGTGTGTCTAGAGAAGTGGGCAGTGTCACTGTAAGCCCAACGCCTGCGGCCACACGTGTGACACATGCAAGGAGGGCTACTTCCTGCTGCAGAAAAAACAATACTTCGGTTGCCAAGGTGAGATGTCCGCCACGACCAAACGTCACATTTCACTCACATATACTGCGCTGTCAATTATGCCAATGCAACATAGAAGAAACATTTCAAAAGACATAATGATAGCAAACTTTCCACTTACAGGGCTTTGTTTGCAATCGAACCAATCTCTTTGCAGGGTGTGGCAAGGTGATGTCATTGTTAGGTGTGGTTGGAGGTGCAGCACCCATCACAGGGGTGTCGGTACAGTCTCCAAAAAAAACAACTAGCCTTTTTCCCTGTGACAGGCTGTCAGTGTGATGTTGGCGGTGCTGTGGGCATGGCGTGCGACGAGACGTCGGGACAGTGTCAGTGTCGGAAGAATGTTGTCGGCCGCAAATGCACCGAGTAAGACGTGGCAGAGAGTTCAGAGAGTATGTTGGCCAGATTGATTGTTCTCACTGAAATGTCTGCGCACTGCGCTCAGGCCGGCGCCAGGCTACTTCTTCCCCACGCTCCATCAGCTGAAGTTTGAGATTGAGGATGGCACCACGCCAAATGCCAGGCCGGTGCGATTCGGTTACGACCCCCAAGAGTTCCCAGAGTTCAGCTGGAGAGGTTACGCCGTAATGTCGCCTGCACAGGTCGGTGTGAATAACTCATGAACTACTCAAACCCTTGTTGCAATTATGCTAACAAATTACAGTCTGGGTGGCAAAAGTCTTTTTTTTTGCGTCTTTGATTGCCTTATGTACGGTTCTTTTTCAATCTGCTCTGAAAATGCTGTAAGTTTTTTTTTTTTTTTGCTTTTGCCTCTGTGCTGATGATCATGCTTAAAGCACACAACCACAACTGAGCAGCTGATGTGGGAATGTGGACACCGGCTCTCCTAGAACTAACACTGTCTCTCTTCAGCCGGAGGTGATCCTAACGCTTACCCCTGGCTTTCCTGGCCCTTTCCATATTGTAATGCGCTACTCCACCCCCCAACAAACGGGGAGAGCGCGAGTGCGAGCACGGATCTTGGTGGCGGACGAGGCTGGCTTGCAGTCTTGCTGTGACTGTAAGTGCGAGGGCTGCCTTCCTTTGCCTGCATTCCCCCCCCCCCCTTCACCTTTGCTTGCCGCCTGCTGATTAACCGCCTTAATTCTTCGCCCCCATCCGACGCAATCTCGAACCGTTCCCCTTAACACGATGCCTCCATCGACCAGTTAAAGCTGCGGCGTTGCAGTCAGCTGTGTGTCGCTCTCATCCCTGCAGAGTGAGGTCAGAGTAACAGTGCATGTAGACCTGAAAGACGGGGGACAGCACTTGTACCGTGTGGTTCTGCGGTTCACTAACCCGAGCAGCACCAGTGTGACAGGTAGCATCAGGGCTACCAGTAACAGGGGCGCTGCAGGTAAGGCTGCCTCCGACAGCCTCTCAAGTACATTTCATATCATACCACTAAATCTTAACCCATCATTAAAGGCTATAAAGTAGATAACCCATTTCCTTCAGGACATCTCAGTGCAAGCTGGCCTGTGGTTGTCACGCTGTACGCAGATGATACCCTACTTTTTATTTGTTTTCCACCCAGTCACTTGTGGATGTGTGACCTTAGTGCTTTGCTGTTTGGCAGGGCCGGACCAAAGTAAGGAAGTAATTTTCCCAGTGAGTCCTGAGCCGTCCTTCCTCACTGTCCCGGGCGAGGGCTTTGCAGCGCCCTTTGCACTGACTCCTGGGAAATGGATCATTCACATTAGAGCTCAGGGAGTTCTGCTGGTGAGTTTAGACGGAAAACATGAGAATGATGATGGAAACAAATTACTCTGTAATTGCATTGTTTATAGTTGTACACCACAGCACACATTGTCCTTCTTTCTCTGCAGGACTATTTGGTGCTGCTGCCCCGGGACTACTACGAGGCACCTCTCCTGCAGGAGAAGATCACAGAGCCCTGCACATACTTACCCAAAGCAAACAGGGATACAAAGTAAACTTCTGCTCAATCTCTTGCTATTTCATACCTTCCACTCATGCATCACGAAAAAAGAGTTTTGTTTTCTGACGCATCCATCCTCGATTCAGCGCTCTCTGAAGTTCATTGTAAATGCTTCCATTCGAGTGATGGCTTGGTTCCACTCAACTTCTGTTCTAAGAAATGAAAGTTTTCAAATGTGTGGGAGGTTGCATATGAATGGAAGTAAGTAAGCGCAATTGAAACAGGACGATCACGTGTCTTTGTGTCCCTGTCTCAGCTGCCTCCTGTATAAGCACGTACCCATGGACGGTTTCAGCTCTGCTCTGGGTTCCCAAGGAAGCCTCTCCAGCCGCAACGGGCGCAGGAGGCGGCAGGCTCGAGTGCGCCGGCTCACCCCATATCACCCTGAGATGGCTGCTCTCAATGGCAGACAGGTACAAGCCTGGATTTATGTGCACACCGGCAACTGGCACAGACCTCTTGTATCTGGAGATTGGTTTCAGTTTTCGAGTGGAACCTTTTTCAACCCTAAATAGGTTGAACAAAAAACTATAAATGAGACCAGTATCCTTGAGCCAGATCTTATCAGCTGTGTCTAAGTCCATATGATGGGGAACTGTTGATCCGCTGCCAAATGAACAAAGGCTTAATCTTTGAAGTCAACACCTGAGTGTGCTTTTATTACCTTTAACTGATTTTCACCCCCAGTGATCACTTTACCTTTCGCTTGAGTTCATTAAAATGAAATTTCCCATGTGCGGCAGTCCCAGCTCCAGCTGTCTTTGCGTGTGCCTCGGCCGGGCCTGTACGCCCTTGTCCTGGAGTACGCCAGCGAGGTGGACACAGTGCAAAACGTCAATGTGGCCATCAGTGGGCAGCCAGGGGGCCACATCCCGGCCAGGGCCAACATTTACAGCTGTGCCTACAGGCGAGTTACTTTTATTTGTCGCTTCGCTATCCATTACTACTTTATGAAAAAGCTGTTTCTGAAACGCTGTGTGTCCACCTCTGCAGCTTTTTGTGCCGGAGCGTTTCCGTGGATAGCAGCAACCGTGTTGCAGCGCTGGAGCTGTCTCACAAGACGGACGTCCTGCTGCAGAGTTCCACCGCATCCTTCCTGCTGGTGAGATCAACACCAAAGGTTTAGAGTGGGTTTGTTTGTTAGCTAAAAACCACAAATTCTGCCATATATCTGTTATTTCTCTGCGTAGCATAAAGTGTATGCAGTCCCTGTAGAGGAGTTCTCCATCGAGTACGTGGAGCCCAAGGTGCTTTGTGTCTCCATTCATGGCCGCTTCACTGAAGACAGGTACGTCACGGCGGCTGCTGTTGGCTTGGTCGAGGGAGACACGCATCTGTTTTCCAGGTGCAACTGCACACATTCCTGCAGCTGTTCAAGGTCACGTACCTGAGGCTGAACTTAAGGTCACACTCTCTCTTTCTCTCTACATTTACCCGAATTACCACTCTGCAACTCTCGACAGCTCATACGCTCCCATTACAGTCGTGTTTACAGCTGTCAGAGGGCCCTCCTGTCATTTTCTGTGCACTCATCTTCTGTTTGCTGTGTAGAGATACTGCCTCCCCTAAAGGGAAAAGCAACATCAAAGAAATGAGGGACCTAACTAGCATTTGGATTAATGTGCATATGAATTGTTTGGTTTATAAATAATCAGGAAATAATGGAACATTTTGATTGATGTAATCTAAAGCCTGACAATGTCAACATTTAAACCAATAAAGCAAAAACATATGAATCATATTAAAATGGTGTAACTGTTTGTATTTTCCAAAGGGCTACGCCCCGATTCACACACTTAAAGCGACACCTCAGATGCTGTGTGCTCGAAGAATTAACACCCAGTTGCTGTTTCATGTTTCCAGTCGGCGCTGTGTTCAGAGGCATTTCGACAAACCGACCTCAGCCTTGATCTTGTACGCTGCTCGTGACGGACAGCTGTCCCCCGCCTCAGCTGTTTACGCTCAGCAAAGAGAGAATGAGGACTGGAGGAGGAGGCGTCAGACCGCAGTCTTTCCTACCCATGAACCTCAGAGCGATGGCGTCCTACTCAAACACCCTCAGGTGAAAACTCTGCCCTCCCTGACCTTGTTGAAGCACAAATCCTTATGTTTAAGCATTAAAATGTGCAAAATTAACGGACCTCTGTGGCGTATGTTCCTTAGGTGTGTTGTGTTACATCAAAACTACGTTTTCTGTTACCACTTGACTGGTTGACAGAGCGCTAGCGGCTGATATTCGATACTGTGTCCGCCTTATCCTTCTCCCAGACGGAGATCCGTTTCACTCTGAGGGCGCCCCTCTCGGGCAGGTATGTGGTTGTGGTCCATTACCACCAGCCTGAACACAGCTCCTTCCCCGTGGAGGTCCAAGTGAATGCAGGGCGCGAGTGGAAGGGTGAGTCTGTCGGAGGAAGTGTGAAGCTTTCTCCTGCCTAATGAAATAGAAATAAGGAGTTTACCGGCTCTCGTCGGATAGAGGCACAATTACTTGGGAGGCAGTGGCTGAGAAAGCCCTCTCAGTGAGGGGGCGATTCCTCCTTAAGCTCAGATTAAGTCCCCGGGCTGAACACATCATCAAAGGCCTTTACACACTTCCCTACATGGCTTTGAAGGAGGGATGGATTGTTGTATGGCAGATCATGTTAACGGTTGCAACATTTTCCGCTTTAACTCCTTCAACTTCTTTCATCAGGTTCCATCGATGCATCCTTCTGCCCCGCGGTTTCCGGCTGCAGGGAGGTTGTGATCGCTGATGAGCGCATCGCCCTTGACTTGGACCAGAACACTTGGCAGCCGCCCACCATCACTGTGATGGTACCACCTCGGAGAACACTTATCCTGGTCAGTGGGCTTTGTGATCAGTCCAAGGCTGTCCGAGTAATGTTCAACCACTGGAGTTGAAAGGAATATGGAAACGAATGAAAGAAACAGGGAAACAGTCTGCAAGTTTAGGCTGTTAGTCTGTGTTCTGTACCAGTTGCTCAGGCTCAGTACTTGGCATTCTGCGGTCCTGTGCTGTATCCCCAACAACAACAACAACAACAACAACAACAATGAAGGGTCTGTGTTCTACCTGGCAGCCCCATGCAGCTTTATTAAAGCCACATTTCCACACAGGCAGAGGGCAGGTGGGACGGCGCTCGCCTGTTGTTCACCTGCTTTGCTCTTCCTCAGGTGGATAGATCAGGTGGATAAGCAACGTGTGGCTCAAACACCTCTAATCCTCACTTTATCTGTTCATCAGTTTCCACCACGCTGATGAATGTCTCTGGCGATATTGTGCGATTTCATCTGGTGTTGTGATTTGCGTCTCTTTTTTTCCTTGCGCAGGATTATATCATGCTTGTTCCTGATATCAGCTACTCCCCGGATCTCCTGAAAGAGAAGGTGCAGGACAAATCTGCAGATTTCATTCTGCGGTGCAGAGGAGAAGGCTTCTATATCGAGTAGGTGTTCATTTTCAGCTGGCCGAGTGGTTTTACAATGGGAAGCGGCTGTGGAACTTTGTGGAAATAGCGCCCTCTAGCTGTGTTGTTGGGCAGTGAGGCTGCATCAGCATTTTAGAGACAGAACTTCTGTTTTTCTTTCCTCAGCCCCAGAACTTCTCCACACTTCTGCACGGCGTCTGCCCGCTCTCTCGCAGCCGCCTACAATGACGGCGCCCTGCCCTGCGACTGTGACAGTTTGGGCTCCACGGGGGCCCCCTGCGACCCGGCAGGAGGACAGTGCCCCTGCAAGCGGCACGTCATCGGCCGACAGTGCACCAAGTGTGCAACAGGATACTACGGCTTCCCGCACTGCAGACGTGAGCGAGCCAGTGATTTCCCACTTTGTCCTAGGTGTGAGATTTTCTCGGTCTCAGAGCTCTAATTAGCCTGACATGTAATCCCCTGTCCCCGTGGCTCCCTGCGCAGCGTGCGAGTGCGGCCGCCGGCTGTGTGACGAGGTGACGGGACGCTGCATCTGCCCCCCGCAGACGGTCAAGCCGGCCTGCGACGCCTGTCAGACTCAGACGTTCAGCTATCATCCTCTGCTGGGCTGCGAGGGCTGTGAATGCTCCCCTAATGGCAGCAAAGCTGGAGCGGGGCCCGACTGCGACCGCGTCACTGGACAGTGCAGGTCAGTCGAAAGCTGCTAGGCCGCGACATCCACGATTTCACTTAACAAACATAACGTATGATGAGAAGGGGCTGTAGACACAATGTTCCTTATTCAACAAACACATTATGTTTTATTCGCCTAGTGATGCAAAAGTAATTTCACAATCTGCTCTCGACCTGCAGTGTTTTGCTTCATCATCCCCACAGCTCCCAACCTGCTTGTGAAGTATCGCTTCTTTTTTTAGGATTTGTAATTTATTGCAGGAGCATCTGTATTTGAATCAGTGCACAAGCTCTGCAAAAGTAGTCCCGGTGAAGACAGTCATGCATGCCAGTTAATAGTAACAGTCAGAAGTAACAACTTCCATTTGTGCCAAAAAAGCTCTTACCTTTTATTAGCCTTCGCTACATATTTTATGAGCCTGGAATGACACGGACATAAATTGCACCCGGCTGATTGGTTAAGACATGTCGCGGCGAGGCAGTCATTTTCCCTCTTTTTTTGTAATCTGTCTCGATAAAACTCTATTTCCTGGCGGTCCCTCTCCAATACGCTATCACTAATCTTCATGCATTGTCAGCCCCGTAACCTTTCAACGGCGAGAGTGAAACACGACACCGGGGACTGTGCAGTGATTGAGGAGGGGATTAGTTCACAGCCCTGTCTTGTTGGTAGACTCCCTCCTCTGGCCTGCATGTTTTCAGTCTGCAAAGCAGCTGCAGCCTACAGTCCCAAGTGTCCTCTCATAATGAAATCACAGCACGCTTAAGTGTGATTTTTTGGTGCATTTTCAATACAGTTTGTTCCTAATTATCTTTGCATGTGTCTCTTCATGTAGCTGCAAGCCTAGGATTGGCGGCCGGCAATGTGATCGCTGTGCTCCAGGTTATTACCGTTTCCCCGAATGTGTACCCTGCAACTGCAACCAGGGCGGCGTCTCGGCCGAGGTTTGCCACCCAGACACAGGGAGGTGTCTCTGCAAGGTGCGTGCCTCTCGTGAGATCGCTCGATTGAAACACTCTCCTTTTTTCCGTTTGGCTTGGTTCTGGTTCGGTGTCTTCTCTCCTCGGAGGCTTGTCTGTCTGTTCATGACCACCGTGTTTGCAGAGGAACGTGGCTGGAGTCAAGTGCGATACCTGTCGGGAAGGTTCCTTTTACTTTGACCTGTCCAACCCTCACGGCTGCACCAGCTGCTTCTGTTTCGGAGCGATTGACCGTTGTCAGAGCTCCAGCAAACGCAGGGGGAAGGTGTGTAGGCTCTTTCGTGCCCCCGCATGTCTGTGAATGCCTTTGGAAATATTACGCCTGCAAAGCTCTCTCGGCTTATCGTTCCCTGGTGAACAGGGCCAATCGGCTGATTCTGGGTACATTCCTTTGAGCACGTTCACCTCGGTTTTCGGGGAAAAACTCATTTGTTTCTAATTGCACTCATGCAAGTTACAAGCGGGTGGAATCAGTTGCCGCCTGTGAATTGTAAATGCACTGAAGTTAAGAAAGATGGATTTTACACTTTAATATTGAAAATGCTCCCTGTGATTAGTTTGTGGAGATGCGGGGCTGGCGCCTAGAAAGCCCTGACCGTGAGGAAGTGGCCTCGGTGCTGAACACGGCCAGTAACACAGTGGTTGCAGACATCCAGGAGCTCCCTCCAGTCCAGACTCTACACTGGGTGGCACCATCGCCCTACCTGGGAGACAGGGTGAGAGTGCTGCACCATGACAACACCGTTGTCAATGTTTCCTTGTGTGCACAAGCAGGAACAGATTTTAAAAAAGCTTTATTGTTGTCAAGTTTGACATTAAATTGTTTATGCTGTGTTTAGATTATTTTTGTTTTTTTATTTTCGTCTTTGTCTGTTTGCTCCCTCACTCAGTTATTGCAGCAATTCATCTTCATGCCTATTTTAAACTTTGTTCATTATCACTCTAGTAGGCAGTTTTTCAACCAGAGCCTTATAATAGACATAACCTTTCATGTCTGGAAAAGTAAAGCACTATCATGACTCATATACAAATACACAGCAATAGAGCTTTGCCTCGAAGCTCTGTGCTCCAGCTGTGTCTGCAGTAATTGCAGACACAGCTGACAATTATTTCTGCTCTCACCCTTTGTCTTAGGTTTCGTCATATGGCGGCTTCCTCACCTACCAGTCCAAATCCTTTGGGATCCCCAGTGAAGGGATGACTCTCCTGGACAGAGGGCCTGATGTCGTGCTGACTGTGCGTATCGTAGGGCGGCTAGTCTCCCTGCTCTCTGAACTCTCCTTTGTTAGCAGCAGCAACACAGTCAGTGTAACTGTCACATTATTTCCCACTAGGGTCAGGATATGACCCTGATCCACATGGCTCCACAAGTCCCTCAACCAGACAGGGTGTATCAGGGCAGAGTCCAGCTCCTGGAGGTAAAGTACACACCAGCTCCTTTGTTTGACTTGCAGTCTGAAGCACCACAAGGCGTGAAATCAAAACATGGAGGGCTTGCTCAAACCAAAGTGCTCTCTTCCTAGGCAATCCGCCTATTGTGAAATAGAGTTTGACACACTGTTTTTTTTGTATTTTTTCAAGCTTAAAGAAAAGGGTGAATATCTAACCACCGGTCTATAGGGTTACATTGTGTCTTACAGTAAATTGTACATGCCTATCAAATTATACCACATGAAATGGGAGCTTTGGAACATAGCTTACCCTCGCATATGTGATGAATAAGCTGCTGTCTGCAGGGAAACTGGCGCCACGCTATCACCAACCAGCCCGTCTCCAGAGAGGACCTGATGACGGTCCTGTCCGACCTGGTCGGCCTGAGGATCCGGGCCTTGTACTTTACGCAGAGCCAGAGACTGAGTCTGGGCCAAGTGGGCCTGGAGGGGGCGACTCACACGGGCACTGGTGGTGCTGCAAACATCGTGGAGGACTGCTCCTGCCCACCCCAGTACACGGGAGACTCCTGTGAGGTGAGGAGCTTTTTAAGACTGATCTCATATCCCACAAAACACCCGCCATTTTTTAATTAAGTTAATTAGGAAATTAAAATAGATTAATGCTAGATGATATTACCTTATTCCCTCTTGTAATGTTTCTTTTTTTATTATTTTTTTAATGTGATTGTCTTAATTGAACTTCATTAGGTCACAAATGCAAAAGATATAAAAGAAAAAACGAGTGGAAAAAGGGTAGCATCTTTAAAAGAAAAAGTCATGTTCGTAAATCAGTGAGTGTGGGCGTGATTAGCGTGTGTGGCCTGTGATGAACTAGTGATCTGTCCTGGGTATATTTCCTGCATTATGCCATCTCTGACACCATTGGGTACAAAGTGGATAGGATAACGAATGGATGCATGTTTGAGAATCCCGTCCTGGCTAAAAACTGTAAAAGGAATCACTGACACGCTGAAAAAAAGAGTGCTCAAAACAGTTATTATGCTCTCACCTGAGATCTCCACCTAGCTGTGTGTTTGAGCGGTGAAAACACGGTGACGGTGTTTGAGGGGGCATTAGGGCCGTTTTGTAAAGGCTGACAAGCAGCGAAAATAACAAGCAGGGTGGAGCTAGATCTCCTCATCGGATTTTAAGGGTGTCCAGACACGCCTGAGCCAAGTACCACACCCTTTGCGAAGAGGAAAAATTCATCACTGGAGGAGCCTTTGGTTGGAATGTGCTGGAAAATACCGGCCGGAGAGCTGCACGGCCTGATTGTGTAGCCCCCGGGCTGGGATATGATGCACAATCACGCAGACATAATATTAGTGATTATAAAGCTTTAATCACTGGCACAGCCGCTAACAAACCAAAACCTTTACTTTGAATTCTTTTTGTCCTGGGAATGCTGCTGAGTGTGTCTGTGTTCCTTAAACTGGATTTGTGTACACAAGATTACTGCCGTTTTACCCACACAAACAAAGTGGAAATAAGCACTAATAGCAGTAAGTTATCGCTAATATATCGCGATAAGTTATCACCAAGAAACGTAGCAGGTCACGGGGTGGTTCATTATTAGAGACACAGAGGAATATCAAGGCAACATTTGGGTGTTTTTATCAGAATTGAAGCTGTTACCATAGATATAGTCACCCACCTGAATATACACACACTAAAAAAAATCATCGACTGATGGGAGTGTTTCATAGGATGTTTGATTAAACGTAGCCCCGGGCTGCATGACAAGGCGCCTCACCTTGACACTAGGGGTGTGGTCGTTGGCAACATATTGTTACTCATAAACCTGAGTGTGTGCGAGTTTGTGAGTGTGTGTGTGTGTCTGCAAGCACGGCCGACACACCCAGTTATGTCTGTGCTGTGTTTAAGGAGCGTGATTCAGGTGTGAGTACAGCGTCTGAGAGGGTCTGATTTTCCTCTCAGTCATATACACTTGCACAAACACCACTGTAACCCACACACGCACATGCACGCACGTTCAGAGACACGCACAGTGTGGGGATTTACAATTTAATATCAAGCTTTTTAAGAAGACACACAAACACCATGCTGCAACTTTAGGCCAAGTAGTTACTCTAGTGTAATTGAGCTGTTCCGTGTGTGTGTGTGTGTGTGTGGATCAGAGAGTGAGGTAGAGGAAACGTGTAAACACTTGCATGCATGTGCCTGTGCACTCGCTCATCTGACTCAGGTAGGAGGTGGGGCGTGTCCTCGGCGTGTGCGTATGTGTGCGTATGTGTGTGAGTGTGTGCGATGTGTGTTTAAGAGGCCGGGGCAGGGGCGAGCAGAGCGTTATTTCACACAGGCTAAACATTAGGAATGTTAGATCCGTGCATGGGGAGACAGCGACGCGCCGGGCTTTTGCTGCGGAGCCTGATATGTTGGACTGTGATTGGACTGTGCTGTGCGGGCCACAGGCCGTACGAGAGAGGGGAGCGAGCTCGCTACGCCAGGCACCACGACAGATGGACCCAGAGGATAGTGTACCCGTCAGTGAATGACGAGGGAGCCCAGAGGGTCCGCTACCCCTCGGTGAATGATGAAGGACAGAGAGTTCGCTTTCCCTCTGTCAATGACAGCGGTTCCAGCTCTCAGATTCAGGTAAAAAAAAAAGGAGGTGAGGGTCTCGCTGCAGGTGACTCAGAGCGGCTCAGGGGGGAGAAGGGTTGTCTCGGTGGAAGCCGATCGTTATCTCTCAGAGCAAAGTCTGCCCTTTCACTCCTTTGGTGTTAATTGCCTGCACCGTTCAATTCAGGTCAGCCTGATTCGAGAGCGGAGCTTAATCATCCCCTGTGGAAACACTGCTGTGTGTATGTTTCACAGATTAGCCTCTACAAACTGTGGTGGTGATTGCCGTTGTGGTGTGCACTTGCACTTGATATCTCTCAAAGTCTGGTGACTAGAAAGTGGAAGTGGATAAAAGACTTGCATTGTATTTGTTTTTATACGGTACATTTTTATTGTCAGTTTAATCAATGGCTTAATTCATATTTTCACATCATTGTGATAAATAGCATAACTTTTTAAAATGTATTCACAGATCAAGCCTAATTGCAGAGTCTCGTGTCTTGCTATTAAATCTGTGATTTACAGATTGATATTTACATGTCATTATCAGAATATAAAATTGGAGACTCTGGCTGTAAATGTGAGAGTCAAGGGTGTCATGGACCGGCAATCTGTCCAGGTTGTATGTACTGGAGATATTTGGGTAGAAAACGGGTCAGGAAAATGAATGAATGAATAACAGTCCATTTGACTAGCACCGATTAGCCTGTGTGGCACAGTTGTTCAAATAAGATAACAGTGTTTGTGATTTCAAAGTGACACATGTAAATCTGTTCTTTAGCTGTAATTTCCAGGTCTGCAAATTTATTTTTTTCAGAGATGTGCCCCTGTAATTTCCAGGTCTGCGTATTTTTCTTTTCCAGAGGTGTGCTCCAGGTTTCTACAGAGATGGCAGCGGGCCTTTCCTGGGCCGCTGTGTACCCTGTGAGTGCAACGGTCTGGCTGACGAGTGCGAGGAGAGGACAGGAAGATGCTTGGTAAGATACAGTCATCTCCCTTATCGCCAGCATCACAGCCATAGTTAGCCTCAAAGAGGGGATTGCCTCAGCCCAGCTGGTTCCAGTGTGAGCCACAGTTTAGTCAGAGCCGAGCCGTCTCGCCCTCAGGGCACATGTGCTGACCTAGACCTTATATCAGAGTTATTATTTGATATTACTCCCCGGCTTCCGGATATGCGGCCCTTCTCACTCATTATTCTCCTTGATGGGGGGAGGAGCCCTTTTTGTACGCATCGTTGTCATTATGTAAGACACTCTGGACCGGACATGTTTGTGTGCGATGGTTGCTCAACCAACCCGGCTGCTCGAATGGACACAAGCTGCCCAAACACGCTCTGTGCCACCGATTCAGAGAGAAGAGCCTCTTTGCTCCCAGATGTTTGCATTCCTGCATCAGTGTAAGAGAGCGCGCACACCGTCTGGTACTGCGCTCGTTCCCTTAGCTTCATTACCTCCACCAGTGAGGTTGTGTTTCCTCCAGTGTGAATTACTGAGTTAATGAATCTCTTTGTTTATTGAGCGAGGTTACGCAACTACAGCCCAACTCTTCATGTGATATGAAAGTACGAAAACAAATGATTTCCGTCCATTTCAGAACTGTCGGCACAACACAGCCGGGGACCGATGCGATCGCTGTGAAGAAGGATACTACGGAAATGCAGCTCAGGGGACTTGCAGGATTTGCCCATGCCCGTTCAGTGTGTCCACAAACAGGTGGGTAACGTGAAAACAAAAAGAAGACACACTTCCACACATCTGTATCACATTTCAACAGAAGCCGTGTTTCAACTTCATTTTTCACGGCCATCTGTACCTTTGTGCAGTTTTGCAGTGGGTTGCCGAGAGGTTTTCGGAGACTTCCAGTGCATCTGCAGAGCAGGTTACACTGGTGACAGGTGTGAGAGGTGAGTGTGGACCGAGAGGTGGCAAGACAGACGCTGTAAACACTGTGTGTTTTGTAGTAATCGCGTCTCGTCTCTCCGTCCCACAGCTGTGCGCCCGGTTACTTTGGTGAACCTCTGACGCCCGGGGGAAGTTGTCAGCCCTGCAACTGCAATGGCAACGGCAACAATTGTGATCCCAAGACTGGAGGTTGAAAACCCTAGATTGACTATTCATTTATTTAAATCCGGTCGCAGTCTCTGAAAAGTCCCATGCGTGTCATGCATGTCATTAAAATGTTGTCTTTCCTGCAGTTTGCAAGAACACGCTGGAGCCGGGAGACACGAACACGGATGGGAACTGCCTAGGTGAGTCGACAGAGAGGGCCGTGACGCGTGATTCGTGCTGACTAGATCGTGCTCCTTTTTTAATTCTGACTGTCCGTCTTTTATTCCAGAGTGTGACAATTGTGCCAAGACTTTGATCGACGAACTGGAGAAGCTGGACGACGAGCTGGGCAGGATCAAGACTCAGCTGGACAACGCCTCTACCGCCTCGTCCTCTCAGCAGAGGCTGAAGAAGCTGGAGAAGGCCATCGCAGACACCAAGGTAACCAGTCGGTGTACTCCAGCCCCGGAGGCCATCATTAACACAAACGCAAGAAAGTGAACCTGACGGCAAACCCTCGAGCACAATGTGATCCGTTGTGTTTTCTTTTATCATTTGTACTTTGCCCGTCTATTTCCTAAATACAGCACACACACACACACACACACACACACACACACACACACACACACACTCAGAGACACAGGATGGGTGTGCTTGTTCACACAGTCCAGATTGCTGCTGATAAACCACCTCAGTGAATCCATGTGTGTTTGTCACACAGACCTGTTGTTTCTTGTCTCCTTCTATTCTCAGCTTTCTTTTTAACACTTTATCAGCCTCGTGATCCTCTACGCTACCATACCACCACCACCAAACCATTTCGTCTACTGTGCTTTCTTTCTCTTAGATTCTTGTCAACAAATTCACCTCCGCCGTCAACACGCAAATATCTAGAGTCGATCAGCTGGAAGATGACACGGAAAATCTCTCGGACGACATCAGCACCCTTAAAGAAAAGGTAGAGTGCTAGTGAAAAAGGCCCGGCATCTTGGAAAAATTAACACCAGGCTTTATATAAATTTGTGTTTGTCTGTATTCATTCTTTTGATTCAGGCTGATAAAAGTGCAGCGGATGCCAACAAGGCAGTGGCAGATGTTGACAAAACGCACAAGAGAGCGAAAGATCTGGACTCACAGATCAAAGCTGTGCTCAAGAAGATCCAAGGTGATGGGGCTTTTTTAGCTCAGCGCCAAGTCTTTGCTTGATTGCACATAGCCTATCGGAGATACCATCGAAATGTCTTTGGGTATTTGCAGATCTGCTTGACCAGCTCAAGGAGGCAGGCACCAGCGGTGAGAAGCCGCTGCCAAGTGAAAACCTGGCCGAAATGCTGGAAGATGCCCAGCGCATGGTGAACGAGATGGAGAAAAGGGACTTCACCCCTCAGAAGACGGCCGCCGAGGAAGAACTGGATGAAGCCAAGAAACGTGAGATGCTCTTTTCCTACTTTTCCGCAAAGTGAATCTGGTCCGACGCAGCTGTGGAGAGGTCACTGACGTCACCTCTCCCCCACTCTGCTCTCCAGTGCTCGACTACATCAAGACTAATGTGAGCAAGCAGTGCGATGAAAATGAGGCCGCGGCGGGAAAGCTTCGAGGCCGCTTGGAGGAGTACGAGGAGAAGCTGAGAGACCTGGAAAAGGCGATGAAGGAGGCGACAGACTTTGTGAAGAAAGCCAACACCCAGAACGGCCTTAATGCTCAGGCAATGGAAGACGCGCAGGTGCCTGAGATGCATTTCATCGATTTTTAAGTTCTTAAATATTGAGTTCTAATGTTTAGAAAGCTGTGAAAATCCACTGAAACACTGACGTGTGCTCTCTGAACAGAAACGTGTCGAGGACTTGAAAAAGGAGGAGAAGATTGTCAAGGACCAGGTGGCCATGGCAAAAAATGAGCTGCAGAAAACGGAGGACTTGGTGAAAAAGCTATCCGACAGCAAGACGGTATGTTGGAAAAACCGTAGCGCAGGTGGTCTCGGCCTTGTCCCATTCTGATCACAGTTACATGTCTATGGCCACGTCCCAATAATCTGTGGTGCACCACAAGTGTGTCATAATAAACTGCCACATCGGCGAGGTGTTGGGTCCTAACATGCAATGATGAGGTTCTTTTTTCTGCTCGTTGTGCCCTGAGGTGAGGTAAAAGGCATTTCTGTTGCGCTCATGAATAACTTGCACCCGTTCACCTGTAGGAATATGAAAAGCTCGCGGCACAGCTGGATGGCGCCAAGACTGACTTGACCAAGAAGGTGAATGAGATTTCCAAGGCTGCCTCCAAGGAAGACCTCGTGGAGGCTGCAGAGGAGCACGCTAAGAACCTCGCCAAGCTGGCAAAGGAGCTTGAGGAGTAGGTTTCTTTTTTCTTTTTTTTTAGTGCATTCAATAAAAGATGCTCGGCGGCTTAGTGCTTCTTCGTCCCGATTTTAGTGCGTTGTGCCTCAATTTACTGTGTGTGTGTGTGTGTGTGTGCGTTTACCTGACAGCACTGTCAAGAATGCAAGTGGACGTGCTGAGGTGCGCAACGCCAAAGACGCCATTGATGCCTACAAGAACATCACTGACGCAATTAATGCTGCTGGGAAAGCAGCTAAAGAGGCCAAAGATGCTGCAGACAACGCCTTGAATGTAAGCCACAGAGTAAATACCATCTAAATACTCTCATAGGACTTTGGTAGAACTTTGATTCACCTGTGGTTCTCCTCCCTCTAGACGGTAAAAAACCAGGGGCTGACGGATCGAGCGAAAGACCTGAAGGACACCAGCGATGACCTGCTGCGGAACGCAGAGGATGCCAACAAAGCCCTCAAAGGTAATTCAGCTCTCCCGCTCAGCTCGGCGGTCTTTCGTTGAAAACAACCCAAAAGCCCAGTCACGACGTACTTGCTTTGCTTCGGCAGATGCTAAACGCAACATCACCGACATTACAAATCGCCTGAAGAACGCGGAGGACAAGAAGAAGGCTCTCCAGAGAGACCTGCAGGACGTGCAGAATGAGCTGAATGGCCTCCAGTCAGATGACATTGCTGATATGATCGCCGAAGCCAAGAAGAAGGCGGCTGCAGCCAACGACTCGTCCAGCGCCACCATGGACAGACTGAACGCCATCAAAAAGGAAATCGAGAAGATCAGCGTTGCTCCGGTGGACTCCAACTTGAGCAACGTGTTGAACGACGTAGACCAGACCGGTGAGATCATGACCAGATCGCGGTCTTTAAGCGTATCTGTGTTTATAGTGAAAGTGATAACTAGATAAAGCTAAGGTATTGTGGTGCTTCCCTGGAATGTTGTTGAAAGATTTTATTTTGCCCTGCTCCGATGTAAGATGCTAGTTGATAGTCTATTAGAAGGCAAAAAAAACCCCACTTAGGTACGTGTCAATAATACAAATCAAACCTAATGGTGCAATAACAACAATAACAACAACAGCAGCATCATTTTGTTGGTGACTCTACTGCCATCTGCAGGCAAAAGATGCTGATTCAAGTATAGGAGAACTGAACCATAATAAAAGTGATAATACACTTGATGTGAAACATCCTGTATATAGCAAATTCCTCCTTACTGTTCATATGATAGAAAGAGAAAACACAGACACAATCCTAGTGATATCCATACAGGGTACTGAGATTTTAGTACCCTGAGGCAATTTATTGTTTTTCCTCCCCTTCTTTCCGACTTGCAGTGAAGAACCTGCTGAATACCATCCCATCTCTGAATGATAAGATCTCCGAGGTGGAGAATCTGACCTCGCAGTTCTCCCCCATCAACAACATAACCGACAACATCAAGAAGATCAAAGAGCTTATCGAACAGGCCCGGGACGCAGCCAACAGGGTGAGGGGGCGCCAGGCTAGGACATTCACTCACAGAGTCAGCCAGCACACAAGACCAAAAAAAAAAACGCCTTTTTTGATCACCCCTGTCCCTTGCTGTCTTTCCTGCAGGTCGTGGTCCCCATGAAGTTCACGGGCGAGGGCTATGTGGAGCTGCGTCCGCCGCAGAACCTGGACGACCTGAAGGCCTACACCTCCCTGACCCTGTCTCTGCAGAGGCCCGAGGGCCGGGGCGACGGGAGGCGCCGGCGCAGGCAGACCCGAGAGAACGCAGACATGTTTGTGTTGTACCTCGGCAACAGAGATGTAAGAAGCCACTGGAAGAAAGCGAAAGGACATGCTGAGGTTAGAGATTGCACACTGACTGACAAAACCGTGTCTTATAGTCCTCCAAGAACTACATCGGCATGGTGCTGAGGAACAACATACTGTACGGTGTGTACAAACTCAACGGAGTGGAGCGCGAGATAAAATCCGGCTACATCGCCACTTCTCCGTCTGAGCCGGCCACGTTCGACAGAGTGGACCTGCGCAGGTGAGCTAACATTTAGAGATTTTCTGCTCATGTAAAGTCCCCCCTCAGTTTATCCTCTACAGCGCTGGCTGTGTTTCAGATTAAAACCTATTATAACCTTTTGTTTTCATTTCAGAATCTATCAGGATGCAGAGATGATCCTGACCAAAGACATCACCTCGCTTAAACCGGAGGATCCAATTTATTCCCGAGACCAAGGCCAGGAGGACAAGAACCTTCTGGACATCAGTTTTGATGATTTTGTTTTCTATGTTGGAGGTTACCCCGATGACTTCATTGTAAGCAAGGAGAGGAGGAGAACAGCGAGGCGTTCATGTTTCTTCCTGTTTGCACATTTTTTTATGCCTATCTTGCCTGTCTTGCTCCTCCACAGCCGCCGCCATCTCTCAAATTCCCCATGTACAACGGTTGCATGGAGTTTGCTTCTTTTAACGACAAGGTCACCAGTCTGTATAATTTCCAAAAGGCGGAGAAGATCAATTTGAAGACTCCATGCAAGAGGTAGGCTTAAAGGTTTTCACCTTGGCAGCTTTCTCTGCAAAGCTGGCTGCCTTTAGCCTTTTACTGGGGCTTGTCACTGACAGTTCTTACCCTGTGGATGCTTTAGTACATGGGGAGAGATGAAAGATCATCTCAGTTCAACTTCTTCTCCCCTCTCTCCAGATATGTTCCTCCCATAGACTCTGCCTATTATGAAGGTATTGGGTACGGCAAAGTGTTGATAGAAAGATTCCATCCCATCATGCGTATGACAGTCCACACTCGTGCAGAAAATGCTCTGCTCTTCTATATAGGAAGCGAGGTAAATCATTTTTTCCTATGGCGTCTCTGTAAATCTCTTCTCAGTCAATTTAGTGTGTGCTATTTGAAAGCCTGACAACTCTTTCTCCACCCAGGATAATTACATCACAGTGTCGATAGAGAGGGGTGTCATCGTCATACGCAGTAATGCGCTGGCAGCCCCATTTTCATCTAATATCAGAATGCCCAAGGTAAGGTTTTAGCCCTCAGCGCTCAACCTGAGTGTATTTATTGAGAAAGATGGAATTTATTCCGCCACATCTTTCTATCTATCCTCTGTGCAGGGGAGTGACTGGACAGAGATCCTCATCGTCATCAGACATACTGAAGTGATGGTCCGGGTGATTGGTGCTGGAGACACTTCAGCGAAATCTCGGTACAATACAGACAACTTTAAAGAGTTCTACGTCGGTGGTGCTCCACAGGACATAAGGGATCGGTAAGTGCTGATCAGTTTTTCCCTCGGTCATTGTGAGTTCTTTCCAATTGGGTTGTTGACATATCCTCACGTTTTTATAGAGACTTAACCTGAGCTTATGCTTGTATTCACAGATACAACATCACCATGCAGCCGTTTAAAGGATGCCTGACTAATCTGAAGCAAAATCAAGATTTTAAAACTCCTGTTGAGCAAGTGGGCATCAGCAAAGGTTGCCCCAGGGATTCCTTGGTAGGACTTCCCAGTCGTTCATGTCTCTGCCCTAACCAAATAAATCTCTTGTGTGCTGATGCATGTACTCCTGTCTAACACACATTCTCTTGTCTAGATCACTCGTAAAGCTGAGTTCAGCCTGGGGAGCTCGCTCTCTGCTGACCTGACAGGATTTAGTCTGGCTAACGACGTCACGGTTTCCCTCGGCTTCAAGAGCACAGAGAACCAGGGTCTCATCCTGCAGGACAAGGACCTGGTAGGTCCTCAGGTTTTGCTGGGCAACATGTTGAGCGTGTTCAGATGTCAAAACCTTGTTTACCCCCTTGTTTTTCAGGCAAATGGGATGAATCTTCTATTGGAAGATGGCCATGTGGTTTTCAATTTCAATAACCAGAAGTGGAAATCCAACAAACAATATAATGACGACAAGTGGCATTATTTGACTGCAACCAGAAAATCAGGAAGGTATGAAAGAGGCACTGTTTTCACATCTATATATTAATAAATAATAGGAACATGTTCCATTATTTATAGTGATTATTTTATTCCACACAGTATTGAGCTGCTCATTGATGATGAAGACAGTGGTCAGAGGCAGAGTGGCAGCAGCTCTATAGCAAACACAGGGGGCTCTTTGTTCCTGGGACAAGAGAAGTTCAAAGGCTGTCTCTCAAACCTCTACACGAGGAGGTGAGGTCTCGTCCTTGCATGGCTGCAGTGCCCAGTGCTCGTGCTGGTTGTGATCGCGTCGTTGTTTGTTTATCGCAGGTCAGAAAACCTGTACAAGGCTGAGGACTTCAGCGCCTTCCAGGTCTCCGGAGACGTCGCGATGGACGTTTGCACAGCCGACAGTCCTGCTCAACGCCTGCTCGACAGCGCCAGCAAGAAGGTGAGGAACATGTCTGTGAAAGTCGAAACAACTGAAAGTCGGTCCCAATTTCTTTTAAATGATGTGTCACTGTTATCGATCAAGTTGCGCTGTCGTGTAGATTTAGATCTTTCACAGTTGATAACTGGTCCCGCTCACTTGCAGTAAGTGTAACCCACCCTTTGGCTTTGTCTTTCTCCCACACGTATACAGTGCGAGGCTGTTGTGGAAGGCGAATTAACAGTTTGACTTGTGTCGACATTATTTACATTGTATTTTGCTGCCTCATTTCCAGAGATGAAGAAGAAGACGCCCCGACACGTGCTGATGCTGACAAGAGTTGAATGCTTTTGAGCTCAAACTCAAATTCATCTGTAGCGTGCTGAAATAAAAACAACTTGCATGAATGTCTGTAGTAACTATAAGTATTATTGAATGTATTGTTCTGTCTTTTCTATTTAAAAAAATCCATTAATAACAAAGCTTGAAATCATCTCACGTGTCTTCTCCTTGTTTCATGCAACTCGATAATGAATCACTTTCTAACAGTCATTCACAAGCACGTGTCCACTAACTCACTACTCGCACTCACATGTCTGATCATACAATGGTATAACCTCAACAAACAAATAGGACAAGCAGCCAGGAAAGTTAGTATCTAATGACTTGGTTCTCAACACGTCTGTCCGATTTTGTGTCAAAATACCAGACTACACAAATAAACTTACCTCCACGCACCTCTTGAGAAACACTGAGCAACATCATGATAAATTATGCAGCCAGCAAGATGTATGAAAGTGTTTCCTAGACGGGAATGCACATACTTTACAGTTCACTTGAGACATCTGTCTTTATGATCATCTGTCTTCTTAGAAGCATGGTTGCACAATTTCCCCAAATCACCATGGATGTTGCATGCCCATCATAATTTACTAAGCTCTGTGTGTTTGATGTGAGGCATCTGACTGAAGGAGGCACTTTGACTGTTCTCCAACAGCCTCTGGCAAACACGAGACTGCCTGAATAATCAATTCTCAGCTTCAGCATGACTTCACATGCGCCACAATCGGCTGCGCTTCTGTGAAATTCAGTCATGATTTGCTCTTATTGCGCAATGTAATATAATTGTATTATATAGTATCCCTCTAAAACAATGTCCCTAGTGTAGATCGACCCCCATCCTTCATTTGTGTATGTCCTGTTCACCACATAAACTTTCTGGGAAGTCTTTCCATAAAGTCGGCTGTAATGTGACTGCCTCAAATGACCAAATGATCAAATACCGACAGAGAGGTCGTTTCTATGTCAACAGCCTCTCTCATAAAGTTACATCTTCAGTGAAAGCAGTAAAATGCATCTATTTTGGAGCCACATGATCAAGACTGACCATCCATTGCTAGAAGAGTAATTGAATCAAGTCATTTCATGCTGGAAGGTAACTCTTTTAGAGATACCTGACATATTTCTAGTCATCATGACTGCCTTTATTTAATCAATACAAGGTCTTGTCTACAACACTTTTCATCTTGCCCAAAGTATTTGTAAGAAAAAAACAAGAAAATCTAGTCTCGACTTCATCACATCACAAGAAAAGCAGTCAGTCCTAAGTGATGATCAAGTTAAAGCATGTATTAATTGCAAATTCAACAACAGATCCTCTCAGGTTTGCACAGCATCAATGCTTGTGTAAACCAAATATGATTTATCAAAGACTTTTTTTCTGTTTTTGATACTTCTGTCCAGATCCCACTGTGCACAGCACATCCTCTCACCCATTGGCAAAACATAGCTGAGAACATCTCTGGTGTCACAGCCTGTTTGTGGAGCCTTGATTCAACACAGTATAAATCGTATTTTATGCTTCAATGACATTTGTACCGCTGTGCATTGTTCTCCCCTCCCAGCTTTATTCTTTGTCAGCGTGACCTGCGTGGAGACGTTTCCAAAGACGTGTGCGCAAACAGAAAAACTTGAAGGCAGACTTTGTCCCTCCTGCTGAGAGTCCCTTTATGTTTGTGCTGTTGCAGGATGGTGTGAAGCAGGCCATGAATGAGACTCTGTCACCATGTCCATTACCAGCCCTGGTACAACATGCTTATCGCATTGGCGGCCCTGTCAGCAGCCTGAGCTATGGCCTCCCGCTGCAGGTCCTGCAGCCCAGGTGAGCAGCCTGTATTACCTGTACACCATTTCACAATACACACAGGAAATGGTCTGTACATCACGTGTGCATGGCTGAATCCACCATTGTTGACTTTCTTCATCCACGCCAGGCCCACCTTCTCCCTGGATGTGAAGACCCGAGCTCCTGAGGGCCTGCTGTTCTTTGCTGCTACCAGGCAAGGACGTGCCCATCTGGCCCTGTACATATCCAAAGGCAGGATCAGACTGTCCGTAGGCAAACAGAAGGAGATCTTCAACAGGGAGAAGTACAATGATGGGAAATGGCACTCGGTCAGTGGACTCTCCTCTGTTGATAATTCAGTATTTCAGAGCAGAGCTCAGTATGTTATTGTTCTTTATGTGCGTTTTGACCACTCTGTGTTGCTTATAGGTCATATTCAGTTTGGAAAGAAAGAAATTCCGTTTGGTTGTTGATGGGATCAGGGCCCAGGATGGTCAGCTGACAAATGCTGAGTTGGCATCCATGCAGCATTTTGAGTCTCCTGTGTACCTGGGCAGTGTCCCGGAGTCTCTGCACAACCAGCTGAAGGTTGAAAGACACCCAATACTCACTCAGTACAGTATTCTGTACATTATTCTCATTTGTTCTGTCTTTATGAATAGATCTTTCTAATTGTTTGTTTTCACTTTTAGGTTAAGGCTCTTCCAAAGCATGGTGCTTCTGGCTGCATCCGCAACTTTAAAATGAATGGAGCTCCGATGTTAAACCCAACCACAAACCGTGGTGCGGGCCCCTGCTTCGAGGGGCCGACGCAAAGAGGAGCTTACTTCTCAGGGAATGGAGCGCATGTCATCATTAGTGAGTGCGACCTGATTGTAATAAGAATTATTTTGAATTATTTGAGCAACCAATACTACTTCTATAATTAATAATTGCACTGCAGAAACAGCAACATCTGTCAGCTTCAGTCAGCAGTACACTTTGTCTGAATAAGGACGCTAGGCTGTCAAAAGAAAATGTCAACATTTTAGCGTCTATGTTTATCAACACTTTCCTTGTAAAAAATGCTGAAATTGAGGTCAACTAAATATTGGTTTTAAAGTGCCTGCTGTACATATTGACTTGTAGTAGTTAAATATTCTCTGCACTGATAAAGTGCAACCATGCAGGAAGACACAGTTTATATTTCTGCATATTCAGCTTCTCTGCTGTCCACTGAGTCAAAATTACTCTCCAGCTATTATTAGGGACTAGTTAATTACTGAACACTGTCTTCATTTTCCCTATAATTAGTCCCAAATTGGAAAGTCCTTTCGAGGAACCTCCCTAGGAAATTAGTTACGTTTCACTTCCTTTTCAGAAATTATGAGGCCGTAAGGAAGGGCCTCTTTGATATGTTCATTTCATGGCTGCCTTTTTATATGTAAATCTAAATGATAATACTTCACAACAATGCCAATCTATTCCAGATGACTCCTTCGCTGTGAGCTCCAGCTTTGAGCTGCTGTTTAATATTCGTCCACGGAGCCCGTCTGGACTCCTGCTTCATGTCGGCAGCCGCAGCCTGTATGCACCTGGGATCAGCCACTATCTCAGTGTTTACATGCTCAGAGGAGAGGTGAGTTTAATGAGGCAATTTCAGCTGTGGTTTTAAACTGCTGCGCTCATGCTGGATTCTGCTCTCCCAGATTCATGGTTTTTGGGTCTCTACCAAGCATGACGGATACTGAATTTGATCACGAGTGCAAAGATGTCTTTACTGCATTCCCTGGCCACATGATTAAAGTGTTTGGCTCCCCTTTGCAGGTTGTGGCACAAGTGAATAATGGAAAAGGGGAATTCATGGTGTCAGTGAAGCCAAAAGCCTCTTTGTGTGATGGAATGTTTCATAAAATTTCAGGTACTTCATGTTACACATCCGTCAGACTCAAATTTAGCAAAACTATATTTGGTGTTAACCAATGATTAAATGTCTGTGTGTCTCCCAGTAATCAAGAGGAAGAATGTTGTGCAACTGCACGTGGACACAGTAGACAGTTACAAGATTGGACCACCATCTTCCACCCCAGCTTTGACCAAAGACCCGTTGTATGTGGGTGGCATTCCTGGTGAGTATTAAATCTGATAATCTGAGAGTTAATCTGCTTTTCTGAATTTTAGTTAAAGACCCCCACCACGTTTACACATGTATCGTGGTTTACATAAAAAATGGTCCAAGGTGCTTCTGACAGTCATGTGTGTAGTGATCATAACCATATTAAAATCCTTAAAATGGTGCTTGCTCCTTCTCCCTCCATTAAATTGTGAGAATATAAAAGGACGCAAACAGTTTCACATTCCAGTAACTTCACCTCTTATTTTTGCATCATACTTCAAACAGAGAGAAAAATAACCTGACCAAGGGCCTTTCTTGTATGGAGTTTTCATGTTCTCCTTGTGTCTAGGTGCTTTTTCCTGGGGGTTTCTAGGGGGGTTCCTTCCACAGTGTGAAAACATGTATATTTAGGTCAATTGAAGTATGAAAATACCACAACAAAACAAAATTCTGTGGTGTGATAGTATGGGTAAAAAGTCACATTAGATCTTGAGCAAACAAACATGATTCTACAAGGTAACAATTCAGAATTTATTTACACTTCCTTACTTTATTTCATATATCTGGAGAAAAAGTTTGAGGGGATTAAAATACATCAAATATTTATGGTACTTTACTCTTCTGAGAGCTTCTCCTGACCTTCGTTCTCCTTCTTCTACTTCTTTGTCATATCAACTAGTGCTTAAACTCTTGTACTTAAACAGTGTACAGTACAGTATTATTACACAAGGTGTCTCTTGCTGTGACACTTGAAAGATTTTTCTTCAATGCAAGTTGCAAAAGTGTCTGATAAATGACTACATGTTAGTGTTAAATTATTAAAATGCATTCACTAAAAGCTCACGAGCTCCTCACCATGTGCCTCTCTCCCACAGAGATGTTAGTGCAGCAGACACTACCTGTCACATCGTCCTTTGTGGGCTGCATCCTGGACCTGAAGATCAACAGTGACACGGTCTCCTTCGACAGGCTGCCTGGCGTTTTTGGGCCAGTGAACCTCAGAGAATGTCCGAGCTGAACAAGTGCATCTCGCTGCACCATCAATGAACTATCCCTGGGACCACGTCCAGCGCTAAACCATGTGCAATCTGTTACAAAGACAGAGAATGTGCTTGTGTGTATATGTGTATAGTATGATGAGTGTGTTTCAGTGTGTGAGAGTTTGAGTATGTGTGTGTGTGTGTGTGGGTTTGTAACGTAGAGATATGAGCAGCAGCTTACAGGTTCAGAATATTTGCTGCTTGTTTCTACATTTCTGTATTTATTTCATGACGAAATCATGTATCACGGCACAAATTCATGAATGCATATTCTGACAGATGTTTCACACTCTGATGTGTTGGGCCACTTCATTTTCTGTCGACAATCAAATGCTACCGAATGTGCTTGTGATTGGTCGGAGATGCAGCAGGAGCTACCCAGCACTTTAAGAAAACAGATGATGCCTTTCGGGACTGTGCTTTAATGGAAATCAACATTATGAGTTGATTTCTGTGTGGTTTGTTTGCTGGTCTCGAAAGTTTCTTCTAGAATAATTAAGTTTACACCCGTGGTGCTCAGTTCGTTGACATTTTATTGCCTGGCTGTTTTATATTCATACACTCATCCCAGCATGTAAAAATATGATTTTCAAAGGGTTTAAATAGAGATGTAATCTTCACACATGCTGTGAAATCACGTGGCTTTTTCCCATTTTGCATCACTTTTGTTCTCAATCCATTTTGCATTCCTTTGTCATGCAAGCAGATGTTCTGTGTGGCTGCTAAAGAACGTCAGTCACAACAGAAAACAACATGTACTGGATTTTATGGGGCATTGTCTGTGAGTTGAAGTGTAGTTGCGAGTAGCATAAGCATAGGTTTGGGACCATTTAGCCCACATTGCTGTTGAGTTAAAGAAAAAAAATGTAAAAAGCAAAAACAAGATGTATTTAATGTAATTCAATTCCCCATCACTAAGTGTTTACCTACCTACTTTGTACATTTGCAGAACCAAGTATGATATGAGGAAAAAAATATGCATGATGATTGGGCACATTTCTACATGCATTCCTGTCCTGTGACCAGTTATTTGTCCAATCTTTCCAAATAATGTTCTTTATAAATACATCTGAGTGTGATAAGTAGATCATGGCGACAACTCAAATTATTATGTATGGATTGAAACATGCATCTTTTCAGACATCTGGGATTCATTGTTGAATTATACTGAGCAAATATGTGTATACTTTATGTTTGTATGATCAGGTAAATATCTTTTTGTGTTGAAATTGTGATTCATATCTACTGTGTTGGAATACATTGAATAATGTACAATTATCTCTTCATTTTGGGAGCACGGTGATCCAATAAATTGAGATAAAGAGGGACACAATCTTCATGCTTCTAAACAGAAACTATCTGTTGGAACCAGAATATTTGACTGAGCACTAATCAACAGGGACACAGAATTTGTACTATTGCGCTTTTTAATTACCTGAGAGGACACAAATACACATTGTGTTTCAAGCTGTTTTGATGCAAATATTTTAAATAATAATAAATATAATTTCAATACAGATGAATTCAGAAGCTTTTATCCACCACAACTGCACTCAGCAGATTCGACCATTCGGCAGGTAAATTAAATTAACTAAATATAAACTATTTTTAGTTTGAAAGAGCCACGCCCACTCTGGTGATGCCTTCAGAGACTCGGCAAAATCATGATAACAATCAACTCAGCCAATTTATATGACCAAGCAGGTTTCAGGTCAAAACTTTTTATTTGAACAAATCCACACAAAAAAATTCTGACATTTTCTTAAGAAGGAAAAAAATGTGATAGATGTGGCGCTACACCTTTGGTAATTGATTTAAATAAAGCATGTACAAAGTGTGGCGGAAAGCATGCAGTGGGAATGCGGTTGAAATCACCCTGACAATCATGCATGCCACTCATTTACAGGGAAATGTCACAAAGAACTCAACTTAGCTTACAGAAAACATCAAACAACAACATGTAGGATTCAACTGAAGATGCACAGGCTGTGTGAGGGTGTGAAAAATATTGTTTTTTGGAGACAAAACCATAATTGGTCCCTGACAGACAGCAAAAGATAATCAAATGAACAAAAAAACATTATGAGTTTATTATACGAATACATATATTAAACTGAATTAACTTAAATGTAATATAATCATTGTGAAATGACACTCAGTCGGAGGAGCTAAACAGTCCCATGGCTGCAGGCAGAAATTACTACACTTTTGGGGAAATTGTGGGATGAATCATTCTCTGGGACGCCACTCAAACTTGACAGGTGGCCCATGACTCTAAGTCGGTGGACCATGTGAATGTGAAAATACTTTAGTAGCCATAAAGATGGCAAAAGTGATATATAAGAACCAGTCCATTAATCATTACATTGTAATGAACTGACATTTGAACAAAGCTGACTTGAACTGAGTTGAAAGATCCTACAGTTGCTAAAAAGGCATTCCAGGTCTGTGGTTGGAGCCACCTCCCAACACGACACAACAAATGGTCAATGTAGACATATAGCAAAAATGGAGACCATTATAGATACATGGTCACCATGGCTACCAGCTAAAAAAATAGACTGATAAGTATATGATTAAAAACTGCAAAAACTTTTAACACTTGCTTTGAATTAATTAAAAAAATAATATACTGACAGCTCTATCAGTGATTTGCTACGCTTTTATCTCTCAAAAGGCTACACTAACACAGGGTGAATGGGTACGATCTAGTCGGAAAGCAAAGATTCCGACAGTCCCGGAAGGCAGCACGCTTCCTGACAGCGCGTGAACGCTCGAACTGCACAACACGGAACAGCGACTTCACTGCCGGGCGCGCGACAATCGAACGCAGGCGTCCCGCGAGCTCTGCTGTCCCCGTCTTCCCGCCAGCTCGCCTGTCCTCGTGCAGCTCCGGGATCATGACTCCATACATGTACTGCGCCACCGACTCACACCGGTCCTGCTGTGAGTAAACTCCCGAGGAATACCGCACTAGCTCTCACCCCCCCTCCCCTCCCCTCCCTCCCTCCTTCCGTCCCCCGGTATCGGGTGTCTCAATGGCGGAGCCGGCGGCACCGGCCCCGGCGGCGGGCGCGGAGGACGAGAAGACGGAGCGGATCAACGACGCCGAGCTGGCCCTGAAAGGCATCAACATGCTGCTCAACAATGGCTTCAAGGAGAGCGACGAGCTGTTCAGGGCGTACAGGTAGGAGTGGAAACATGCTGCAGACACGGTAACACACGGATCGGCGTCTGGCACCGCGATATCAAGCCCAGCGAGGGTGTTATTAAATGTCATGACATGAAGCCGCGATGACAGAGGCGGATTGTGCTTATTTGGCGAAACCAAACCTCAACATCCCCATCAGGCTTGTACAGTGTCGTAGCACCATATGATCAGGTCACAAGCAGGATGAGTACCCAGAGCAAACACACAGTCACACAGTGTGACTTGTGATGCTCAAATGCTCTTTACTTCTGCTATAACCCTACCCTAGTATGTTGAGGTTTGCAGGAAAGTTAGTGTTACGGTGAATTTTTAAGACATGTTTCATTGACTTGTGTTGAGTTAGGTGCTGGGAACCGATTTGAATGTGGTGTATTGAGAGAACATTACAGTGAAGTGACACTTGAACTAAAGCTGAATTGAGTTAGACGTTAAGATACTCCAGTGGCTATCATAGTTTATTCTCAAATAATCGATTTAGTCGCACTATAGTATTAAATGTTGTGAATATATTAAAAAATGTGGTTTACAAAGGCAAACTGAAGACCTTGTTTTGTCCTTGTATCAAATATCTTCAATACCCTCAGGGGATGAAAGAGATTAGAAAATCTTTGAATTTAAGAAGTGGTTGTCAGATAATTATGGATTAATTTCTAAGAAACGTTCTCATAAAGCTCTTTTTAATGTAATAGAGCACTTCTATTGTGGTTCATTCTTTCATTCATTGATTATTTGATCGTTTATTATTTGTTTTTTGATAGCAGCTCTACTTTCTTCCCTAATAAGACGACAGTATAGTTATACTCACTGCTGAAATACATGCGAAACCACAGATTATTCAATTTTTTGTTCCGTTTTGCACATGAAGTAACGGATTTCACATCCCGTTTACTGAGAAAATGACTGAAAAACAACTTTAAAATCTTACTGTGACGAGCATTTAAAAGGGGGTCATGAGTTAAAAAGGTGGGCAACACGGTGGGTTGAGATCTCAGACCTGGGTTAGAGAATGGGTTTCTCCCCCTCCAGTCCAAAACCAGGCACGTTGAAGTCGATGGGAGACCCTAAACTTGAACCTGGATGGTAGAGGAGCTGCACCAGGCCTCCTGAGACGCTCGAGGTACAAAGCCAGTAAGATAATGTTTGGTTGTGTCAGATGAAAAGGGTCAAGTCCCCGTTTTAAACCATACATTTAGACCGTGGTCCACATCCTGGCGGCAGGACTTTCGGCACATCCTTCAGTCCTGCTGTGATGTCATTATAAGACTTGATCGGGCCTTTCAACTTGAACGCTGATGCCACAGAAGGGCGCCCTCCATGTGTCCCGGCCCCCCGCCGGAGTCTCAAATGTCAGCTCTTCCACTAATTGCCACGAGCGCTGGGTGTCATCCTGCCATGATTGGGCCACAGTGAAAAGATCAGCCCACAGTGAGCTCACAGCTCCGGCTCGGCGCTGCTTTAAAGGGAGGCTACAGGAAGACATTGAAATGGCCGCTAAAAAAACAACACCTACTCTATGAAAACTACGAAACTAGTGTCCCACAGGTTCCACAGGTTCCGTAGCACTGACGCCACAGAGCAAGAATAGATACTCCGTCCAGCCTTTTGACGTCTATTGAAATCACCGCTGAAGCTTTGCAGGGAAAGGCGCTCCGGCTCCCAGCGATCACGCTCCTGTCAGATCACTCTCCCGTTTGTCTTGTCGTCAGCTTGCCCGTGTCACCACAGCCACGCGGCCTGATGCGTGAAATCAGGCCAAACACCTTCCTGTCACTCTGCCACCTCGAGCCGCTGTAATGCCCCCTGGGCACGGCTGTGATTGACACCTGTGCTTTATCTGCCATTCCAGGAATCACAGCCCTCTGATGAGCTTCGGAGCCAGTTTTGTGAGCTTTCTGGTGAGTGAGTAGACGGAGTCCCTCCGTATCCAAACACACAAACAAAAAGTCCGACTTTAATTCATCAGAGCATTACAACAAAGTTCTTTGTCCAATAACTTATAGACATGGACTGCAAACCTCATAAATCAGGCCTTCTGACTTTTTTTTGTGAAGTCCTTTGAGGGATGAGACGATTCTCGGGAAAAGCAGTTTCAGCTCTGCGTTTTCTCCTGTAGACTCCTCGACACGGACCACAAATCTCATCAGTCAGATTAAACCAGAGTGACAGGATTCTCGGGAAGAACAATGTCAGCTCTATGTGTTTTCTCCCGTAGAGTATCTTTCCATAGCGTCTGGCATGCTGCATACTTGTGTCTTGTTTTGTTTGGACCGTATTTATAGCGTCCGCTCCCACTCAGTGCTGCATCAGTCAGTCTCTCTGGCGTGCGCCCGCACAACAAACTGTTCCCTCTTGAGTCTTATCTCTTCAAGCGCGGGTGTCCAAACGTGCTTCATGGGAGGTCCAGATTCATTCAAAAAGACGGCGACGTCTCTCTACACTTCTTGATCACAAACATGACCAAAATGGCCTGGGTGGAAATCTCATGGCAAGATTGCTCTCTGTCCTCACTGGCTTTCTGCAGGTGCTCTGGCTCCCTCCCGGTCGTACGGTATTAACTACGAGATATGGAACCCGAGACGATAAGACACTCATTAGAGATTCATTTGTGGGAGCACTCTTAATTAGCATTGTCTCCAGTTCAGTTCTGTCAATTCACAGGAAAGACCCGCTAGACCCACAGAGACCATTAACGCGCGCACAACCAAGGAGCAAATGCAGTGCGAGAGAGCGTCTGGATGTGTCTCCGCTCCGTGCGTGTGCGTCTGGCCGGGGGCCGACCCTCCTCTGGCCGCGTGGAGGGAAGGTCACGGCAGCCCGGACCTGAAACGCACCACGGGACGCCGCGCGTGAATTGAGACCTGGGCCTGAGGCGAGCCCCGCGTGGTTTCCCTCGCAGCCACCGTCCGTTAAACACCGCGCGCGCGCCTTATGTGTGTCCGGCCGCAGAACGCCATGATGACGTTCGAGGAGGAGAAGATGCAGACGGCCCTGGAGGACCTGAGAGCCACGGAGCGGCTGTGCGAGAGCGAGAACACGGGCGTCATAGAAACCATCAAGAACAAGATCAAGAGGAGCGTGAGTAGCCTCTAACTGGGTGCGAATGCAATCCAATAACACGCGGGCGCATATAGGACTGATGTGATTATGGGGGGCGGGGGGAGTCACGCTGAGCTTCGTGAGGCTCTGTTTGTCACATAGGAGGGTAAGTGTGACGTGTGTGTGTGTGTGTGTGTGTGTGTGTGTGTGCGTGTGCGTGCAGCTGGACTCTCAGAGGTCGGGCGAGGCGGCGGTGGATCGACTCCAGAGGCAGATCATCATCGCGGACTGTCAGGTGTACCTGGCCGTGCTGTCCTTCATCAAGCAAGAGCTGTCCTGTAAGGGAACCTCACCACCTCTGTCAGGGGGCCCACAGGCTCGTAGCAGGGGCTGGAAGTCGATGGCCCTCGTCAAAAAGGCTTTGTTGTGAATTAATGATGTATTACATTTTGTTCAAGCTTTGTCCAAATGGTTAAATCTTTCTCCGAATGACTGTTTAAAACAACGACGTGCAGGTCAGTGCACAGGATCTTCCAGTCACTGGATGCTCTTTTCATGAATGGGAATTTCAAAAAAACGATCAGTTTATTTGATTTTTGCTTTAGAAGAAGAGAAGAGAAAATACAATTTTTCACCTTCAGAAAATGCGATGGTTACATTTAAAATACGGCTTGATTTTCATTTTCTATTCCTTTTAAAAGAAATAAAAAAACAGACAAAAGCATTTTTTTCATGATCTGACACTGGAGGATGTCATTGTTACAGGAGTGTAGGAGAAAAGTGACGTACAAATACTCAACAACAGATGGACATCACAATAGGTGCTTTTAGCACCTCAGGGACGCCCAACGTCCCATTTTTTGGAAACTCTTTACAGCATCTAGAAAAGGCACAGAAATCGACTTCAGCATTCCCCTGAAAACCGTAATTTCCCCCTGTCCCGACAGCATACATCAAAGGAGGCTGGATCCTCCGTAAAGCCTGGAAGATGTACAACAAGTGCTACACGGACATCACCCAGCTGCAGGAGGGCGGCAGGAGGAGGGCGTCGGAGCAGCGAGCCACGCCATCCCCGCCTCCGTCCACCGCTGCAGACCCGTCCCTCCACACCTCCTCCTCCGCCTCCTCCGCCTCCTCCGCCTCCGCCTCCGCCTCCTCGCCCGCGCCCAGCCCCTCCCACAGGCCGGAGGGCGTCAGCGCCGAGGCGCTGGACCGGCTCAAAGGCTCGGTCAGCTTCGGCTACGGCCTGTTCCACCTGTGCATCTCCATGGTGCCGCCGCACCTGCTGAAGATCGTCAACCTGCTGGGCTTCCCCGGCGACCGCTCTCAGGGCCTGTCGGCGCTCACGTACGCCAGTGAAAGTAAGGACATGAAGGCCCCCTTAGCTACGTGAGTACGTGGGCGAGGACGTCCTGTGTGTGTCTGTCTTCCGGCTCCGACCCGTTTTCAAACTAATCCAGACAATCTGAGACTGTGTAGTTTAAAGAGGAGTGGGAGGGAGGAGGGAGGAGGTGCTCTCTGAAACAAGCAGGATGCTCGTGACTAACCCGTCTTACAATACCCAGGCCTGCCTGCTGAGCGTGAATAGCGAGTCGGATGCGTTGTAGTGACTCGGCGTCTCGTCTCCAGCCTGGCCCTCCTGTGGTACCACACGGTAGTGCAGCCCTTCTTCGCCCTGGACGGCGCCGACACGCAGGCCGGCCTGATGGAAGCCAAGGCCATTCTCCGGCAGAGGGAGGCCACCTACCCCAACTCCTCCCTCTTCATGTTCTTCAAAGGCCGAGTCCAGCGGCTGGAGGTGAGTGGAGCCTGTGACCAGCGTGGCCTGCGCCTCCCCCTCGCCGTCTCCTCGGGGCGCTAACCGCCGGCGCTCCTCTCTCCAGTGCCAGATCAGCAGTGCCCTGACCTCCTTCCGGGATGCCCTGGACCTGGCGTCGGACCAGAGGGAGATCCAGCACGTCTGTTTGTATGAAATAGGTATGTCGTTTACCCTAGCCTCCTCTCCCCCCTCCCCCTCTCCCGCGTCCTAATCCCGAGCTTGCTGAACTCGCCTCAGGCTGGTGCAGCATGATCGAGCTGAACTACAGAGAAGCCTACAGGGCGTTCGAGCGGCTGAAGACCGAGTCCCGCTGGTCCCAGTGCTACTACGCCTATTTGACCGGAGGTGGGAGCAGCGCCGGTGGCTTTCCAGGCCGCTTCTTGTGACTCCAGCGTCGGGGCCCTCATCTTCATTCTGTGCGCTCTGGTTGTGCAGTGTGCCAGGGAGCCACAGGTGACCTGGAGGGGGCCGTCGCGGTGTTCAAGGACGTGCAAAGACTTTTCAAGCGCAAGAACAATCAGATCGAGTTGTTCTCCATGAAGAGGGTGAGCGCGTCTGCGGCCGAGCGCTTCCTCTCACAGAATCCGGGTAAGGGCCGGCGCTCTCATGCCTCCATGCCCCCCCCCCCCCCCCCCCCCCCTCCCCCTTCTTTGTGACCAGGCCGAGAAGCTGAGGAGCAGCAGTCTGTCCAAAGAGCTGTGCATCCTGTCCGTGATCGAGATCCTGTACCTGTGGAAAGCTCTGCCCAACTGCTCCACAGCCAAACTGCAGATGATGGCGCAAGGTACCAGATCTGGAAACGTCTCATCCCAACACGTTTCCTGTCCTTTTCTCAAAGCTCAGCCTCATCTCTCCCTCCTCTTCCCTTTTTGCAGTTCTGCAGACGATTACCGATGCTTCATGCGCAGGCCTGAAAAACCTGCTCCTTGGAGCCATTAGCAGATGTCTCCACCACCCCAAAGAAGCCATTCAGGTAACCCAAAGGGCTTGGAAACAGCAGTGCAGCAGTGGTCATGGAGCTGATGAACACCATGTAGAGTCCAATGCTGTGCTGGTTCCCCTCCTCTCTAGTATTTCCATTTGGCTGCCAGGGATGAGGTGGGTCGCCTGAGCAACTCGTACGTGCAGCCGTACTCTTGCTATGAACTGGGCTGCATGCTGCTCAACACCCCAGAGGCAAGTTTTCTGTGTGTGTGTGTGTGTGTGTGAGATGGAGAGAAGAGAGAGAGAGGCACTCTTGTCTCAGATGACGTAGAAGTCACACAGTATGAATATTTTATTGTCTTTTTTTTTTCCAGTCCGTAGGGAAGGGCAGAATGCTGATGCTTCAGGCCAAGGTAAAGTAGATTTCTTCACTGCTCCAAAAAAGAAAAAAACAACAAAAACAGCACTTCATATCAGCCCCATTTTACTTTAGTAAATGACTTTAATTGGTAGAGAGCTCTGAAACTAGTTTCCCCCAAACAGCCGGGATCATTGATTCAGGCCAAATGGGGCTGGCAGAGATCTCCCGGATCGGAGAAAAAAGAGCTTTATTAAATTAGTTTGCCGCTATTGGGAATGGTTGTATTTTTATCTGCTTTTATCTTTCACCTCGTCCTTTTATCTCATCTGCCTTCAAAGTGTCAGATCGAGGTCTTGCGCAACACAAAAAAAACATTTCCCGGTCAGGTGATCGCGAGCCGGTTCTTCCTGAAGTGGAGGCCCGAGAGGCCCGCTTAGTTTTGTGATGTGGAGACGCAGACCAAAGATAGATAAAGACGAGCCCGTGTTTGAGCGGTGCCGACGCTGGGCGGTAGAGACGAGCCGGCGCGGTCCAGCCCAGACCTGGGCGCGTCTCGGCAGAGGAGCGAGCAGGCCCCGGCTCACCCCCCCCCCCCCATCAAAAGGCTGTCTCAACACCCTTTTCAAAGTAAAGAAGAAAGAGAGAAAGAAAGAAAGAAAGGGAGTGCCACATCCAGGTCGCACCCTGCAGCAGATGTGGCGGGGACGGTTCTAGGGTTACGGCGGCTCCTTGTCTACACAGGCAGGGCTGGGCGCACGTGCCCGACTCCAGGCGGTTCGGCCCTGTTGCTCACGTGCTAACTCTCGTCTCCCCCTCTCGGCCTCTCCAGGAGGACTTTGCCGGCTACGACTTCGAGAACAGGCTTCACGTCCGCATCCACTCGGCCCTGGCCTCCGTGAGGGCCGAGGCTCAGCCTTGACGCCGTCGCCCCGAGTGAGGGACGACCGGGAGACGCCCCCCCCCCCCCCCCGGGCCACTTAAATGAGCTCTTATCGTTTGTGATTAAATTATTTTGGTTTCTGTCACGATTCTGAGCCAACGTGTCACTTCGCAGATGCGCACAGTATATTTTGTAAACGTTTTAACGGGAGAGCAGTTCCAAGGCAGGTTTTGCTCCTGTTTTTCCACAAACGGATCCAGGTTTCTGAACGCAGACGCCACTCCGCGTGAATCGGAGGGAGGAGGAGACACTTTGAGGGACCCGACTCGGCCCGTGACCTCGAGAAGCAGATGTTCGTACCGCCTCTGCGTCGGTTGCTGACGCGTGCCAACCGAGCTTTGCTCGTGAGCACTTAACGGTGTTTTTTCCCCTTTTTTTTAAGCACAGTTGTTTTTAAACTGTAGTTTAGTCTCGCGCGCAGGTTTTGAAGCGAGGTGCCCACGTGTCGACTGGCCCGTGTGCGCCGAGTTATCGCCGGCTGCTAATGGTTCTCCTTTCTAAGCTTTGTTTTAAAGGGTAATAAAATGAATCCCCTACACCGGAACCGTGTTGGTCGTTTTCCTCTCTCCGGCATCCTCACAGAAACACCGTCGGCCCGACCTCAACTAGAGCCGGGGACCTTAAGGCGACAGCTCTGTTTTCTGCCTCGCCTCTCCTTTTATGCTCGCCTTAAAAATTCTGTTTCATTCCACCCCCCCAAATCTCTTAAGGACTTGCAAATGGATTATATATAAAAAAAAAAAGCAGCTGGCATACTTTGTTAAATCACCAAAAGTGGGAAGTGAGAAACTTGATTAGTTGCTGGGGGGCGCGACAAAGTAGGACGTCGCTCGTGGTAGACGTGGTGTAACACTTTGGGTGTCTCTTCATACCAAACACACAAGACTCGGGACAAAAACACCCCAGAAAAATATCATCGAACATTAAGCTTTTATTTAGCAACGATAAGAAATTCCATTTCGATACCCAAAAAAGAGTGACAACAGAGAGGAGGGGCTAAAACGTGTAGCGGTGATCCGTCAACGCGAGGGGCGGTCGGCGCTCGGTTGTGAAGGAGGTAAGGCTTGCATAGTTATAGTGATGCACATGCATTAGTAGTGATGCTTAGACTCCGACAGCACTGGGGGAATATATTAGTCATTATGCTGCGACTATGGCAAGACCTTTTACACACATACACAGATCTGGAAGTGCAGGGCCAGGTACCCTGCTTCGGTATAGGAAAAACAAAGAAAAGTGCTACTGTATCTACAGTCAGGTAGACTCATGTGCAATGCAGTTAGTCTCTATACTCTTCAATAGAATTTAGACGTTCATCTTATCGTAGAAACCTAAGTCTTCTTGTTGCAGCACTGGCCGCCTAATTCAAACCCAAATCATCTGCGTCCGTGTATCGGAGAGTGAAAACAAAGGCAAAACATCCCGGGAGGTCAGGCTTTATATGTTACACCGCATCGTAGTTAAACATCTTACCAACGTACTGCAGGAGCTCTGGGCAGGCTACCGACGACAACAACAAGGGCCGAGGCCACTATGGGAACACTCCGGCCGTCTAACACAAGTAGAAATATTACTAAAATACATTCTAGTAGTTCAACACATGCCTACACCATACTCGGGTGGTCGAGGACCACAATAAATAAGCAAAAGAGGGTTTTTGTGCTTTACTGTTCACACATACACACACACTCCTATGAAGAATATATGCCTCGGGCTTCACTGAATGTTTCACAGCCTTTGACTGCTTTAAGACGCTGGCACGAACTCCAGTACCGCAAACGAAGTCCAAAGGTGCTAAGAGTAGTAAGTGTGTGTGTGTGTGCGTATATATATATATTTCTACTTCTTAGTAGATGTCAGGCAGGTGAGTGTAGTTCCTGTCCCAGTAGCCTTTCAAGTAGAGCCAGTCCTGAGCTTTGTTGTGAGGGTTGGGTCCTTGTTGGAACCACCTGGAGGGAGACACACCAAAAAGATTCAGTGAAATGTGGACGAAAAAGGGAAGTCAAGCACTCAAACGGCACAACAGCTCCGGACAAGTGCCTTCAGCAACGCTGAGGTTGCAGTGGCGCGTCTTGTCCTGAGGAGGGCGTTACACCGCCACGCTTCACAGCAGAGGGGAAAGCACAGCACAAACGAGGCGAAGCTTTGGAGCCAAACCTTGGGCCGAGTGCAGCGTTTCTTCTCGAGTTACAGTGAACGCGGAGGGAGAGGTTGGCAACACAGGACAAGGGCGAGGCCGTTAGTGAAGCGTCTCGGGGTATGAACACAACGTCAAGACTTGGTCGACCAACCTTATCTTCCAGTCCTCCGACGACTTGTTGCGATTTTTCCGGGCCATCCTCTGCTTCTCCTCCAGTCTCTTCTTCTCTGCGCTCGCCAGATCTGTGGGCCAGGGCACGGGCGGAGAGCTTTAAAAACTGAGCTGCGTTTTTGGGACGGTGTGGTGTGTGGCCGGGCACTGAGGCCGGCAGAGGGGCGGTACCTATGTCTCCATTCTCCATGGCTCGGATGTCGGGCCGGAGGCGGCTGTCTGTTGGAGGAATCGTTCCCTCCATGCTCTTCTCCAGCTCGTTCAGGTGCATGGCGAAGGTGGAGAAGGCGTAGAACTGCCAGATGGAGAGAGAGAGAGTCGACAGTCACACACACACACACACGCATACACACCACTGAAATGGCATCGTGATTGTGCTCTCGCCCTCCTCTCGGACCTTGGCCGAGTTGTCCGGTCGAGGCGTGATCTTCCAGAGGAGCTCGCTGCCTGGGATCACCTGGACCGTCTCTGCGTCAGGGGGAGGCATCTCCTCTGGCTCCTCATCCACACTGCTCTGGGGCCACGGAGACACGAACAAACAAAGTTCAGCTCGAACCAAATGATGATAATTTGAGAGCAGTAGAAGTGTATTCCTGTTTATTTACCTGTTTCTTTTTGTCCTCCGAATTCCTCTTTTCCGTCTTTTTGTGGGCATCGAAGGACGCCGCGTCTATTGTGTATAGGCATTCGGTCCATTTGCCGTATATTGCACAGAGCTTCTTTTTGCTGCAGCCACACAAACAATGCTTAATCTCCACATATGCCTTGAACCTAGTTTTAGCTGAATTGCATTTATTTTATTATACTCAAACCGAAACATTTCTAAATTGAGAGAGCAGCAACACCAGGGAGTAGCTTCAGCAGTAGGTGGCGCCAGCTATCTAGACACCAAACCGTTCAATCACTGTAGAAGAAGCGTCCAATGAGATGATGTAATTAAAAACGCACCAGGCGCACTTCAAAGGTTCTTAAAAATGTATAAAACACGTGTTGGAAATATGATCTTTGATTATGTTTCTCGTATCACGGTCAGAGTGAATACACATCAGTGCGGGGCTGTTTTGGAGGCTCTCGGTCTGCAGAAAAACAGCTTTTGTGTGGTTTGTTAAGGCTTCGCTAAAAGCTCTTTTCATCTCACATGAAAACCATTGACTTCAGACAAAAAAAAACAGGAGAGGCACCTGAAAATGTACTGCTGTGTCACACAGGAGAACTTGCCTTTTACTTACGGGCATAATTACAGGTACCGCGAACGGGGAAATTGTTGCTAATTACGGACATGAGGTACCTTTTATCTAGGATGTATCCCTCCACTTTATGGAGCTCTTTCCCGAAGAGGCCACAGGGCTTGAACGTCATGCTGCATCTCTCCCCGGTCCTGCCACAGAATGACGGCAGTCTGTTTACGGATTCTCTTTCACTGTTCCCCCTCCTGCGAGCGCAGCCCTTCAAACATTAATTATCCTGCTCTACTATTCTAACTGCAACTGTCCCAGTTCTGCTCCCATGATCAATAAGCTGCATCTGAAAGTAGATCAACACACCACAGCGGAGCGCGGGGAGCAGAAGAAGAATATTCAACCCCCCCCCCCTCCCCAAAATCTGGTTTCTCTCATGCGCCAGGCGGGGCCCTCGCAGACAAACAACACAAACACAAAGAGAATGTGATGCCCCTCACTTGTGGTTGATCACTTCCACGCTGCCGTACTGCTCGATCCAGAGCTGCCCCACGATGATGTTGTGGACGCAGCAGGTGGGGTTGGTCCAGGTGTAGGCCTCGTTATGTCTGCGGGGACGAAGAAGACATGAAAGTGAGTGGATGGTAACGGGAAAGGGGGGTGGTGGTGGGGCATCAGTAATGAAGTCGGACAAGAGGACGGTGCTCTCACTTGGGCAGCTCCAGCGTGATCGCGCCCTTGGGCTCGGCTTCTATGCTCTTCCCCCAGAACTTGAGCTTGGGGTAGATGGAGCCGTGGAAGACAAAGTCGTCCTTCAGGCCCTCAGCTTGAAAGGCACTGACTGGAGGGTGGTGGCTCACTTGTTCTGACATCCACCTAAAGCCCAAATCTTCTCTGATGGACAGCAAAGGCGGAGTTGACAAGACAGGAACGTTACAAAGAAAAGCCCTGCTCCGTGGAAAAATGTTTCATGTGTGCGTGTTTGATGGAACAAAGCTGCGCATTTCAAGGAGACTGAGAATGAAAAAAACACTGTTTTGGCCTTGTTGAATGATGATAGTCTTTTCATGATCAGAGATGTACAACAAGCTGTAAAACATCATTACCTCTTCATTCATCTATACATTTTGAATATGCCACTAAAAAGGTAGAAGTTTGGTATAGTTTCTGGTCAGATGGTTCTTCCTCAATATCTGACTCCTACTCTGATTCTGGCTCAAGCATATAAGCCTGGATATGCACATGTGCCATGGCATAGTTTGGGAAAAAGTTGTTAAACCTGGCTGGTTTAGCAAGGAATGTAAAATAATGTGACGGTCCATGTGAATGACAGCCAGTCGGCATAAAGCCAGAACCGTGTGGAAACTCCCCACACCTGTAGACAGGATCGTTAAAGGCATTTCTCCTGTTCGGAATAAACCCAGTCCCTCCATCCATTCTCTGAGCCATTCTCTAAGGCCTTCATGAATCCACGTCTCACCTGATGAGCTCGTAGGTCTCTCCCAGCAGCGGGTTGAAGGGCTTCCCGGTCCTCTCCCACTGTGACGCTACAGCTGACACGGCAAACGCTGCAACGCACTGCAGGGCATTGATTTATCAGGACCGTATGGCACGGATCACGTTCAGTATTTCATCATGGTGCGACAAAGTTCAGGGGGGTTTTTTGGGGCTGTACCTTCATCCTCTCGACAGAGTCTGTCGCAGCATTGGCCTGGTGGATGAGGTAGGTGTGCTCCATGTATTCTGTCAAGCGCTGCAGGAAACTCAGAGGCTCGTTGAATATCACCGGCATGGCGATCTTTGACAGCTCCTGGCAAAGTCAACAACATAGTGTACAGTATTGCATATTGTAGACGACAGGGTGCATTTCAACCGTGCTGCAAGGTAATACAAAGCTACCTATGGTGTATAAATCTGATCTGTATTAATGCTTTTTTGTACTTTTTTTTGTAAATGTGTGAATTTGTAAATGTTTTGGTGCAGGCCGGGTCTCTATATTAAAGTGTCTGGAGATAAACTGAACGTTTAAAAAAACTAACACAATTATCAGACTGGAGACTCCTCATGTTTGAGATATGTTCATGTATGCTGAGGATGTAATCCTTACCAGTATGCACAGTTTATAGGTTTTAGGTAGGAAGGAAGACTAAACTGCTGCAGGCTGCAGTGCATGTCTCTGTCAGCCCACTGAATTGGGTATGCATGAATCATTAGCCGTATTTAATTGGGGAATAGAGCATTAATAGACATTATTAGATGTAATTAAATCCAGGCAGAGGCTGAGATCCCTGACGTCTCCAAGACACTGATACTAATGAATGAGCTCGTGACGCCACCAGGGGTACTGGAGGCAGCGCAGAAACCAGATTTTTCACAATCAGCACACTTTTGACTTCAGGTGGTTTTCCGGCGGAGCCCGACAAGTGAGTTACACCTGTCCTCACCATGCCGATGCACTTCTTCAGGATACTCCAGATGCTGACGTCGTTCCTGGAGAACATGGGAGCTGGCAGACACGATCTGCGCAGCAGCAAAGAGCAAAAATCAGCCACAACCATCAAGGGAAAAACATGACTTAAGTTTTCCACTAAATAGTGCAATTTTCACTCAATCACAAGAAAATAATTGCAACCTACACTCCTTTACACTTATTTACTGTTGCGACATGGCGCCGAAAACTAATCTAATGTCTCACCCAGATGTTATGTAAACAGCACATTTAAGGGTCCACTACATGTCGAGATCTTTGTCTTATCACGAAGCTGCGGAGCACACGACATAGCTTGAACCACCATTTGGGATCAAAGTCATCCGACACCTGTGAGCTAATGAGCTTTCAGCAGGTCTGGTCAAGCCTCATGCAATACTCATGAATGGATGTACAAGCACACAGGAGAATGTGTGTGTAAATGTCTGTGCAAAAAAAACCACAGACGTTTCACAGCATTGACATTAATCATAAGCAAGATTTCTTGGCCTTTTCCACTTGATTGGGTGTGATCCGTGTCGTATCCGAGCTAATCTCAAGGCCTTGTTAACAACTGTAGTGTGGGCTGTTCAACAGGTCTGCTGGCAGGAGCCAGGTGGTGCCCTTGTTTACAATTGAGCGCTGAGGCAAATGCACAAATAAAAGCCATTATTTCACCTAAACCAACAGTGAGGCGGAGGCAGGAGGCCGCTCCATCTGCAGAGGGAACAAGGCAGCGATGCGTCGCAAATAGTTTTTGTCCGATTTCTTTTCTTTCCCCTTTTCAGACAAGAACATGATCTTGTTCCTTTCTTTGTTGTAGCTACAGCAAATAGTAAACGGCTAGACCTTTAAATGTCCGGGAATACAGAATTCTTATGTCAGTTTCAGTCTGTATTTTATTTTTTTTATCATAATCAAAAGCGCATGGTTCAGCAGAGGCAACGGAGACTCGAGCCGACCCGGGAGAGTGGTGGGATTTTCCACACATGAGCAGATGCTAAATCAATACATTGACGCATGCAGTTCTTGCAGCCAACACCGTCTATGATTGAGCTGTAGCACTCTTCAAATAACGCGGCTGCATACACGTGGCAGTGAGTCAACGACTAATAATACGAACGCAGAGAAATGTGAAACAACGAGGCTGACAGCAGACCTGTCTACGGGCAACCAGGGACAAATGTGTCTTTGAATGACAGGAGTAATTCCAAATAAACAGACACCTCATAAAGCTTTAATGTACGACACACAGACACACATACGCACACAGAAGCACACACACACACACACTCTCAGAGCTAGCCAGCCAGGCCCCTTTCTTCCAACTCCTACTCTGAGCCAGCACATGCTAAATTATTCATGGATCACTTGTTGGATTAAGGAAGAAGAGCGGGGGGGGGGTCTGAGCCAGAGCCGGCATCCATGGAAATGAAAGAGACTGTCCAATCTTCACCAAACCACTGCCCCAACCGCCAAGTGCTACGCTGATTGCTCGCCTGGGGAGAGTTGGAGTCTGTCTGCAAAAACACAATACAGGCTATTCTCTGTGGATTGGGCGCTCAAACAAACAAACAAAAAAAACAAAAAAAAACACCTGATGACAAAAACAGTCCGGGGTGGAAAGATAGTATCCCATTACACATTCTCTGCTGCCCTAACATTTGCTGTCCTATCCTCTTGCTGATTGAGGTCGGGCATACTAAATGGTCGCACGCTTAAAATTTGTTGGAGATGCTTGGAAATTATACAGCCAGGGCTCATACATCTCTGCCAACAGCTGCTAATCCAAACTCAAAAGAAGAGAGATAACACTATGCTATGAACAACTAAAGTAACAAACGTTTTTATGACGCCTCACCGTTTCATTTGTATATTGACCTTCATCTGCACTTAGTACAGGTACTCAGCGAAATGCAGTTTGGCATCTAACCAGAAGTGCCAGTGCACATAAATAAGTTAAAGAACAATGAGGAAGATGGAATATAAACTCTACTTGCAATCCAACCTCTGACAAATAAATAACAAGCGTTTCCAAGCGCTTCATACACAACTCGAGCTTCCTTTCAAAGACTCCCAGCAGCCCTGTGGACCCTGTACAGCTGTGATGGCTGCTTTAAATGGAGCAGGCGACTAGGTGGACTGGAGCACAGCCGCAGCGGCTGACAACACATTTCCACACTCGTCTCTCCCCCGTCACCGAGGGCCGGTAAACAAGCATGACAACATAACTGGAGCGTGTCCCACCTGTGCTTCTTGACTCCATTGTGCTGGGCCGCCTGGTTGCCATGGCCACCCTCCCCTGACATTCCTGCAGGCCCCCTGAGTGCGCTGGGATGGCTGAGAAAGGGGGTGTCTCTGCCCTCGTCCTCTTCAAAGGAGTGACTGGCCACGGACAGGAAGCCGCTCACGGACAGCTCCGACTCGGACTCTGTGGGGTGGAGACAGGGGCCAGATGCCGGGTCATGCCAAGCGCGCCAGGTCAACGCTCGCTCGCTCACGCACACACGCAGGTTGGATTCGCCTGCAGCCCTTACGCTACACTGTTCGTAAATAAGCACTGGTGTGCTCGAGTTCCTATCCACTTCACCCCCCCCCCCCACACACCCCTCCCCGCTGCCAGACAAAGCCCCACCTGAGGATTGTGTTCCAATGAGAGTCCACACAGAGGCTTCATTTCCTTTGACATTGTTTGCTCTGGATACAACCCCTCCCCCTATCCAGCACTGTCAGAGACAGCAGGGACCGCCACATACTGTACACAAAGGGAGGCGAGAATAATACACGACTTCTTTATGCCAGTCCGGGTCCAGGTACTTGTGTCCTGAATAATGTAAACGGCAGAAATTGAAATTTCAGACGACTCAGAGTCTCTCTGCTGTGAGGGCAACGGATGCAACGAAGAGGTCCTGCATGTAAACAACGGCACGTGATTCGGGTTTTACACCCTCAGCCCGCCATGCGATTCTCATATATATATGCCAAGCGTGTTTTGGAGTTTACGGGCAGAGTGTCGCTGGCTAGTCGATAACTCGGGGCTACAAATGAATAATGCATCGGATCTCCAGAAAGATTGGTCCAAAGTGCACAAACATTGCGCCGGGAGGAACACTAGTGTACATGGCCACCATGACAACAACACATGCTTTGTAAGCATCGAGTCTCTCATAACGACTTGTGAATTTAACTTGGAAAACTAAAGGAGAACAGGCGGCGGGATTATCTCTATCCAATTACCCTTCAGTGTAAAAGAGGAGGACAGGGCAATCTTAGAACTACTCTTGAACTAGAAACAGAGAAAATCTGGGAAAAGCCGCCTCTTGATTACCATTACTTATTAACTACTGAATAACTGCATGTATGGAAAGTTGCTTCTCTGTGGATTTCACATTTATCTCAATGCATGAAGCCTTGTTAAATGCCTTCTCTAAAAAAAACCCAGACATTTTCTGATGTTCAGAATTGTGAAATGTTGTCAAATATGTTTACAGGCTTTTCGGCAAACTGCTTTGCTTCGTTGCACTTGACTGAGATTGACTGTCAAGCAGCAGCGCGTGTTGTGTCTGCCGCATGCTCGCTCACACTCACAAGGCAGATGCAAACCCGGCCTGCGTCTAAAAATATTGCCCCATAATGGTTCTCTGAGGTCGAACTCCACAAGATGCATTAACCAAAGCTCCGCAGTGTAGATACATTTGGCTCTGTTTTAACGCGTGGATCATTTTTAAAAGCAGAAAGAGAAAAACGAATGCTTGAGACCGGTCCAATTCTTGACCTGGCCAAGTCGCTGCAGATACGCTTGTAGTAGTGCAAAGGTCTTATGTAAGCCCGGCAGGACACGTACGCCTTGATTGCTTTGCTAACTGTCCACCTGGGGGCTGCTGACCTGACACAGCGTCATAGAAGTCATCTTCAGTGAGGGCACTGAGGGCAGACAGCCTCCTGCTCTTACACAGGGACTGCTTGAGGTCGTGGTGCTCTGTTGCCAATGTCTGCAGAGCCTCAGTCAGAGCTTTGTTCTTCTCCACCTCCTGCTCTAACTTCAGACTCCACGCCTGCAAACACAGGACCAGACGGATAAAACACACACACACACACACACACACACTGGGGGTGAGTAAAGAGAATATGTGTATATATTGAGACGATGATTCTGGGCAGACGTGCTGACGGTGAACGGCGTCTGTGACCGACCGATGGCTTGATTGATATGAAGGTATTGATCTGCCTCTGTCCCCTGCCACAGTGTCTTTGTGGTTCTGATGGCAGGTCATTGTTCTGACCCTGCCCACAGATCCGGTTTCCTCCAGTCGGAACCAAACACCCCAGTCTGAGGGCTCTGCAGTCCGGGATTGAGTGTCCATTCACAGCAACCTGAGCCAGGCCACTGTGGGACAGACCAGATCAGTGTTCCCTATTGTCTGTCGCTGCCGTTTCTGCCTTCTTTACTTTATCTGCTAGGCAGACACACATAAAGCAAGCATCCAAAGATGACTGATAAAGAGGGTTAACGTTGAAGCATTTATGGTCTTCGAGTGTTTCTAGGCATTATGAGCAGACCGCAGAAAGCTTTCACCAAGCAAAGGGAGAGTACTGATTGTGAAAAATGGAAGTTAAGTTCCACGAGTTGAGTCACCTTGAGGAAAGCAGTGGAGCCTGGGAGAAATAGGAGCTTTAATCACACTGTAAATCTGAGTGCAGAGTGCAGCCGGTGTCTTCCACTAGAGTGGAAAAGTTCACTCTCATCTCTTCTAGCTCCTGAAGAATTATCAGTGATGTCCTGTCCCTGGACAAAGGAACACCTGTCAGCTCATCTGCTGATGTGCTTATAGCAGGAGGTGATTCACGGCCGTCGCCAGCAGCTCCCACTTCTCATTTGCAGGCCATCTCCGACCACGATGGTGACGGTGCTTCAGGTCTCTTTTATGCCATCAGCAAGGTGTTCTGGGAGGATTCTACTCCTGGATGACACAGTAGATCCTAAAACCTTTCGATTCAGCTGTTGGATAGATGACACCAGTAAAAACACTGAGCTGGTATTTACCCATTTGCTGATTTGTTTTATCTGTTCAGCAAACCTCAAGGCCGCAAATCCAGCCATTTTAAATGAATATTGATTGAATTAAGTCCATCCCTACTTAAATCTGTAACACCACCCAGAGAGATGGGTTACGTAAACCTGATTTCCTCCGTCAAACATACAGTGCAGAGACTTGTCACAACAGGTTTCGACTCAACATCGAACAATGCGACACCTCTGATTGGAACACTTCGAGCTACTTTACGCGTTTCATGATCTTTCCCCTTCTCGCCTTACTTCTTCAAATGATGCTAAATCCCGACACGGACCCGTGCCTTTGCAAACAGCAGGAACACAAGGACCTGGAACGGTGAGGCGGCTTTAAAGCATCTCCTTTCACACTAGACTCGACAGCTACCTCACACCTTGAGTCACAGGCAGCCTTCACACTTTCGCTCTGGCTGTCATTGCACTTGCTCCACTGCTCTGCTCAGAGCTCTTAGGTCTTGTTCTGTGATCTCCACAGATCAGCTCAGACTTTGTTCTTTCCATGCAGAAAGTGTCGAGCGATATCTCTGGGAAAATGACTTGGCAAGTTCCCGCTAAGAAAATACATCATTAGAAGCAAATCTAGCGGTTATAACTCTGGTTGCTCCCTACTGTAGAGTGTTTCATGCTTAAGCCTAGCTGCCAACTTCCAAATATATGACCTTGAACATGCTTCCCGTCAAGACGGCACAAGGAACACAAACACACAAATGTCCTTGGCGGCCTCTGTTTTAATGTATCCTGTCAAGTAAATGAGCTGGCTGTGTAGGAGCCCCTGTTAACACTCCCTGTCCCAGGCACTTGGCTTAAGAGCCCATCCAGGGACAGAACACTTTGTTGTGTAACTATCCCAGCCAGCTCTTTCGCTCTCACCGCATCCTCTTGCCCGAGCACAAACAGCGCTATTTTAAGCCCTGCTGAGGCTGTTTGCAGTAGCTGTTCCTGAAGCCTGGGAGGGAAGCTTCTCCTTGGCCAACACCCCAAAGGGGAGAGCTTTAACTTTGTTCTAAAATGTGTTCTTCCCCAGCTGAGGGGAGAGAGGGAAATCTCAAGAGGCACATTTGCTACAGCTCTATTTAGTACAAAGTAACTGTAATTCTGTCCTACAGCACGTAGCTGAGATGGGTGTGAGCTAAACGGAGATAAGAACAAAATTATTTCATTCAACAAAATAACAAAGTATTTTTTGGAGCAGTATAGTAGTAGTTTTTCAGATATATTGATACATTATGAAATATGATTTTGAATATGGCGATATTGGTTTCTATGTTTTATCCCATCAAATCAAAATTAATTGTTGTGCATATTTTTGGGATGCAGAATATTATTCATTAAATTTTAGAATATACAATATGCTCATACAATATTCATTTTGATATAATGCCGTCCTATGTTAATAAAGTTGCCTGTGTGATATTTGGCACATGTGGCTCTGGGACTTTCTTTTAGGGTTTGCCTAAGAAAATAAAATTAAGTGAGTACGCTGCTCTATAATCCTCTGGGAAATACCCTAATTACTTCATGGATAAATATTTTTATATATTGTATATTCAAACACAAAATGCTGAGATATTTTTGGTCCATATCGCTCAGCCCTCCTGCAATATGGTAAGTCAAAATAATCCCAGATCGTACTCTAAAAGCCACATCTTTGGTTAAAAGGTCAGACCTTTTAAAAAGATCAGACTGAATACACACAGCCCTCTCTTACTGTACACCCATCTCTTCTGACCCGGCAAAGGCAGAGCCGGGACCTGTGTGAACATCTAGCTGTGCCCAGCCAAGTGTCTCCTGGGAATTGGATGACAGTCAGTAGGTCAGTTACCCAATGTGGCAGTGGCTGAAGTAAAGGTCAAACACTTCGCTTTGTGTTCCCTCAAGTCTTTAAGGGTCTGAAGGGCAATCTGCCTCCTGTAGTCTGTTGACGGGGTAAAAAAAAAGAAAAGAAAGATGCTCTGCTGCCATTCTACTGCCTGCAAAGCGATACAGACTGACAGATCTGCTTATCTGCGTGTCACCGCTAAGTGGTTTCATGCTGTAAGCCTTCATTTGTTTTTCTTGACAGGTGTGTGGAAGCCCGCTGCCTGGGGTTGGCCTAATACAAATCTGTGTGAGCTACTGTAACAATCCCCAGGTGAGTTTCTGCCCAGGACTGTCACTCTGCACCTCAATCTTCATGACGTGGTCCTATGTGAGGAAGTGGAGTTGCCAGCGCGCACGTACACACACACACACACACACACACACACACACACACACACACACACACACACACACACACACACACACACACACACACACACACACACACACACACACACACACACACACACACACACACAAAGAAATCTCCCCGCTCCCAATGTTGTGTAGCCACAAACCAGTTGTACTGTGCCTTGCATTAATGTGGCACTCTCACCAGCATCCTCCAGCTCTGCTGCAGCTGCTGAAATGGGTCAAACCACATACTCTGCTAATTGCTGCGGGACAGTTTCACATCTGCTTGGACGTCAAAGTGTTATTCCAGCGGCACGTGACTACCATATATACTATATATATATATATATATATATATATATATATATATATATATATAAATGTCAAGCTCTGCAGAAAACAAATATGCAAGTGGCAGCAAAGGGAGGCATCTGGGCAGGGACAATGGGAATGTGGGATTAGAGTTAATACTGCCTAATACAGCCAATCTCAGCAGCGTAGCATGGAAATATAATCCAGTTAGGACGTGTAGTAGACCCGGCTTAGCAGGAGACCGGTGGATGTTAACTTGCTTGTTGAGGCGTTTTCTTTTCATTCTGCTATCTGCTTGCTGGAATTTAATTTGGAGTCTATTGTTGTGACACTTTCACTGGGTGTCTTCCCTTGAGTGATGACATTGCCATGAATGTTCCTCCCTGTGATAACAATGCTGTGTTATTACAAGTGACAGGGCAGCAGCTGGGGCCAATTTGGACCAAGACAATGTGGATGGGCAATGCACACACACACACACACACACCACTGTGTATGTTATCATGCTTCATGGGGCGGTGTCATCATAGCCAGCCAGCTTCCGAAACTGAGCTTACAGTAACTGTATGCGATTTGGAGTCAATTCAGTTGCCTCCATCTTATAAATAAAAACACGTACTGACGGAAAAGAGACAGTGGCTGCAGCACAGGAATGGTTAAAACACACCATCCCAAACTGGCAAGCTTGACTTTAAGTATCGCCAAATCAAATAAATCCTTCATGCAATTTAATCCGTCCCTCCCCGTGCTCTTACTTTGACAGAATTCATTACATTATTAACTGATCTCATTAGGCAGATGCACTGAGCAGGGTAGCATTCTCTCGCACTACAAGCACGCTCAATTTCACACTCTAAATTCAGACCATTAAACCCACAGGAATGACCTCCGCGTACCGATCCCACAACATTTGCCCGCGACAGCGCTTCAGTCCGATCCTCGCCTCTACAACACGCCGGGCTGGATATCATCATCTGTGCCAAACTTCAAACGCCTTGCAATAAGTCATCGGAGAACAAGCGCAGCGCAAACAGAGCCAGGAGAGGCGAGGCGATAGCAGAAGTGTTTGGTTTGTACCTGTGCAGAGAGTGGATGAGAGTGCCGTCACTGTCTCCTCTTCCTCCGGTGCTCGGATGCTCTGGCATGTGGAAGTGTGCCTGCGAGCGTGTGTTTTCACTGTGTGAGCGTGAATGCATGGAGCTCCAGCTGAGCCTGGGAATATGCACGCGCTTCAGTTCCCTCGCTCAATGCACAGCCTTTCCCTAGAGCGGGAGTGTGTGTGGATCCAAGTCCAAGGGTGTCTGTGTGTGTGCATGTGCGAGTGTGTGTGTGTGTGTGTGTGTCTACACTGATCTGCACGCTGAATGCAGACCTAAGCATAAAAGCGGATCTTGCCTGTGTCCTTCTACAGACATGCCAGTGATTACCACACGGTTCCACTGCTCCCCCCAAGGGCAGAGTACAGCCACTGGGACAGGTGGACATAGCCACACATACACTCTTTCACACACCCACACACACACACACATAGAAATTTCAAGCCCGATTAGTATGAGGGAGCTACCGTAAAAGGGAGGAGCTCTCTAATCATTCAGTGTTATTTCATCAGCCAATAGGCAGGCAGCACATCGGCGATGGTATGGGAGTCAATGAGGTGAATCGTCTTACATGCTCAGTGGGCTGCAGGTAATGGAGAAAGCAAACTGGCATCTAGGCCAAGAACAATGACATTAAGCTTGCAGGAAGCAAGAACAAACAACAGAAATATGATCCGTTTGCATGGTAAACAATTGTCACATTTTATGGCCCCGGCTGCTTTTAATTATGTGTGGAGAGGTGTGACGGTGGAAGACACAGCCTGAGTCCCACAGTCCACTCTGTCATATGGTGTTTGTTAGTTTGCACAACCCTGTACATGCTGATAAGGGATTAATTAAGATGATGAAGATGCTTCCCTACCTCCTCTTGTTTTGACAGCATTTCAAGGCACAGATGGAGAGCGGCGCAGGTTTCACTGGAGAGCTCGCTGGTCTCTTTGGCTTTCAGCAACAGAGGGGCAGCCAACGCTTAAAAAAAAGAAAAAAACAAAGAATAAATAAAGAAGGAAAGCAGAACACATTTTTAGTGCGGCGGTGGAAATCTGGCTGCAAGGAATGCTGATTTCTGAGAGTGACTCATCTGTTGTCTGTTCTTATGGTTCATCCATTAATCATTTAGTCAACAAAGTGCCAGATGATCATGAGAGAGTCCCATCCAAGAACCCAGAGGATTCACGTTGCATCTGAGCAACTATCTTCATTCTGTGTTATATCAATATTCAATGCATATTAAAAGAGAACAGTAAACACTCATCGCGGATGACTATGGTGCTGTGGTGAAATGTGCCGTCACCTCACATGATGCATGGAGCATCATGGGTGATCATCATCCAGTCCAAAAACTTGGATTACATGATGAATTAGAACACGCATGTGACCGCACCACATGTGACTCCTACCACCGTTCTCCTCATTCTTCACCATTGAGAGAAATATCGCCGCTTCACTCTCCAACTTCTGCTGGACTGCATTGGCTGCCTGCAACAACACAAGACGAGAGAGTGGGAGACGCTCTAAACCTCGGCCTTAAACAACACCCGACTGCATGTTAATAAGGTGTGAGGCCTGAACTTTGTTTTACCTGAAGGGCGTGGGACAGATTCCCCACCGCCGTGTCGCCGCCGCCATCTGGGTCTCCGATGGCGGCCTCTTGGGCGCCGTGGCGCGTGCTGTAGGACGAGTGCGCCTCAAAAGCGTCCAACCATGTCTGGGAGGACAAACACGAGGAGCATTTACCACGCCGGGCAGCGCGTGCAGACACACCCGGACCAAGTAGTTGGAAGGTGAAGCTCGTCTCACTTTTCTCATCGCCAGCGAGTCCGTCTTCGAGGACACCTTAAAATTCAGCACGGTGTCGTCAAAGCACCTGAGCATGAAGAAGCAGTGATCCCACGGTTTCACCTGGGATGACAAGGGGAAAGCGTTCAGTCTGCACGGAGTGTCTGATCTCCACTGAAACAATGGGCGTCCTTGAATAATTGGGGAGGTTCATTTACAGCACGCCTCCACTACCCACCATGCAGTAGGCATGAGTTAGAGACTTGGAGCCTTGTTTTCTGACACCAGCCACTGCATCGGCCCTGAAAAAAAAAAAAAGAGAGAGAGCCACATAGAGAGAGGCATCAGAGCCCAGATACGGCATCTAAGATACAGATCACAGCAGCCATCTACCTCCAGTAAGGATGGAGCCACCATTTAAAGCCTCAGTTTTCTCTGCAGGCTCTGGGAGCAAGTACCGGCGCCTCCCTAACAAGACGTCTCAGACTGAGACGCTTTCATTTCAGCCACGGCAGGTGACAAAGCGCTGTCTGGTTAAATCTGGCTCTCAATGCACAGCGGAGGAAAAGATAACGAGCAGCGAGAGAGACACATTTACCATGGCAACGATGAACAATGGCACCTGTGCAGAGCACGAGAGAAACATACACGACGCAGGGTAAACGCTGCGCAACACTTTAGGGCTGAAGAAAAGTGCATACATAGAAAGTTATCTCACTGTCTGTGGTACCAGGAGAGAGTTCCATCTTCAATTACCACCCAGTGGGATCGCCAGCCAAGAAAGCGTGAACTCTGCCGGAGACACATGAAATCGATAGAAGTGTATGAATATATCAAATACAGATGGAGGAGCGTGAAGTCGGCGGTCTGGTGGGACTTTTTGAATGTCATAAGGATGATACAGAGTGCTGAGCAACACACGAGATCATCTATTCTATATTTTGTCAGATATTGAGTCTGAGGCTGACAAATAAAAGTGCAGACAAGAATACACTCCAGCATCTGGGTACCTTCCAAAGAGGGCCTTCAATCTTCTGCACCCTGCTGCTCGCGTCCTTTGTGGGGGAGAGATAATAAATCTTTGACTTGTGTACAGACAGAATGTGATTGGCAGCTCTGAGGGGCTTCTGGTGGGAGCAGAAATGATCGGCTTGGTGCGGGATTACAGGAAAAACGTCAGTTTCAGAACAATAAATCTTTTTAATTTACTTAACAGCTTTGTGCTAAGTTTTTTTTTGTTCTCCATTTCTTCCATGACTGTGCAGTGCAGGGTTCTGAAGCTGTGCCACACTCATCAGCCATTTAATGAGAGCGAGCGCCGCTGACTTGCAAAACATTTTACCCACGTTCACTAAATTGAAAATCTATGTGGAAAGTAAAGAAATGTGCAAAACATGCAACTTCGGAGGAATACAAAAGGCCAGGTGCAGGATAGTAAGATCCACAAAATGCTAATTTCTAATCCGCGATTAAGGATCTCAGTACACTGAGTGTTGACTTAAAGAACAAGAAAACACATTTGTTATTTGCTCACGATGTGTCCAATACTGGAATCTTCTGGGAAACGCAAAAGAGGCTCAGCAAATTTCAGTGGAATCGGATAATTAGATTTTGATTATTCCTGTCTTGAATCTGCTCCCATTGGCGGTGCAAAGTGAGGCCAGAAGAGCACTAAAGGAATTAGTAATCATCCTTTGTGGGCCATGACTCAAATGCCAAATGTGGAGTGAGGTGGAGCTCATAGCTCAAGACTTTACTATTACACACACATACACTGCTCTGTTAGCGCTGCGAGCACAGGTGCACGGATGGGTTGCCGTCCCATAATTCCCGTGTCCGTCCCTTAGGTTGTTCTTCTGGAAAAAGGACAACTTCACATAATTGTGCAGGTGATTAAAAAGTGCTTATCTGCCCTCACCTTGTCCTGATAGGCTGCTAGAATCTGTCTCAGCTCATCGCTGCGAGCCACGTCCAATGCCGTCTGGCCTGCAACACAAATATCGTGCAAACAAAGCAAAACAGGACAGAAAAAAAAACAGCTGGACATACTGCAAAAAAAAAACAAATTACAACTCAATATACTCATAATATAACAATCAGAAGAGGTTAGAAGATGTTTAGAGTTTAAGCTTTTACCATTTCTGTTTTTAATACTGGGGCTGGCTCCACACTTGAGCAGCTTTACTATGCACTGCTTCTGCCCTCTGTAGGCTGCACAGTGTAAAGGCGTATTCCCCACTGAATCTCTGCAGTGCATATCTGGAGGCGGCTTTGCACTGAGCTGCAAGAACAGAAGACAATCGAATAACTTAACAAAGGAGACCGCGGTCGACATTAATTTTCAGCACAGTTGCTGATTTGCAGCTATTGGCAGAGACACGATGCAATGTTTGCTTTTATTGCCCGTGGTCCCAGCTTCACAAATATCTGAGACATTATTTTTTTTTTTTTAGGACTAGAGTATGTGCCGTGCCAGTGCTGAAAACACAGGCGCCATCAAAAAGCAATATATCCTTCTGAAGAAAGGTCAGACCATTTTGGACAGAGTGGAGACGTCTCCCTCTCTGGTAGCCTCCAAAAGCTTCTCTTCCCGCCGCCTCGTCTCCCTCCTCTCTGCAGCTGCACAAACCAAACGCACCATGTGAAGGAAAGAAAAGAAAAAAACAACAAGGGCAACTGATGTGCAGTAATGAGATGAGGAAAAAAAAATACACTCCCATCATTTCATACCCTCCAGCATTGTAATGATTTCATCATCCTCTGTGACACCTCTGGGGATCTGAGCCGTCCCATTGATTATGTTGGAGCAGGCGTCGTAACGCAGCAGCAACAGGACGATCTCCTTGAGGGTCCGACAGAAAGAGAGGGGAGAGTGAGACCACGGTCATTAGCCGTGATTCGGTCGGCAGTTTGCATGATTGCATGAGGAAAGACAGGCCGGTCAGTCTCACCTTCCTTCCAGTGGAGGCCGCTTTGTGCAGGGGTGTGTCGCCCATGTCGTTCTGCACATTTGCGTCGGCGCCCGCCTGCGAATGTGAATTTCACCAGCTGTAAAGATGTGTTTGACTTGAAATGAAATGCAAAACGACGTCGGCTCTGACCTTGAGCAGCTCCTCCACGACATGGGCGTGTCCAAAGCCGCAGGCCAGGTGAAGGGGCGTCCACCCCGAGGTGACTTTACACCTGGCTACAGGGTGCAGAGACGCGAAAGCAATATGAGCATCTCTTTCCGACCCCGGGGCGGCTATTAACATCTATATCTCGCTTACACTTGCAGTTGATGTTGAGGGAGTAGTTTTGCTCCATCCTGGACTGAAGGAGCCTCTGGATGTCAGGACAGCTGCCCTCCTTGGCATGAAGCAGGAGTTGCTCTTCTGACACTGCTGCCTCCATGCTTCCTGGAGATCCCTGACTCAGATGAGATGACATTGACATGCACAAAGTGCTTCAAATGTGAATCTTTAAGATGACGGTTTACTTAACACCAACTTTCTCTCGGCCTGAGTGTGCAACAGTTGCTCGGAGACGCTAACGTGGCTAATATGAGAGCTAGCAAACTGAAGGTAACTCACTTTAAACTCTTTGGCGACAGGTGGCTAGACTGAGGAGGCGCAGTCAGACTGGCAGAAATGGACTCGCAACTCTCAATTCACCAGAGTTTGCGCAGCTGAACACACGCACACCAATACACAAACACACCCACACGCTCACGCTGTCAATCAGCTGACAGCCGTGGGGGGCGGTCACGTGACCAGACAGCTGCCGCTCAGGTTTGACAGGAAGTGCAAGGGTGAATATCCATAATATATTGAGAGATAGATAGATAGATAGACAGATAGATGATTGGATAGAAGGAGAGATAGATATTTTAACCCTCCAAGGAAAAAATAACACGTAGTCCCGAGGGAAATGACTAAGGCACGTGCATGATGAAATATATAGTACAGAACCAGAAGTATGTGGAAATAGAGTGCCTGACATGGAGAAAAAAGTGCCATAGTAAAATCCCCTCAGACTGTGTGGTCTGAATCTGGCTTTGCAGCAGGTGGTCCTGGCTGCCATTAAGTTCTTTGCCTGATCTTCTCTCCCAATGAGCCAGACAACAGCAAGATACACCGAGGATGTCTTCATCTGTTTCAGCCATTTGACAGCTCATCTTCGCCTGTGCCGTTTTAATGTGAATTCTAGCTGTGTCACTGTGTTTCCAGAACATTAAGGCTATGCCGGCGATAATGTGACTCTATCATATCTCTGCCCTGAGATTTTTTTCAGGTGGCTGAATCACTGTAGCTGATTCGGAGACAAAATCTTCGCATGTTGCAGACATAATGTCTTGGGTTTTTGTTTCTGATCCCCTGACCTAATTACACGCTGGTAGATTCTCCCTTCGTCCACTAGATGGGAGTGTTTGCTGCGCAGGGAGATGTCCACACAGGTCAGAGTCGTGTTTATTTTCTTCTGTCATAGAGACTATAACAAAGTCTGGGCGAACTGAGGCAGCTACTTCTCTCCGTGATTTTCTTTTTTTTACCTTACTTCTATTTTAAAGGTCATTAGACTGCAGACATTTTTGGCAGCACTGGTACATGTTGAAAAGTGTAGATGCAGACATTTTTGAGCTATTGAAGGTCAGATCTCTGAGTGGCTTTGAAGGCCCTTCAAGCAGTTAGTTCCCCAGAGACACGAACATATCTGGCAGCCAGGGTGAAGCGAGGTTATTGCAGTAATGAATGTGTCAGGAAGTACTCCACCTGTGAGTAGAGAGATGTCTTTCTGAGTGGCTGTGTTGACCAGGAAACTAAGTCACAGGCAAAACTAGTACACAGCGGAGCTGCAGTCATATGCCCAGTGGAATATAGGACTTAGCAGCAACAAAAAGACATGCACAAACAGTGCAGCATTTATCAGCTTTAGGCTGCATGGTGGTTACGTGGTTGCTGCTGTAACCTCATGGCAAGAAGGCCCCCGGTCTGACTTCCAGTTGCAACCAAGCTCCTTTCTCAGAGGGTTTTACCTGGGTACATCACTTACCTCCTGCAGTCCAAAACATGCATGTTAAGGCTGACTGACTCTGTGTGTCAGAGAGAGTGAATGGTGTGTGTGTGCTTTAAAATAAGTGTAAATCCACGTTCCATCATGTGAGTTTTCGAAAGCAACAATCAGAGAAGCAATCAAACTCAACTGTGGCCATATAACAGTTGCATCCGTCCTGCATAATTCAGCATCACAGGGTAATACATCTTGGAAATGACAACAATTATCCCAAACAAAGACAATTTTCTTGACTAAAAATGTAGGTCTGAAGGCGTTCGCAAGGAACGATCTTTGATGAAAACAGTGTTTGTCTCTTCCAAGCAGCCTTATGAGTAATATGAGTGCTGGGCTGAAATGAGGTTGCCGAGTATTCAACAGGGAATGTGCTCATTCTTGGACCACTCACCTGTTTGCACAGACAGGGCTGTGTGGACCACATCATACAGGGAGGGGGTTTTGTGGAGAGAAAAAAAGACACTTCACAGCTTCCTTTTCATTTTAAAGCAGCTTTACACATCTGGCTGTCTGGTATAATTATGGACACGGTCTACATACAGATCTAAGCCTGTTGAAAGAAAGGAGTGACCGCTTTCATCAAATGAAGAATGCATCATGGGTTAAAGGTGGCCTTTTCAAGTCATTATGGATGAGCCGATCATAATTTGCTTCAGACTCCAGGGATGTTTGTATCGATCTTATTGCAGTTGCCATACCGCTCCTTGCACCACTTTAACACCTTAGTAAAGCCTACGCAGTGACAGGCTCGAATGCAGGATTCTTTTCTCTTTGTCCTTCAAAAACAATGGCCTCTGTGTTTAATTTTTTTTAACATATATCAGTCTGTCACTGTCATCAGTGTCACACTTAATTACAGCAGTTCGGAAGTTATGGAAACACAGACGTTAATCAAAGCATATTCATCAAATCAGGTCTGGCGAGGGAAAGAAGCGCGCTGGGCTAGTTCCTGCTAATTAGCATGGCAATTATTGTAAGCTGTCACAGTTCTTAAGCAAGAGTGGTGGACTGCGTGTGCTCCTCGGCGTAATCCCTCACAAATTACAAGATAATGGAGGCAAAGAGAGGCCACTGCTTCAAAAGGAACCAGGAGATAGAATCCCCAGCAGGGACATTTTAGGGACAGGCAAGAAGAGAGAGCGAGGGAAAGGTAGGGGGAGAGATGTGCAGTGTGTGTTTCCCTCACAGCCTGAATAGGAGACTCTTATGTGACAGCTTAGTGAGCTGATTGGTGGCACTGTTGTTGTGATGGGCACATTGGAGCTAATAGCCAGCAATAAATTACTTTTGATTCTATGGAACAGTCACAGATCAATGGTCTTTCTCTCTCTCCTTGAGAGAGGTATCCTTACCCGCAGTGCAAATCACAGGGAAAATAACCCATTTTCAATGCTTTTTAGGGTCTTAGAAGTCATTAGAAGCTGTGCTCTTGTCAAGAAAGAAGCAAAGAGAAGTGCAGGGAAGGCAGGCGATTTCTTTGCAAGAAAGCAGCCTTCATCATATATCTCATAGAAGTGTTCTGCCATTATCCATTTAGCATAATAGGAAATGCTGACCCCATTTATATTCATGCATATCAATACAGGGTGTAAATGACAGATGGTGCTTATAACCATAAAAAGCTGAACAAAACTGTTGTCAAAACCTTTGGCGAGGACATTGCAACATTGCATATGATGATAATACAATGAATTGAACACACCCCAGACAAGAACATGTAAACTCCACACAGAGGCCCTCAGTTTGACCAGGAGTCAAACCTGAGACCCTTTTAGTGTGAGATAAGAGTTTTACCCATTTATCCAACATGTGCCTTCTTGATAAAGTAAATTATCAGGAAATTTGCATTCTCCATTTGTCCTCCGTCAAAGTAAGTTGACTGACAACATTCCTGAATTAAATTAATAGAAAACTTCATTCAGGCATTTGCATGTACCGTACTGTTGCTAATCAGGTGTAAATTAATGTAATATAATATGCACTCATCCACCACAAGAAGTGATAGATAAATGAAGCCAGTTTAATGTGGTGTGTGGTGTCATTGTTCCAGACCACCATGGAAGAATGCCTTGAGTTCAGCACTGACCACTCCTTACCTGATATACCTTAATGCCAAGAGTATCCAGGGTCAAAGGTCTCCTGTGTGAAAGGGCCGTGGTGGGATTAAGGCCTTTAAATGGTATTGTGCCCTGCGGTGATGGTGAAATTGTTTCCGGAAATAAATCATGCAAGTAATTGCAAAAGCAAAATTATTGTGTCTTCCCTTTTCTATATTACAGCCCTTTCATATGGAGATGAACCCAGATGCCACATTTATCACAAAGTTTGCAGTGGTTAATAAAGTTACTTTCACTGCAGATATCTGACTCATCTCCTGATGTGCATTGTTTGCTTTAATGCCCTCAAAGGCATTGTCTCTTCCTTGAATGAACCCCAGTGGATCATCAAGTTTAGCCATTATTTCCTCAAGGGTATTGTCAATAACACTGATAGGTGTTAAAACGTAGCACATTTGTATTCATTGGAGGATTATTATTCTGAAATAATTGCTTTAATACTGTCTTGATATTGCAGGATAGCTGTTATGCTATTTTGGGATACATTATGTCTGGTTATTCATCTGTTCAACCTTTAGGAAAGATAGCGAAAAGAACAGCTTCATTTTAAAGCAGTTTTAATGCACATTTACATAGCAATATGTGGAATTTATTGAAAGGCAGAAAGTTTGGCCAAAGATATTTAAGAGAAATGACTGATTCTGTGAAACTATTACGTATATTACTGTTGTTCCTATAATCCTCTGGTTATTTAACATGTTGGGTTTCCCCCTTTGTGCTTACGTAATTCTTACAGGGCGGATTACTGTGCAGGGATGTTGACTTGCTCCTTCAATTTTCATGCAAGGGTGTGGCACAGCATTACATGGATTAAGCAGCTTGGAGCTTTTGAAAGTGAGATGAAAAATTTAACAAGTCAAAACACTGTCACGGAGGGGCACACCCACGGCATATCAATGAGCTTCTGTGGAAATGGAGCATAAGGTAAATGCCAGCAACCTTCATCTCACAAAGCCGCTCTGCCAAGCAGAGTGTGAGGCTGTGAAACCGTCCAACCCCGAGTTCTCTTCCCTCATTAATGATCAGCATTTATTATGTAAACTGTGACAGCTCTGATATGAAACTCTGTGACGATGTGGATACGGAGTCTAGCAGCCAGAAATGGCAATTAGCCCAGACCCAGCATATTGTTGCAGGCCCTCGTGTTCAACAGTTGGAGCAGCTTCTCCTCAATATGCAATGTGCAAAATCCTCTCTACAGTGTTACATCCAAAGCATCATTTGCTTTAGTTAGATGTGTACACTAAATGGCTCATTTGACAAATTTAATAATATTTTGTGTCCTATTTTTAGACTAGTCCAAGGACTGGTGTTGGTAGCCATCCTGGTTTATATAGGGCCTTTCTTTACAGTTTGCATGTTCATGCCACATGTGTGTGAGTTTTTCTCCAGGTACTCCAGTTCCCCCCTATAGTCCAAAAGCATGCATTCAAGTCAATTTAAGTCCAATAAAAAACCCAAATTGCCCCTAGGTAGGAATATGAGAGCAAATGATGTGTCTGTGTGTATGCCATGTGATGGACTGGAAACCAGTCCAGGGTGTATGCCCTGCTTCCACTGAGTAGTGTTGGAGATAGGCTTAAAGGTACAAAGTTGGGTTTCATTTAGCATTAGGGGAGAAATACACATTTCATGTTCAGATCTGACGTCTGAAGAGATGAATGGAATCAAACAAATGATAACAATCTCATCCCTTTTTGTGCAAGCATCTCTCTCCGGCTTCAGTATCAGGACATTTTTGTGACCACTTGTCGCCCCGTGTCATCTTGGCAGCAGCACCCCAGCCTCTCTGTCAGAGCGAAATGGAGTCAGATTGCAGCAAACCAGCACAGCAGTGTTAGAATGCATTACTGAAACACTCCTAACCTAATGTTTCGGTTCATATTTTTGTTTTCCAGATGTGAAACTCTCATCTGCTCACTATGAGACATAGAGACCGGGCAAATGAACCACACATACATTTAACTTTAGTAGATGAACTTTATTTAGCTCTATTTAGCTTTATAAGCTCTGTACTGAATGAATGGTTATTGGATCACTAGAAAATTTATAATATAACAGAGAATATTAAGAAGCTTTCATTGTGATATGTTTATATCATATGCAGATTACTAATTATATGACTGTACTCAACTGCACCATGAGTAGGACTCCTGGTTTAAATGTGTCATCAGCGTATGTTTTCACTCAATTTCAGCTGTGATTTCTGCGACAGGTGCATGGTTACTGTATGATAGCATTGGTTCTCCAACCCAGCATCGAAACACAAACACTTGAGTACTTGAGTAATGGAGAGCCACAGCAGGACGCTGTATAATCGGCAACACTGGAGCCTCTGTGAACCCTCCGTGGCACTGCTTTGTGTTTGAGTGCCCTCCATCATCAGATGAGTCATTGCACTCGTATTTCCAAATCCAGCGACAATGCACCTGCCAAATTAATTGCTTTCCTGACACACTTCCATATGTATGTAGCGGTTTAGCATATCACGTGCAGGCAAAACGTGGCCATATTTAAATAAATGCACCTCGGGCTGTGGAGACGCTGAGCCTAATATCTTGACGTTCCACTCTGTATGCTACCTGGGACACCTTCATCATGACCTTTGCAGAAGATTTAATATTAATGTTGGGCTGAGGCACCTGCGTGATTTTTACATTATACATGAAGCGTATTTAATTCTTAAAAATAGGATATTTACAGTCTGCTTGAGAAAACCTCATGATGCCATGTAAAATGTTAATTGTTAAATGTTAACATAAATCTTTCAAATCGTGCATTCGTTTTCATGACGACATGATGTCAGTCTCTCTGACATCTCCAGGCCTTTGTTGCACATAATGTGTAGTTGTGTATTATCACTTATGTGGATATGAGCGGTTAGGATTCAGCCAGTTTCCAGTTATCAAAAGGGATTTGTCAGTCATCTGTTCTCTAGTAAAAGGAGAGACTTGCTGATGCCAAGGCTAAGTCAATGGACTGGTCAATAGTGGCTAGCCTGTTGAGTTTGTTAAGTCAACTCATAGCGGGATAAACTAATTGCATTTCCCACACAGCCCTTCAAATGTTGTCATCTGCTTTTGTACAGAACAAATTCTCAGAAACAAAGTCTCAATGTTGATTTCCCATCAATCATTATGAGCAGCAAATCACAAACAAATTCTTGTGGTTTATTATTAGAATGCATCTGTCACCTGATAAAGCCCTCAGTCATTTCTCTTTTGTAAAAACCCACACACCGGCTGAGGACTGCAGCATTCGAGAGTAATCAAGGAAAGCAATAAAGACGAGTTTTTGGCCCAATTTCTTTTAGAGGACAGACATCATACCCTTTAATTGAGCTCATTGTGAGCAGCGCTGCAAAGGAAATGAATGAAGATGCATCTGAACTCCTACGCCTGCCGTCGTGAGTCTGTGTGCCTGCACTCAGCCTCGTCTCGTGGCCGTGACGTGACAGACCCGCAGAGATACTGGTGGTTCCATTTGGTGCGAAAATAACAGTAATTCAAGCCTGGCTCCTTCAGTCACTTCTACAGTTCTGTAGTGTTTCCTATTTCTCTTGGACCACAGCTGGGGGACTGACAGGATAGTATCAGAATGCAAATACGACCTACAGCTCCTGCCTCTGTGTGCCAGAGGGAGGGTCAAGATGCACTGTCAAACAGGTATATTGAACATACTAATTCCCCCATACTGGACTTTTTGGGAGCCATAGGCGAGAGTGGTGAATATTTAATTAGCCCTGGTAAAACTCTCCCTCTCGCGAGGCGTGCTGATGAGAGCCTGAGTGAGATGTGTTGCCTCCCACTCGCTCCTAGTTTGTCCATCATGATGTTTATGCATGTCAATCAGATTGGAGCCTCTGGCTGCTGGCAGGGTGGAAGGGAAGATGGGAGATTTATTTTAGGATAAATTGTCTCTAAACTGATATATAAAACATATAAAACATGGCTGGGTGAAAAACCTTGAATGCTTAATGAAAGCAGGCACATGGCCCGAGTACCTCCACTTGTGTTGTCTGTTCGGAGCTGAGACACCATGTTGCCCATGTCGGCAGTGTAGTTTGGGATCAGGTGAGGGTCAGTGCAGTCTGACAGTGCCATGCCTCCAGCGTACCATGTCCCCTTACGCCCACAGCTTTCCCTTTTGAAGCAGCAGCCTGAATTGGTAGGCCGCCTGTGCGAGGGGTGTGCTCATGCATCAAAAATGAGCTTTTCCGTGAATGGATTTCAGCGGGGGAAAATATACAACTGAAGACAGGAGTTGATTCACAGCATTAAAAGATGAAATAAAAAAACGGGGAGAATGAAAGAGAGGAGTGGAGCCTTGGACAACAGGCAAATAATTTAAAGTGCCAATCTCAGACGATAATCAGGCTTGCTGCTTCTCAAACCTCCGAGGGTGGGGGTGCAGCTGGAATAACATCAAAGCGTTTCCGTGCAGACACTGATCCACGCACTGAAAGAGAAATGAACTTTATCCCACACCACAGTGCGCTGAGACAAACTTTTTTTTTATGTGGGTCCGTGTTGCTGCTGTGCCGGATGTGTAAATCACAATTAAATCACGCCACACCCCTGCAGACCCGTGTGCGTCAAGGAAAACTACTGTAAATGGCCCTCTCTCTTCCATGCAACGGAAATCGCATGAAGTTTGTCAGCCAGCCATCACTTGCAGACTAGACCTGTGCAGAGCCTGGCGCGCTCTCTCGTGGATTTTCTGGGACACTGTCTCTCAAGCAGGAGGGCTCCGCTCGCACAGGATACATGGGGGGCGTCGGACGCGCTGTCCTCTCACCTGTTGCTGCGTCGTTGTCTCCGCGGAGGATTTAACCGGCGCATCTCTCTGTCGGGACCATGTCTGAGGAGGAGAGTGACGCCAACTCCGGCCGCTACTATTTTGGCAACGCCTCAAGTCGAGTGCAGAGCAGCTCGGCGTTTTCAGGACCCGTGTTTGTCATTCTGATGGTGATGATGGTGACTTTGGTGGTGGTGATAGTTTTGGGCAACGCGCTGGTCATTTTGGCCTTTAAAGTGGACAAGAGTTTGAGGAGACAATGCAATTACTACTTCCTGAATTTGGCAATATCAGATTTCCTTGTGGGTAAGTGCAGTGAAGTGTGTTATATTTCTGTCAAGAAGGCAGGTCGCTGCACATGTTGATATGTGATGCTTAAGTTTTTAAATCCCCTAATTGTTTTTTTTTTTTTTGGTCCTTTGTTTACCTATCAGCCTCTCTGTGCTGTATTAAGAAGCCTGCGGTGGTGCATAAGTACACCTACATTTCCACTTCGTTTCCTGCAAAATAAATTAGCAATTGGACTATTTTTTAAATCTCTTGATTTCCTTCTGCTCATTTTTGCTTTTCTTAACCATTCATACATCACTGTGTCGTTTATCCTCCATTTCTTCAGAAGAAAAAGTTTTTTATGGCAACACTTTAATTTCCTACACTTTATGATCCTCTTCAATAATTGTAGCCACACAACAAACATAACACAGTGTAACACCTGTGAAATAAACATAAGGGCTTTTGTTAATGCTCATTAAAGCAGCAGATATAATTTGCCCCAGTTACTGTAAGAACATTTTTTCATCTTACACAGCTATGTTTTCCTATTTCATGATACCATCTACCCATTGTCTTACCTGCTTTGTACCTGGAGCCAGTCTCCAGCACATATAGGGAAAGCAGGAAACACACACTGGACAGGTGAGCAGTGCATCACAGGACACACAAACACACCATTCACTCTCACACTCACACCTTAGAATCTCCGGGCGACCTTAACGTGTTTTTTTGGTCTGTGGGAGGCAACTTAAACACTAACCACTTTATTCTTATTTTAGCACTCATTTTTGTCCCTTTGTGCTATCTGTTTCTGCAGGGGCATTCTGCATCCCAGTTTACATCCCGTACATCCTCACAGGCAGGTGGACGCTGGGCCGTGGTCTGTGCAAGCTGTGGCTGGTCATGGACTACTTGCTCTGCTCCGCGTCTGTCTTCAACATCGTCCTCATCAGTTACGACCGTTTCCTTTCAGTCACCAGAGCAGTGAGTGGAACATCCTGTGCCTCCCACCAGCAGTCAAAGGGATTGCAGACTCTCATATGTGTACACGTATCTGACCTGTTGCCTCTTTCAATGAGAATCTTGAGAGTTTTCTCGTTTAGGTGTCACTTTTTAAGAGGCGCTTTGAGAATTTCTCTTCAGATGTGGTCTGCAGCTTAATATCTGACTGGTGAGTCTCCCAGGTCATTGGTAGGGCCAGTGCCACCTCATTCTCCCAAATGTGCCCATCTGCAGAGGTTAATCATTCCTGACCCATTCGGGCCCAGTGCCACCCCTAATTATAGCCCTTCCCCACGACGAAGATATAAAAAAAGAAAAAAAAGTCACATTTGGACTGTGACTTTGGGAATGAACGAGCTTTACAAAGAAGATATACAGAAAACCATACAGCTATCAGAAAAAATAACAAAAAAACAATACACCAATGCATGGCTAACCTTAAATGCCTGGACAATTTTAAATGACTGAATCTTTCTCAGTGAAACTGTGTCCCACCATTTGACAGCAAGTAATTTTCTATTTCTTGCCTTGACAGGCCCCAAGTATTTATACAAGGGTTTATAGAGGTCCTAACAGAGACTCATGTATTGTACACTCTGTTAGGACCTCTATAAACCCTCTACCTGTTTGTGCTTCGGCTGACTGACTCTATCATATACATGCGTGTGTTAACTCAAAGGTGGGATCAGGCTCGGCTTCATAGACAAAGAGAGTGTTCTGTTTCTTTTCACAAGCAAACACTTAACATCAGAGCAATGAATACAAATAACACCAGAGAGAGAGAGGACCTCTTCTTTAATTAGCTAGCTTTGATCATAGCGATCCTCCTCTGTGCCACGGTCCTTCCAACCTGGAGAGATCAATCATAACAGACACAGGCCACCGGCAGCCAAGCAGCATTTTCCTAAAAGCATTTCTCTCTCTGAACATCGAAAGACAAAGAGTCGTCAACAGTCAGAAGACAAAGTTTGTCTTTTGAAAGAAGAGAGTGAGTCAGATTATATGCATTGTATTAGACTGATTACACAGCGTGGTGGCGGAGAGACACCGTCCTGCTTAAGAGTGAGCTCAAGTGAACCCTCGGGCTCTCATGCAGGCCGTAACAATTTAAAAAGAAAACTTTCAGATGGTATTACAAGCACACCTGATTTGTCTGTGTTGAGTGCTACAACGTTGCGTGAAAAGAGAATAAAGCACTGTAATGCCAACTCATTTATACAAACATAAGTGGAGCCACTCATCTCTTATAAGGATGCCATTGGGAGCTTGGGCACGTCTTCAGAGCAGCTGTAGAGGGTGTGTTACTGCCACTGAACCAGAATGTGGTCATCAAGTCACTCATGAACTTCTCTGCACAATGCCAGAAAGTTGGAAACAACAGGTCACGCCTGCCAAAATGGTAAATGGACTGGTCCTTATGTATTGTTTTTCTAGGCTTCATGACCAATCAAAGCCTCATTCAAACACTGGTAGTAGAGACTTCTACACACCATCCATCTACCTGCCCAGGACTTCTAACCATTCACACAGCGTCCCTGCTGTTTATTTCCCAAATATACTTCAATATGTTGGCAGGTATTATTTTTGTCATCAGCTTGATGCTTGAATGACATTATAAAGTTCTGTGTGGTTAGCTTAACAATGAATCTTTGGTTTTGTAGACATGATGGTTTAAAGATACGGGTTCGTGGAAATTGACCTCCATATGAGATTTGTCCTTGGCAGTCAGTGCTGTCTGAAAGTTATAGTTTTTATGCCGTCGATAGAGTAATTGGTTATCATCCATCTATTTGTGTAATAACAGCAGGATGCTGCAATTGTTCTTAAAATGGGGCAGCACTATAACCAGACTATATTTTTTGATTTATGCTTGTATTTACTGCAGGTGAGCTACCGTGCCAGACAGAGCATGACTCATCAAGCCATAATCAAGATGATTGCTGTCTGGGTGCTGGCCTTTGTCCTGTACGGCCCAGCTATCATTTTCTGGGAACTGGTGGTGGGCAGGAGCCGCGTGCCGAAGGATGAGTGCTTCGCAGAGTTCTATTACTCTTGGTACTTCCTGCTGAGTGCCTCCATGCTGGAGTTTTTCTCTCCTTTCATCTCGGTGGCTTTCTTCAACCTCAGCATTTACCTCAGCATACGCAGGAGGAGGCTCCACAGCAGGGACACCCAGCTACAGCTTCAGCTGAGCGAGCCCGCCTCCGCCCAGGGGGACGGTCTACCCCTGTCCCACAACTGGGGGTTGGGGATGAAACTGGCTGTAAGAGGCTCCATCCACTCCCAGTCCTCCTCTCCCAGTCTGGGTAAACTCGATCCCACAACCAGCAGGGCTGCCCAGCCTAGCCGTCTGTCCCGGGATAAGAAAATTGCTAAGTCCCTGGCTATCATAGTGTGCGTGTTTGCCATCTGCTGGGCACCGTACACCCTACTGATGATCATCCGCGCCGCCTGCAGAGGGCGGTGCATCCAGCATCACTGGTACGAGGTCACCTTCTGGCTCCTGTGGCTTAACTCTGCTATTAATCCGTTCCTGTACCCACTTTGCCACAGTAGCTTCCGCAGGGCCTTCAGCAAGATTCTCTGCCCACGGCGGCACACCACTCCCCCGTCATCTGTGCTCCGTGCTGCTCACTGACAGGCGGACACCCACGGATGGATGGATGGATGGATGGGGAGGAGCAATGTGCCAAAACTCTGGATTGGAATATTCAAATCCGACGGAGAAAAATTCCACCACTGAAGCTGAAACTGCAACATTCTCACGTAGTCCCTAGTTAATGGTTTTCTGCCTGTGCTTTTCAGTGTTTGGAAGCGTAACATTGGTGCTGTACAATTTAACATTCAATTTTACTGTTCATTTGGTGAGTGTATAGGCACAGGAAAATAAGTCTCTTGTCTAAAAATCTCTTGGTAATCTCAGTGTATTAACAAAAGCATTTCAGTAATGAATGTAGTGGTTTTCTCCAGTTGTAATAACTTGTTTGTGGTTGGGTGAAAAAAATAACCACTGAATATAGTAATAGTAATACAAATAACATCTAAATGCCAATTTTGTGGCACATTCATGGCTTACGTGATGGTCGTTACAGATTTTTATACGTACTTAATGACAACCATGCAGGCTCGAAGGCAACCCCTCCAGTTACGTCGTCTTGTCCTTTGTGTGCTCTTGAATTAGTGCACGTTACATCGAGGATGCTTCGAAAGAGGAGAGGTGCTGCCCTCACTGTGACTGCCTTGCTCCTGCTTCTGCAAAACAGATCACTATCCCCCTCTGCTGTCGGAGGGTTTACTGCTCTTATCTACTGTAATTGTGCAGACGCATGGCGATGACAGCACAAAGTGCCATTAAATATGATGTATGTGAGATGAAGCGTGTAATCAGATCTCAGCATTTTTATTCTCTTTTGTTTTTGCGACACAACAAGCGGTTTAGTAGATTACAGGTTACATCTCTGCCTAATGACTACATTTCTTCACTGTATGTAATATGAAATGATAAATGTGCTCTGTACTGTTGCAAAATAATACAAACAAAAGGAAACCTACATTTTTACAGTTTACAGTTCAACTATCACCAGTTCTTTATCTTCTTTATCGCTCTTCTCCCTCCTCCTCCTCCTCCTTCTCCCAGTTATGATTAATGCATTTAATACACAAGTGCATAAGTTTAAGCACATGGTTTCCCGTAAATGAGAGGAGAGGAGATCCTTGCCAAAAAATACCATGTTACTGTGATCAGTGGGTGTATGTATAAATATGCACCACTAGATGTCACCATTAACCTTTACAGCTTCCTTTACGGGGCCTGAGCATCAAGCGCCACTCTGTCATGGACTGAAGTCAGTCTCTGAGACTGGACATGGTTTCCATTAGCGTCACTGACTATGTTTGACTTGTCGGTCTAACGCACAGTATATTTTTTGCAACCAGGACATGGACTGATTCAAATTGTACTTGTGGTATGTAACCTATTAATCAAAGGTCTCTCTAAGACTGGACGGTGCTCCCTCATTGAGTCCGCTGACTGTCGTGTGGTTATGCTTGTAACAGCACAACGTGAACAGCTGCTCTGACAAATGTCTTATATAGTCTTTCAGTGCTGCGCTGCTTTATATTTTGGGTAACTGTTCGTGTGACTTGGATATTTAGATATCTAGTGGCAGCCTAAATGTTGATCAGAGGTTCAAAGTTGTGGTGTCACAGCTATAATGGAAACAAATCATCACTTTTTTTGTGCCTGTTTTAACTGAAGAGCTTTTCAAAAATAAACACATCTCTGTTACTGACTGTGGCTCCTTATGCACAACATAGATTTCCCTGTTTGAGCTACATGATGCATTTTTAATGGCGACATTGTGTCTTGTAGTTGCTATCTACCTGGTGGCTAATTGGGTCACTGCCAAGTGCAGAGTGGCTTTTGTTTGATGTGCAGATGAAATGCTGAGGGTGCAATACCATTTTTATGTTGTTCCCTGAGTCTTGGTAGCTTTGATTTGATAGATTAAATGAGTTCTTTCCAGATGTAGACTTATTAGACCTGTAATTACGCCATCATGTGAGATAGTAGGGTTATGTCTGCAGGTGCCTCGCTCCCACCGGGGACTTACATTGCTCAAATTGTTGCTGCTGCTGCTGCTGCTGCTGCTGCCCGTGTGCACATCTGGGCTCCTGGTCAGGTGCTGGGAATAAGGGCACAGCTGCGGGGAACAGGCCTGTGCTTCCCCCCCACTTGCTCCCCCTCTGCCCGTGGCGTGGAGAGGAGGGGGAGTGCAGGGGTGGAGGTTGGGTGGGTGGGTGAGGGGAGGTTTGACGGGAGGGGACCGAAGCACACTCCTGACCAGAGGGATGCAGGCACATTTCCCTTGGGGTGACAGAACTGCATTTATCAGCAAAATGGCGAGCCTGGGTTTACTCCCTGCGTATCTAAATGTGACAGCGAGGGCCGCATCACTGCGAGGAGCGGCTGTGTGCTGTGTGCAGTTATATTCCAGGGACTACTGCTATTGATTTTGTTGATAGATTGAAATGTCATGGTGTGTGTGCCAAACCAATTGGCTACCAGAATGGGGCTGTGGTGGGGGGATCATGCCAGCTTAAATTGTACTAGGATGGGTGGTGACAAGAAAAACAGAGATGGGAGATTTTAATCATATGCGCATGCAAAAGGTGTGTGTATCCTTTTAATCCTGTTTAGTGTGAATAAGTGAATGTGTTTATTGGGGGGGCTGAGTGTCTGTGACCCCAAGCAATGTATGTAAAAGCTGTGACCCCAAATGGAGTGCACCTGTGCCCCTTAAGTTTATAGAGCCCCATTAGCAGAGACTCAGTCAGTGATCAGAGGGGGAAAACAGACCTATATAACTTAGCCAGGAGAATCTCTCAATAGTTAAACTCTTAGAGCTTCCCCTGTAGCCCTTTGTGGACATGACCTAATGCCGAAGTCTTGTTTTTAAAACTGGATAACACCTCTGGTGAACACAATATAAAAGGAGGACAGATGTGGATTAAAGCCTTTGTAATGTTTCATATAGAAAAAAAAGAAGAGATGCCTTGTTTTCATATACTCGAATAGTCTTAACACAACTCTGGGTTAAGCTGGGACAGCAAAGTGAATCGACAAACCCAACCCAACCACTTTGCTCTGCAGATACAGGTCAAAAGTGTGGCCCCTTTTTGAAGTTGGAGTGTCACTTAGCGAACGCTTCCACCCCCCGCGTCGTCTTTTCACTCTCTCTGCAAACTAAATGTAAACCACCGTTAATATTTGATGAGTTATGTACTCGAAAAGAAAAACAAGACTATTTCTGCTTGATTTTTGCCTTTTCCGCTCTTCCGCTTTTCCCTCTGCCTTTTCCTGCAGTGCACTTCCTGACTAGAGATTAAATAATTCCATTGGAATCCTCTTAGGATGGGTTCCCAGCACTTGGCAATTAAACAATTACATTTAATCAGCATGGGGCGACGCTTCAAGTCACCCTCATTTCAGACGTTGATTAAAAGCAATTCTGCAGTGGTTATTGCCGTCGACTTTAGAAACCGTGGTTCACGTAGGTTTACTGCATCTGCGGGGTCAGGTTGGATAGCAATATGGCAGGGGCAGTGGTGGTGAGCAGTTGTATCCGCCTGTGGTGGGTAAGACAGTAATGACGGAGCCGTAGCAGACCTCACATCGTCCCTTAAGTCGCAGCTAGTTAGATTACTTGGAGACATTTTGACCCTACAGCAAAGAAGACTCAGCGAACAATGGAAGAAGAAGAGGGACATTAAGTCATGCATGTGGGAGCCCAGATCCTGCTTTTTCTTTTTTCTTTTTTTTTCACACCGCATATGTGTGTTTGACCGTGTCCACACGCAGCTATTTCTGTTGTTCTGCGGCTACACCGGAGCGCATTTGGCCTGAATGAAATGCACCTTGACATATACAATTTCATCATGCCATGCAATAATGTCTCCCTCTGTGATGGCAAACAAGCTGGGAGCGGGCACACGGGGAGCGGGGAGGAGTGGGGGGCTTTTGTACGAGCCCTATTTGACATCACACTTGAATGGAGGCGTGCTACGTGGCCAAGCGCCGGGGCGGACTTCAGTCTTCCCCTGTGCAACACAGATGAGTTGCGATGGATACCCAGCCCCCTGCTGTGAAATCCAGGTGCCCCTGTTTCATAAGGCACCCCGCTGGCGCCCCAGCCCTCTTAATTAGCAGCTTCCGTCAGCTGGCACCCAGGCCTCAAGCACCAGTCACTGGCCTCTGCAGCTGAAGGAAGCCAGTTCACTCCAGATCTGGCGCTCCTCTAACAGATGGATGCATGGGCGGGCTGAGTTAGCGGCATCAAGGTCTTTAGAAACCTGTAAATCATCTGTGTGCTTCCTGGAATCCGGATAAGACCAAAGCTGGAAAGAAGAGAAAATGTTGTCGAATGCTTGCGTCAGTGTGCTTCTTGGTTTTAGTAAAGATGGGCATCGAGCTGAGCTGTAGCCTCAGCTGCAGCTCGGCTGCAACAAGACACTGATGATTTTTGTATGATGAAGTCAAATATAGATAAAAGGTTTCACCAGGACGGGAATGTTGCCTTTTTCCTGCTGCAGTATCATAGCAGCGCTGTAACAATAGTCTCTTCTAATGACATTCCCCGAGTAACTTCTTGCCTCCACGAATCTCTGGGGGGAAGCGCTACAAAAAGTGATAATTACATGAAATATACATAGAGAATAAAAGGAGCATGTTTACATAACCAGGCCCATAAATATCTGACGGAGAAGACATTGTTCTCCGACTCCTTTTAAGCTGATCTCCCAGGGATGCCATTTTAATGACATGATGGTTTAAAGAGATGCTGCTCCATCTCGTTCCATATTTAATTAACTTTTGCTTTTCTGACGCAGAGGAAAAACAGAATAAAGAACGCGTGATAGAGACAAACACACACGATAGCGAGGAGACAATAACAAATAGCTGGGAGAACAGAGAGGGAGGCAGGGGGAACACGAGCGGAGACCTTGTCATGCTTTTGTGAGCTGTTTACAATACAAGAGATGCAAAGGCAGAGGGGGGGGGTGGTAGAGCAGCAAGGGCTCTTAAAATAATTTTAAAAAAGCGAACGATGGAATTAAGAAAAAGAGGGAGCGAGTCAGGAAACACTGGGAGAATGAGGACCCTGTCGTCCCACGGGGCTCCATTATGGAGCATTTTTTAGTTCATCACCAATAAGAGGAAAATAATTGTGAGACTGACAGGATGTGTTTGACTTACATTCCTGAAAAATAAATAAATAAGTAAAATGAAATAATATCATCATAATTCCTTTTTGCATCGTACTCTGGCCTCCTTCCTAACATATCTTGCGACACGTATCGCTGTTGATCTGCCACATGTTCATTAAATAAACACTTGGCAGATGGCAGCGAGCAAAGACTATTTCACATGATCGTTGATACCAACGTATACAGACACTTCTGCTCGTTATGAAACATGGCTGAAGACACGCGCCCGATCGTGCTCCAAACCGTGTTGACTTTTGAGCATATTTGGTCAGGCGCGCGCATGGGGCGTTGGAGCATTTGAACCTGTTTCAGCAGCAACAATGAATTCAAATTATTTAACCAACGAATTCATGTTCTGGCACTCGGATACAAGAGACTCTGCCCAGAATTTGGTGTGCCCTCCTCTCTCCCGGGCAGTGTGTTTTCCATTTTTACTGTCAGCCGTATACAGTGTATGCTGCATTATTGATACTTTCTCTTCCCCCCTCCCTCCTCTCCTCTTGTTAGTCTCTTCCCTTGTCCTCATATCATCACACCGGCCACACTGGCAGTGGAGCCTGGAGAGTTGCGGTGAATTTGACCCCACCTGGTCTATATTTTATTGCTTGGTGTTTAATACATTTTTGAAACTCCCCTCCCCAACTCCCCCCACACCCCGAATCCCACCATCCCCACCCCTCCCTTCCATCCTGTCCAGAAGAAAAAATAAATAAATGAAATAAAGAATCTAGCGCCTTATCTATTTCAAGTGTTTGTCTTGGTGAGGCAGAGGGAGATGACTGGAGGGGGATTCTCACCTTCAGCTTTCCCAGTTCAGGAGACAGGGGGGATCATTAGGCTGGTGCTACAGAGGAGGGAAGAGCACGAGTGTGTTTGTTTGTCTGCGCGTGTGATAGACCAACGACTCGTCCACGTTCCCTGCCGAATCTGCGCTGGGTTGGGCTCCAGTCCCCTGTGACCCTGAACGGGATAAGCGGTTTAGAAAATGGACGGAGGGATGAAAGATGTGTCGTCTCTGCACGTATCAACACCGAGCGAATGTTTTATCTTGAAATACATTTATTTACATTTTCTAGCTTTGTCCTTGTGAAGTTGTGAAGTGTAGGATGAGGTTGAATGTCCCCCGATGCTTACAGCTCCAGGGCCCCTTTTTGTAATTGCTACCTCAGATCTCAGGACCCAAACATTTGCAGAGGAAAGTAACTTTCGTCTGAGGTGCGGTGTGACAGCAGTTTTTCCCTTTGTTTGTATTATTCTCATTTCCGCAATTATGTTCTACATACACAGACACGAGGTGTATAACAAATCGCACGGGGCATACACCAAAGACAATAGCCAATGCCCTTGTGCTCCATCCGTAAACACTGTGGCAGGGCTGCAATCTGAGGTTGAGGCGTCCATTTTGCTGACACAGTTCTGAAGTGAAAAGATGGCTCTCTGGATGTGGAGTGCCGGTGTGAGAGATTGGGTTACCCCAGACGCTCCCAACGGATCGCCTGGCCAAATGGATCTGGATCTCACGCTTGGGCGCACATATTGAATGCCATAAGAGGTCTCTGAGGTCTCCTTCAGTGGGAGGAATGCGCAGCCTAACAATGTGGAGTTTTCACCAAACTAAATTTTGCACCAAAGAAGAGTTATAGCAAGGGCACTGGAACACAGGGGACAAGCGCTGAATGCATACTTACATTTGTGCAGGTTGTTCGTTTTGGATAAAGGGGCGCATTTCCAGCTTCTTGGATAGCAACACACCGCGCAGGTTTGCTGGAGCCTCATAATTCTTTAATAAGTCTTAACACAGGCCCCCTCTTTCCCTCTAGAGGACGATGAGTATTAGCCTGTCAAATGAAAAAGCAAAAATTCCATTTCACACACATCCTGCTCTAGAACAATGGCATTTCAGCGACTCCCAAACATCTGGCCCAACTGCCCAGTTCCGCTAAGGACCGGCCGGGCTCTTAGCAGCTTTGAGTGCCACTTACATTGAGGTTATGTTCTGGAGATGACACCGCGGAGGCTCGGCCAGGCTAAGTTATCTCTGAACAAGCCATCCATTCTGCTGCTTTCTGATGGAAGAATACTTGGGGGCCGTGTAATTATATTGCTTTAAATGAACCCCTGAGAACGCCCCTGCCAAAGCGCCCACAAAGTCTCACACTTGGGCGAGTGTCAGGAACGCCGCGCCCGTGCAAGCGCTCATGTGTGTAGCTGTGCGCGCGCGTCTGTTTTCCTGCTTAGGCTGGCGTTAAAAGGGAGGCCGCGGTGCTTCTGATACGCCTCACAAGTGAATTTAATTAAATCATAAATATGAGCTGGAGGCCGCCACCCAATTTAATGTAATGGATGATGTGGGCCAGTCCATCTCTGGCAAAGCAAAGTTCTGGACCCGTTCAAATGCCCTTGAAGCTTATTAAAAGTGCCTGGCACAGGGAGCATGCTAGCAAAGTTGTTTAATGGATGCCCAGCTTGCATTCAGTATGACAGTTAATGTTGGGCCGTACCATCTCTGGTTCGGATGAGGGGTTGTGTGTCCATTGTGGAAGCCTGTCACGGCCCGTTCCTGATCCAATCCTCGTTATGGTAATTGAATAAAAGCAAAGAGATGACAGGCAACATGCACGTTTGATTGAAATGAGAAAATCCAGTAAGACAAGCCTCAGAAATCCAGATTACACAGGGTAGTTTTGGATTCTGTATGTAATCATTATCTGTGACAAATGAGCCTCTGTGATATCATCCAGATGGATCACATTTATGTTATCCACATTACTGATCAAATAAGTATATGTTGGAATATGATTTGCTTCTGATTCTATTTTGAATAAACAATAAATACTAAATTAAGTATTGTAAGCAGTATATGAGAAATACCATCTACTGCCGATTTTTACTGTCTAGTCAGTCATAACCTGGCTGCAAAACTGTGCACTGGAGGGCTGCAACTTTTTAAAACAAAACTCAGAAGCTTTAACATGTGATGAATCGTTTGCCGGGACAGACAGATGTTGTTTCCTGGGTTTTGTCCCGTTCGGCAAAGGCAGAGGAATCTTTTCCATGGTCTCCCGGAGTGCTGGAGGCTCCCTAAATAGGCCTAGCGCAAGGGTGTGTAGAATGGGACCGCACAGGGTGATGGGTAATGGAGTCATTAATAACACAGACCTCCCTTAAGATGCTCAGATGTTTGTTAGCGAGAGCCACAAGGGAGGGAGGAAAATAGATGCAATTTGATACAAGGAAGAAAAAAAAAGCAGCGTAAGCTTTTGATTATGATCGTATTTATGCTGTCAAAGGCCTTGTCTGACGGGTTAATTGTACACACACACACACACACACACACACACACACACACACACACACACACGCACGCGCACACACACACACACACACACACACACACACACACACAGCTGAATTTGTACATATTTCTATCGGTAATGATGGGACAATGAAGCAATTTCCTCATACAGTTTTTAATATTTCCATCACATGTGCAACACAAAAAAAAACGAGGTCTGCCAAATACAGAACTCCATATTTGTACAATACATTTTAATAACATCAGAGATAACTGTCCTTTTGCTGCAGGAGATGGTGGTTTCCTGTAAACGGTGTACGAACAATTCTCAATCAAAATGTCAAAACATTAAAGTTTTATACAAAAGTGCATCTCAGGTTCAATGAATGCAAAACATTTACATAACAGAATGGTTTAAAGTTTCGTATGATGCCACAGTGGCTTCCAGCTTGAGCAGAGAGCGATGGGACACTGCGAAGCAACAGGAGGAGTACTCGGGCACTCTCCAGGAGAGCCAGGGACAGAGTTTCGGTAACCCCCGAGACAGACTGAAATTGTGTTCAGTCTTCGTGACCCCAAATCCGAACGGATCAACTCTCCCACAGCGAGAAAAAAAAAAAATACGTAGAGATAACAAAACACAAAGAAAAAATTTCATTTTTTTTTCCAGTCATCTCCAGGCTTCAACGAGCAGTAAACATTAACAACAGAAATGTACAGGTTGAGTCAGTGGGCTGGAGATTTCCCCATGCTCTGCGAGCCACATGGGAGCTTCACGCCTCTGTTCACGAGCCAACCAGAGGAACTAGCCTTTTCCAAATCTGTGTCACTGCGTTTGCATATATCAGCATCCTGTCCTGTTTTTCTGTTCTCTCTGTTGTTGTTTTTTTCTTTTTCCCCCTCTCTTTCTCTCCCTCTCTCTCCCTCTTTTTTGTTTTTTTCTTTCTTTCCTGCCTCTCATTTGAACTCCAGCGCAGATTAGCAGCGCCGCCGTTCTCGGCTGCTCCTCTGGCAGCCATGTTGAGACGGACGCGCGGACAAGATCTCAGCCTATGCTGGTGAATCGAGCTTCTCTATCCCATAATGACTGACCATGTCAGGAAACAGAGCGACATACTGCACAGTAGGAGTGGCGCTGATGAAAAGAGTCCTCCTGACAACACTTGCCGGTTCCTACGGCTGCCTATGCTCTCAGTGGCACCCTGTTTCTCCTTTACACAACTGGTTGAGTCCCATCCCGTCTGATTGACAAAGTCATTGATCTTTTTTTTTTCCCCACCCTTCATCTTATTTTTTTTTTTGGACAAACATTTTGAACTGTACATTGGCAAATACTGTATAAGATTGCAATATAGCTGTAGTTAAGCAACACATGAAGAATTCTATGTACAAACAAGTTGGCTTTTTCTTTATTTTTGAAATAATGGTTAGTAAAGAACGGAGAGGGTTCTTTTATGTTCTTTCCCCCTCTTTCTTTTATTTTCTTTGCTTTGCTTTGCTTTTTTTTCTTGCTGTGGCATGGTTCCTTGTGGTGTAACTGAATCGAAAGTTCAGTGCAAGACAGTCAGTGGGAAACTGCACTGGCGGTAATTGGCGGTCAGACATTATTCTCCACGTCATGTGATCCTTGTTCTTGGCCACGGGCGCTGATCTTTGCCATGTTAGCTGCTGTGCTGAGTCAACGTGTGGTTCTGCAAGGACACAAAAAGAAACAGGGGGAAACATTATGATCACATACAACAAACGCGCCTTTCATTTTCCTTCCCTTTCATGGAAAGGACATGGGAAAAGTTATTCATCTTCGACACCAAGGACACTAATGCTCTCCACCTCAAAAATTCATTTCAAACGCTACGATTGACAGGCAACGCCTTTTTGATTATCTTGGCATTTCATTTGTCGTCATTATGAGGCTGTCATCATCCAGGTCCAATTAACTTGCACAGGAGTCAAATCTGCGTGTGGATCAATAGCAGTTTGCCGTGGGATTAAACATAGTTAAGTCTTGGTCTAACACAAAGGCGCAGGACCACTGACAGATAACATCCCATTCCACAGATATCCTGCCTCCCGATCAAAGCCCGTGTCCATGGAAACAAATCCATAACAAGGCTCTGACACACCTGACGGAATATCATCCTGTGAGTCTTCTTGTTTACCCAGCGCCTACATGTATTGAATGTGCCGCAAATATACAGCGAGGTTAAAAAAAAAACGTGGCGGGAGGAAAAAAAAATATTGCGAAATATACTTTGGGTTCAGGTGAAGCCGATGATGATTTGATCTTCCACACTGCTGTGATAATGGTGCACAATTTACTATGACATGATAACAAGCTGACAATATCGCTCCGTGCCGCCGTATCTCCCCAATTTATGCAGGCACACACACAGACTGTTGAGAGTGGTTGTAGTGGGGCAGCTGTGCCAGGTTCTTTAAAGGGAGTGTGGACCAGGGGGTGTGTAACTGGTGTCCCTGGTGGGCTGAATCCAGGTCATCTTTTGAAGTGACTGCTAATCCCTTTAATGCAAACTACATGCCCCACTTGCTGCGCTCTGTTTAAAACACGGCCTTGGACTCTCTAAACTGGCATGGACTAGACACACCTGTCACAGAGTCATCAGCACGCATGCATGCACAAATACACACACAGCCCGGTGCACACGTACATTTTTGCCGCCGCACAAGGGCACGGGAACTGCGTGTGAAATGACATTTGTCCTGCTCAACTAGTTTTTCACAGGGCAAACGAGACCATCTGAAACGATAACGGCAAGCCTCCGTGAGAGGGTTTACCAAAGCAGTCACCTTCAGTCCTGTTGGTGCAGGATCCCCCGGGCAGTGCTGGGAGACCACTATTAGCCCCCCCCCCCCAGTATTCGTTCCTTCCCTCTTTACCCTTTCTGCCGCCTCCATATAAAGCATTTAAACACCTCGACAGCTTTCCTTTCAGCTAGGGCGATTACTTCCCGACAGGTGGGGTAATAAGCTGTTTGACGGGGAGCAGGAGTGTGACCCCTGTAAGGGTTAGCGTGGCTCGCCTGGGCCCTGCTCTCTCTCCCTCTCTCTCTACCCCGTTTTTTTTTTTTCCTTTTTTTGAAAGAGGTGGCCCCGGACAGCTCCTCCGCTTCCCTCTCTCCTCTCGTGCTGAAATAAAGCTCCTTTAAGTGAGTCTGGGAGGAGACTCCCTACGGGACGCTCCCTCTCTCTCCCGCCCTACCTCGCCTCCTCCCCCTCCTCACACTCCACCAACCCCCTACCCCCCCGGTGAAGACATCCTTGGCGTTGCTGAGGAGGGACAGGAGCACGGCAACCTTATTAATGAATGCGGCCCATTACCCGTCAGCCTGGCTCCTCGGCGACTCCCAGAAGCCCCTGCAGTACGTGACTTCAAATGGCAGGATATTGACACGAGGAGAGCAAAGCGGCTAGGACTGAGTGTGTGTGTCCCCGTGTGTGTGTGTGTGGAAGAGAGAGAAACAGACAGAGAAAATTTGTGCTCAACTGAGTGTGCACGCCTTTGTGTGAGTGTGCCAGTGCGTCTAGGTGTGTGTGTGTGTGTGTGTGTGTGTGTGTCTGTGGACCCCAAAGGAACGTAGCTCCTTGGATATAATGTAGGGCTCGTAACAGCTATTAGAGGGGAAAATAACCCCTCTGGGGAATGGCTCCCCCCACTGCATGTCCCAGCTCTGTCTGACACACACTGCATTCTACCTTTTCCTTAAACATGCCAGGAGTTTTCTCACCGAGGGCTTTCTCAAGGACGGTGTTAAACGACTTCAGTGGCTGTGGCAGCCATGCAGACTAAAGGGAAATAGAGGAAAAGAGGTGGGGAAAAAAAACGTTAAAAGAAAATGAAACTGATACCTTTATCTCTGTGGATAGTGAAACTCCGCAGAGTAGCTCTAAACTGCTCTGTGTACTGTATGTGCTTGGAAGGTGGAAAGGAGGGAGAGGGGGAGAGGGGGAGGGAGAGGGGAGAGTTGGAAATTCACTTTCCAATCTTCATCCTTGTCAAGTTCTTCAAGAACCTCTACGCCGGTGCTGTGGAAGTTAAATACCTACAGCAGCGCAACCCGCAAATATCAAATTAGGTGTGAAACACATAATTCACGCTTTAAACAAGAAAATGACCAAAACGTCCACTGCTCCGCCAAGGAGGATGTCACTAATGGTGTCACACCAGAATCCCTGCAATTTAGGATTAGATGCCCTCCATTAAGCCTTTTAGCTCTCATCCCGACTCCCTCCTTCAATGCCATCCTATTCCCCCTGAAACTCTGCCCTTCCCCTTATCATCCATTTCCTTCCCTTCTATCCAACCCTTAATCTCCTCCTCGATCCTTTCAACCACCTGCTGGCCACACAGGCCTGCTGCAGGGCCCAGCTACCAGCAGCGTTCAGGTAAACCATGGCAGTCAATTCTCCACTAAATTAAATTTTGCTCTGATCAATAATGCGCACCCGCTCCTCCCTTATGAAGACTGGCTGCATTGGCTCGGAGCGAGCCTCTTCCTCCTCTCCTCTCCTTCTTCTCTCACCGTCTCTGTGCCACCGTTAAACCACCACTTTCATCTGATTACATCACCCTACTGCAACGCCCTCAGGGGTTGTGGTGGAGGAGGGGGAACATCCGGCAGGGGTCTTGTGTACCCATGCAAACAGGTGCAACATGTCTTAGGAATTCAACGCTACAGCAGAGCATGAGAGGGTGAGGAAGAGGGAGGGGTAAAAAGAAGAGGGGAGTGTGTGCGTGTGTGAGGGGGGGGGGGGTAGTGACTGGGGAAGAGCAGGGAGCTGCACGAGGAGGCTGGGGAGCTGATTTATTAACTAATCATTCTTTATGTCGTCCTCCATTGCTCTGGTCTCCATCGATAGCACCCGGTCTCCAGTGAGGCAACAGAGGTGCATCTCTTACATCAGCCCTGCAGAGGAAGAAGGCCAGCGGACCAGCAGACGCATCCCTTCTTTCATCTGATCCCGCCGTATTAAAGACAATCTTCACATTGTCCGACATCACAGAGCGAAGATGTAAAGCTTAATCGCAGCGCTAACAACACTTGATTAGCACAGTGTTAATACCTGCGGAGCTGGTGTTGCTGTAAGCACACTGCTCCCTCTACCTGGTGTTATCCAGCACAAACCCAGGCTTTATCGAGCGGTTACTGAGCTGAGTGAGCAATAATGACTTTTTAAGCCGGAGCCTTTTCAAGGCTCCTCAAACTAACAAAGGCAGTGTGCACATCACAAGTGAGCCGACCTGAAAGTGTTGCGTCATGAGGTGCTGCTTCATTTTGCTGATATGTTGCATTAAAAGGCTACCAAAGTTCAAATTAGTGCATCAGTTCACAGCTATAAAAGGTCAAAATTACAAATACAACAGAGTTGATTTTTGCAAAATTGTAAAGTAATCTCAACAGTTATAAACACTGTCAAAATGTTATGGAAAGCAGCAATAAATCATGCAGTTAAGGCCAGCTTGGGGTGTTTTCTGGTCGAGCTGTGATTGTAAATTCAAGGCAAAGAGAATACATATAAACAGAAGGAGGGCTGGTCAAACACTACTGTATAAATGTGTTATTGTGTGAGTGTTAGTTACAGTCAAGAGTGCTCATTAAATAAACTATTTAATTAGAAGAGTTAAGCACAGTCATTTTAAACCCTGCGGCTAAAATGTCTTATTTAGTTTATCTATAATCAAAAAATTTGAAGGAACAGTCAAAACCGTAAACATCCCCCTCTAAGCTCTGATTAAAAGTCTTATCAGCCTGCGCTGAGTTTCTCTATTACCCCGCATGGCTGACACACACACACACGCACACACACACACACACACACGCACGCACACACACACACACACACAAAGTCTGCAAAGCCGCATCAGGAGCATGGGGAGTGCGCACAAAACCACTGAGACATGTGCGCACCCGTACTCATCACTCAGGAATTTAATTAACGCGTAAGAGAACGTCAGCAAGCGACGCTAAAACAAAGAACCTGTGGTCTCGTCTCCGAGGCTGCAAACTGCAGGGTGATTTGGGAGCGGGAGCGAGGCCGCTCGGATATTCCTTACGCAAATCTGTGTTTGCGTGATGATCGAAAGATGAACAATGGACCCCGGATCGATAACGACCCCATTGTGTCTCTGGGTGTGAAAATCCTGCCACCGTGTGTTTTCTCATCGCTCTGTGGAGGGAGACAGGAGGGCTGCATTCTGCCTTGATGTTTAATGGTGTGTTGAACTCAGTCCAGTATTGACTCAGTCTTCCCTTTGTGCATTCCCGACTGTTGACCGGTCCACAGAGGGAGCAATCCTTTCCTGCTCTGACCTCGGGCCAGGCGCACTGCTGGCTAGTTTAGCCAATGAAGAACACAATCAAATAAATAAATAATACAGCAGTTGGCATTCTCCACAGTCATCACTTATCAGGCCGTGGGGAGGGCTGACCCCAAACACTGTTGTGCCACAAACGGCCCGGTCTCCTTGGTAACAGACTGTCTTGTTTGAAGTGAGGTGCCCGGGGAGTCGTGGTCATACGGCACCAGCACTACGCCAGGGTGGAGTTGACAACAGCCATGGATTTCAATGTTGTGTGTGTATGTGTGTGCGTGTCATTCTGCACACCGGGCAGTTTCGCGCTTGTAAAAAAAAAATGTGTGTGTGTGTGTGTGTGTGTGTGTGTGTGTGTGTATATATATATACACACATATATATAATAAGTCTGTAATGTTTGAAATGCTTTGATTAGATGTCTAACTACCCCAACCGAAGGCTTCTGAGGTGCAACCAGAGATGACAGACCACCCTTTTTGTGGGCCGGTGCTTTGTAGCTCCAAATGATACTCATTACCCTGTCTAAGTAGACAAGTGAATGGTACTAGAAACACACTATGCAGTGATCCTGCTGTTTGACTGAGGTAGCAAAACAACTGCACAACTGCTGTGTTATTATGGGGCCTCATTAAGTGAGGAGAGAGTGGGAGACGGGGAGCGGGAGAGAGGGGAAGCAATAGAGAGAGGGCCGGCGAGAGGGAGAGCAAAAGAGAGGGAGGTAAAAAAAAAAAAACACAAGAGAGCGATACAGTACAAACTGTATTCTTAGGTGATAGCAACACGCAGATGCCTTTCCAGCCAAAATGAAGACTATGACTAAAGAACCCAATTAAGGGGTTTCTTAGGGGAGCCATCTTGGGAGGGGGATGGGTCTTCCTGGGACATGAGCCCTGGGCTACATCCTCTAATTAGACAGAGCGAGGGGGGAGGATCTCTGCCTGTCACTGGGAGGGAGATGGGGTCCGTGGGGTTCCACATGTCAGTCCCAGAAACAAAACACAATTACTCTCACATTTAACCACTTCAGTCGAGGACAGACTTTGACTGGGAATGCTACGGCGTAAAAACCCCACCCCGCCCCCCCTCCCACACCCCACAACCGCCACCTCCGCCTCCCCGCTCTCCTCCGCTGCTAGACGTGCCACTTCACAAACGACGAGATTTTTTGAGGACTAAATCGTCTCCTGCGTTGCCACGTTTCTGCGAGACACCCCCAGTCAATCTGCACTCTCATGTTTTCCCACCGAAATGGAGGCGCGGGTGAGGAAATTAGCTTTTAATTGACTGCTGTCACTCAACATCATAACTGAAGAGCTAAATGATTTTTGCCGTCGCGCCGCGCAAATGCGAAATTCGAGAGGGAGTAATTGTTCTAATGCCGCTTATTTTGGCCTCTGCAGAATTTTGTTGACATCAACAGCGTAATAGGCACTTGAAAATCAAATCACTCCTGGCAGTAAATTAAAGCGGCGGCGAATTTCCTGAGAAGCGCTTAAAATGGCATTTATCAAAGTTGTTGAAAAAGTCAACTAAGAAAAGTAAAGGAGACATGTCTGAGGGAGAGATCCGGTGATGGATTCTAGCACAGCGCGCCGAGCGTCTCCTCTTTGTTTGGATTTAACTTTCCCCAGTGGTGCAACACAGGAAAAAGAAAAAAAAAAAAAAAAAGGAACAGCTCAAAGGCTTCTGGGAGTTTTTGTCATGTCTCCCTCCAGACAATGTGTTTGCATGCACATATCAGACCCTGGGAGAGACAGACACAAAGACAAATACATACAGCACGCACACAGATGTATACACACGCACACACGCAGTGAGAAAGAGAAAATCCTCCCAGGATCATTAGGTCTGTCATGCTGTCTAATTCTGATCCACCTACAAAACTAGAACACCACTATTGCGATACATCACAAGTTATCTAAGGGTGTTTATGTCCCCATTTACAGTGTGTGTACAGTGTTGTACATAATTATAAATAAGCTTAAATATTAATGATGGTGCCTCACAAGCAGCTGTTTTTTTCCTCCCCTCCTTAATTCATTGTTCTTTTATTTTGTAGTGCAACTTTTTGAAATGGTGACAGAATCCCGAGCACCTGGGGTGATGAAGAAGAAAACAAGTTGTCAAATAAAAGGGAAAAAATATATATACAACTTTCAAAAGCGTGAAGAGCTGTCATACTTGGCAGATCAAGATATTCAGAGAGTGTGGGGTGTTTGAGGGCCGCTTGGGGACAAACACACGGAGCTTTGCTTTTGTGCGACACTTTTGGGACGCGGGGCAGTTAGGGCGGTTTTGGGGGCATGTTTTAAAATTCAGGCAGAGGAAGAAAAAAGAGGAAAAAAAACTTCTGGGGAATTAGGTCTCTGTGTTACATACTGATGAGTGCCATTCCAAAGATGTCAGGAAAAGGACGTGGGGGGAGGGATTTAAGGCCTGGAATGTGTTGTTATAAAGCCAGCATTTATTGAACAAACCTAAGAAATTTCTTGTGTGTAATTTCAGTAAAATGCAGCACCTTTTGATGCATTTAACCCATTTCCCTCTTTCCCCCCTCGCCCCTACTGCCCACTGCCTGCTCTCCCGACTGTCCATCTTTCAATTTCTCTCCCCATTTTCTGTCCTGGATGGATGTTATGACACGCGTAGCTGTTTACACCTGCTGACCACGGAGCCTATAAATATGCTTAATTAAAACAGTGGATTGGTCACAGCTTGGCAATAATAGCTATCACGCGGGGAGAGGAGAATCTCATTTGTGTGGGGAAGTAGAACATGATGCAGATGTGCTCTTGTCACTTTCAGCACTCATTAAGGCCACAGTGCTCCGCATTGTCTTTGAAGGAATCCTTTTAAAAGACACTCCAATTAAGGTACGTGTCCTGCGGGCGTCTGAGGAGAGGGAGAAGGCGTATAGCACCACCGTCCTGCCGCTCCTCCGTCGACTTAACACATGACTTACAATCTCGTGTCACTTCCAAGGAACGATAATGAAATTGGAGGATGGAGGGTGAAAAAAAAAAGAATGGAGAAGAAAAGAGGAGACAGCCCAGCTTAGAAGGAACAGGGGAATCTCATGCAGAAAATGTCATCTTCGCTGTTGTGTAACTTTCAATCTCATTGTCTCGTCTTGAGAGGAGCCGGGATCGCTGGGAGAGGAGGCTCCGACTGGAGCCCTCCTGTAACGCCGCGTCGCTGGAGGAGCTGAACCCGTGCGTTTCCTCGCAGATGAACTGCGCGTGGAGAAATGTCAGATTTAAGCTGTGGCTAATACTGTGCATCCATCAGTTAATGAATCTGGCTAATTAATCCAGCCGAGCGGCATTGTCAGTGGCTCAGCGCCGCTCGTCAATGTGAGAAGCTACTGTATCTGCAGCGGCCGGACGCGCGGGGACAGGAAAAGTTCATTATCAAGTTTCGCACCGAACACGCGGCCTTCGCTCGCACCCGCAGAGGGTTTTCGGGGTCTCGTAAGGGGCTGTGGCCGCTCTTAAAGATGACAGGTTAGTGGGTGTTATTTGGGATGCAGCAAAGCCAAGTCTCCTCATCGCTGTTGGGGTGGGCAGCAGTAGTTGAGGGTCAGTGAGTGTTCTGCACAGTCTGCCCGCTTGCCCTCCCCATCAGCACCTCATGAAATATCTAGACTTTGTTCCATATTTTAATGGGGTGAGGGAGAGGGGGTGCGCAGGGCGGAGGCTTTGCGAGGGGGGAGGAGGGGGAGGTCGTCCTCAGGAGGGTTTGGAAGGGAACGGTGGTCTATGCAACTCAGTGCTTATTTTTTTGTCTGTGAGAGGGAGAGGAAAGGGAGAAAGTGAGGGCGAGCAAGAGAGATTATTCTCCTTTGGAATCTGGATTCTGGGGCACACAGGCCCAGGAGTCAGTCAATCTGGCCGGTCTGAGGGGGGCGGCCGGGCGGGGGGTCCTGGGAGGGCTGATTAGACGGATGCTCTCCCATCATCCATCTCGACAGGCTGGCGAAAATTGGCTAGCCCCTCGCAGGGTAGAGTTCACGGGGGGAGGCGGTGGGGGAGGAAGTGGAGCGGTGCACTGGATACCTGTCACAGCCTTTGGTCTGTTTCAGGATCTCAGCAGCAAATTAATAAAATATCGTTCCTGCTTCCCTTTACCTGCCGTGGCAGCTCTCCCTCTCGCCGCTCCTTCTCCCAGCTTGCACTGGCCCTTTGACCCCTCCGACTACTGTGAGAGATGAGGAGCCCAGGCAGCCTGCGAGTGGGCCAGAGTGTCAGGGAGAAACGGGGAGAAACTCCAAACTCCAGACCAGGCGGAGAGAGCGAGCTTCCACTTCTCTCGCTGCTGGAAGACAGCTCCACTTCAGACAGACTGACAAACGACTGCCCCGTGTCAGTGAGAGATTTTGAAGTGTGATGCATGGGAAATGGCAACTGCAAACAAACAACAGCTAAAAACAAGGCTCGGACCTGCACTGTTTGTTGCGGACTTTAACTATAGAGGGTGGAAAAAGGCAAGTCTCGCAGCCAATGTGACTTAGTTTGGGAGTTTCTTAGGGTAACGTCGACTGTATTAAAACCATCCAAACTTCAGGCAACAACACTTTCACAGTGTGAATAAGCTCTTTTTTGCATGTATGTGGTAAAAAAAAGTGTCATAGAGCATCTATATGAAGCGCATGTGTGTCTGACGCTCACATGGGGCTGACTGTGGAGCGTGGCATGGGTTGAGCATAATGATCTTCTTATCCCCCAAGCTCCCTCCTGCTCTCCTTTCATAAACCCCTGTTTCACAACAAAGTGCCACAGGTCTTTCATGTTCTCCTCTTGTCTCTTCACACGAGGTGTAAAACAATATAATCATGCACGAAACAACACCTCCGGGAGGCAGAGATCACTTCACCCCCCCACTCCCCTCCCCCCACCACCAAAAAAAAGTCAAAGACAAAAAAAGTAGGAAAACATCCCCAGGTTGTTTGAGATTTGTTTACAGGTATACCTGCAACACCCATCGCTATACGGAGAGAGATGAAAATGCGATAAACACGAGGCCTTGGCATGAATGAGAAGACTCCGTGTTGGCAGTTTGTTGGAGCGCGAGGCTTGTTAAATAACCTTCTCCATGGTGGAGTTGCATGGTGCTGGATGGTGGATTGTTTTATTCATGGCTGCTGTGCTCAAATGACCAGCAGATAATGATCACATTCACCTTCCTCCTGGCAGACACACGCCTCTGTGTTTACAAGCTGAATCTCAATATGAAAATCATTGCCGATCAATGGGCGGCCAAGCCCTGGATGCTTCCTCTGGCTATCCGTTAATACATAGCGCGGCTAATCCAACTTTCAGGTAGACGCACTTGAAGGATGCGGTCATGAGCCTCTCCGAATGCTTTAAGGCGAATTAAGAGCAATTTCGGTGATTGGATTGAGAACCACTGGCTACAGACTGCTCATATTTTAATGATTCCGTTTCAGAAGGTAATAGAAAAAGATCTGGATATGAGAAGTGCGCCATGTGTACGGTGGAGAATCCCCCAAACAAAACAGAGCTGCTTGAAAACACCACCACAGTGAAATAATATAATAAGGTCTGTTTCATTTTTTCAGGTCCTCCAAGGACCAGAGAGAAAGATTGCTAGAAAATGGATTATCTCTCTAACATTGCGAGTTCATAAGTCCAACTACTAACTTTGTTGAAGGGCAGATACGGCCTCCCCGAGGACAAAGCTCATATTTAGCCATGAGGCCTCCTCTGTGATTAGGAGGGGAGATGCAGGCATATTGACTCAACTGTGTTTTTGCCTCTGCACTGTATGTAATTACCTCTTCAAAAACGAACATTCCACTAATCCTCTAATTCCAGATATTTTAGTGCTCCGCTGGTCTAATAAGCAAATCAAATCATATCTGCACATCACAAATGAGTTTTGGAAACGGACTGAAATAATTCCTTCTGAGTCTTTCATGCCAGCCGGGACGGAGGGGACAGCCAGGGCTCGGCGAGCTGTGTTTAGTGTTTGTTAAGATGTCGTGTGTGATTAGCAGCTGCAGCTTTTTTCCCCCCCCTCTCTCTCTCTTTTTTGCTGGTGGCGCTTTTTGCTCCTCCAGCCCGAGGCTCACCTGTAACTCTGTCTGGAAGAAGAACTTCTGTGGGCACTGCGAGCAGTCGTAGATCTTATCCTCCTGGCCGTGGGCAGAGAAGATGTGCTGCTGGAGCTTATTGGCGTGGACAAACACTGCTCGCATCCCGGGGAGGCAAACACAGAGACAGGGGAGAGGAGACATTTATAAATGTTAGTGCAAAATTTAGAGCCGTTTAAAAAAAGCGACACTCTACTCTTTTGCATCCCCTTCTCAACTGTGGTAAATTAGAGCAGGGCCCTGTTTCCTGCATTGGGGGAATAAAACAGCATCATTATTGCATCTACCTGAATAAAGACAGACTATGTCAAACGGCAAGGAAAATGACTTAATTACAAACAAATGAAGGCGCTATCAACAACAGGAAAATAAAACATTGTTATGAGATATATATAATTGAAAAAAAAAACAAAAAACAGAGAACAATTTAGATGTTAACATTGAAGCTAGAGTGGTCATATTCGTGGCACCGGAGCTGGTGAATGCATAATGTTTTGGGAATAATGATGCTCTTTATTTAGCGCCACTGTGGGGACAACAAGCCAGAAAATAAACAACCACAAAAAACTGGCATGGCTTCAAGTGAAAAACATGGCCTCCATTAGTCTACATAGCTAATTATATTGACAATATAAATATTCATGGTGTTGCGCTACTTATTCATGCAGCCTCTGACTACATTCACCATCATATAAACACACAACTCGCTGGCACTTAAAACATATACCATACGTTTGTGCTTTAATTACGCCATGGTCCACGCTGGGAAACTAAGGGGATGCAGTTGTGCGTGTGTTGAGCGTGCGCATGTGTGTGTGTGTGCGTGTCTGCATTCTCAAAGGAGCACTTCAAACATGCCGTTTGTTATCCCAGACCCTTGTGCTTTAAGGATGGCTGTCTAATCTCAAAGGTCTGGATGCTCTGGAAAAGTTAGCATGTGGGGGCTTCATTTGAATTTCTTACAGCTCAAAATAACTTTTCTTCTAATGCATGCACCGAGGGGCCACACGGAGAGGGAGGGGTTGGGGGAGAAAAGCACAGCCACAAAAGGTGAGGTGTCTGTCGGAGATGGCTTTGGGGTCGCCACAGCCCCGTGGCGGGGCTCTGCAACATTAACGTGTCCCAATTTGAGCTCACCTGGGAGAGTGGTTATTAATTATTGAGCCGCGTACACTTGAGACGCACTCGGCTTCATTGAATGTCACACTCCTGACCTGGGAAATAAAAGTTTAGATTCAAAGCAGACACGCCGTGGCGATGCCCGCAGACTGCTAATGCCTGGGTGGCAGCTGTCTCTGGAACATGGCAGCATGTTAACCAGGAATGAACAAACCTCCGCTAATGAACAAACAACGGCTCCATGGTCCATTTCTGAAACTAATGACCAGGACAACACCGAGGCAAACATAATTTAAGATAGGCGGCTCGTTTTACAGTCTGTCGCGAAACATTGACGCTCAAGGTTAAGGCCTCTGCTATCAGGCACATTTTGCCTCGGTTATGCTCGGGAAAAGATGACAATTTTCTTCGTGGGGGATGACAAAAAAAAAGCGCTGATAAACAATTGCGTTTTTCCTTAGCTGCGTTTTGTCTGCATATACTGTACAGAAACAGGTCACAGCAGCTGCAGGAAGCCTTCATTATGTCTTTGGCTAGAGGAGGAAAAAGTCAATACAGCAAAAATAAAAATGGATTTGAGACCTAGGGGGCCTTCAAATACTGTACAATAGGGCCAAACACAAGTGAGATGTCAAGTTAGCTGTTTCTCGCTGTTTACATGCGTATCTGGTCCAGTTCCAGTAATAGAGACATTTAATCAGTGATGCATTTATCAGTTTATAGCTCTGCATTCATTCAGCAAGCGGGCAATGATTTAAAGTGCCAGAGCCTAAAATGCACTAATGGTACCTGCAGGACTCTGGTTAGAACAATAAATACTGAATGGCCTTCCGACATACAGCGTAAGGCAACGATCTGAATGGAAACGCCTCATCTTAACCCTAATTTACATCTAAACCTGATTCTGAAAAAGCAAAACATAAATATAGTCTGTTGTCACCTCCTTCTTCCCTGTTTTTATGCATCTATATTGTTTATATATACGTTTTTATATATTATTTATCCTGTTTATATATACGACCCCTTTTACAAATCCCTTGTACAACTGATTGGCTCTGCTGTTATGACTAAACCTGTTGATCGTGTCTTTGGCATGTTTGAAATAATACCCTGAACAAATGTAGTATAAACTGATGTTTCTAGGTAAAAACATTAAATATATCATCCTCTTATTGTTTCAGTGGTTCACACTGTTGATCGGTTGACTACTGCATACACGTTGTGTAACTGTCTGTGGGTAGGATTTCTCAGGGTCCTCTGGTTTCCTCCCACAGTCCAAAAACATGTTTAGACCAATTAGAGACTCTACATTGCCCCAAGGTGTGAGTGTGAGAGTGACTGGTGTGTGTGTGAGTCCTGTGATGGGCTGATGCCATTCTCTGCCTTCAACGTATGCAAGCTGGAGATCTAGGGCTAGCAGATCCCCCACAACAAAATAAAGCACACAGCAAAGATAATGGATGGATGCTTATGGCGGAAACATGGTTTGAATTATGACAAACTGACTGAGAATTCAGTGTATCGCTAATATGCTGAGCTGTGGCAACCAGTTCATTAGCGGCAAGAGCCAATGATCGTTGCCTTTGTCTTCGCAGTTCTTCAAATTAACATGCACCATGTAATAAAGGGATAAGCAGGGACAAGGCAATGAGGCGACATTGTGTTGGTATTTGGCTGCGCGAGTCAAGTGTGAAATATGCCATCGCAATGCCCATTTAGAGAGGGGACACAGGCATGATGTCGTCCAAGAGGGTTAAAATGAGGACATCGAGAAACAGGGAAGAAATAATCCAATACCACATCCAAACAGGATCAGTGGCTGGCCATTGTGCCTCTCCCTGCTGAGAGGGAGAGAGCAAGGGAGGGAGAGAGAGAGAGAGAGAGAGAGAGAGGGATATAGAGAGGGGGGGTAGAGAGAGAGAGAGAAGTTTGTGGAGTTTGTTGGCTGTGGAGCCAGAGCAGAGTGGAGCTGAGCAGAGCGCTGAGCCGGGCTGGGCGTCAGGGGTGTCAGGGCTGAGGGGGCTGAGGGGCCAAGGTCTCCTCGCTGTGGGGGATATTAAGCCCTCTGATTAGATCTCAGGGGCCGCCCATGGCAGACGTCTCCTTTACTACAGGCCCCAGCTCATCTTTATTTTGGCAGGGTGGTGCTCTCTGCAGGCTGCACTGCACCAATACTAAGCTGTTTGTGCAGGGAGGGAAAAAAAAAAGTTTATCCTTTTTTTCCCTCTCCCCCCCTTTCTCTCCTTTTCATTTATTTATTCGTCTAGCCTACATGTGTTCGTTTCTGCTTAATCCAAGAGTTCACAATGCCGAGGCTGATCCAAGTGTTCTGAGCAACACAAACAAGTCGGCTGCGTAAGTCGATTTGGAGCCGCGAGATGATAACTGCTAATTTTGAGTTGAAGCTAAGCCTATGTCAGGGTTTGTTTTGTTTTATTTTTTATTTTTTGGATGTGGGGTGTCATAATTGTAACATCACGCGCTAGCAGAACATGGGCAGAAACTAAATAAAAAGCCAATTAAACTACTGTATTTGTCAGACTCTTGTGGATTTGAAAGCAAAGTATCTTGTAGTTTGTCAAGTTTGAACTCCATGCTGTGACATAAGTAACACAGGAGCACACACACACACACACACACACACGCCCCGACACACAAACACATGCACACGCATGGGGCTTTCATCAGACGCACTTCTCTCTTCTGTTTTGTTTGTCTTAAGCACATATTCCCAATCACAATTTCCACACCAGCCCTGGCTGCTGCTCCTAAGGGTGCAGGCAGACACTTCTAGCTGCAGGCTCCCCCACTTCTGAAACCTGTCAAATCTGTCCTGGGAGAGTCAGCCTCTCTCTCATCATCCAGGGGCTTATGGACCTCTCTCCATTTACCCTCCCTCCCCTGCACAATTCTCTTTTCCTCCTTCTCTTCCCCCCTTTCATCTCACATCCAAACTTGCCAGTTGCAACCTTCTTCAGCTTCCTCCAAGTTCTGTCTCCTTTTCTCCTCTATTTTGTCTCCCTTCTACGACTTACTTTTCAGCCGCACTTTCCCTCGGCCTGTTTTGCTGCACGATTCGTCCTCTTTCCCTTTTTTTTCCCCCCTCGACGACGTGGATTGAGGATAATCAGGTGTGTCAAAGAATGACAGTCTGTGCCCGCCTCCCACTGAGTTGTGGGTCACGAGGGGTTAGATCAAACTGAACGCGGGGGGATTCTGCGTAGCGATGATCTTTTAAACAAAGAGTAACCTTGTTAGTCGAGTGAACCCGGTGACCTGGCGATTATCGCTGCCGCCACCTAGTTTGATCAAAGTTTTGCTTTTATGTTCACACTCATTATGTCTGTGAGATGGATCCTTTTAATCTGTAAATAAAATTCAGTGATTCATCAACGGCATCTCATCTGCACTGACTAAACAAAAGTGGCTAATACTAAATGTAAACGGAGAACCTCACTGTGAATTATTTATAGCGTGCTTTGCTAGGAAAGCGCAATTTTGATATACAAGCGTTTCAGAAATACTTTTCAGCGAGTACTGACACCTGCACCTGTACCCAGGAATATAAAGATACAAGAGACATTCGTCTTAACATGTCACAATGATATGTAAAATCTGAATTTGAAAACGAATGCATTATTTTGAACCGTTTCGTTGCTCTTGTTACGCCTTAATCGAAACATGTTGCTGGCATCAATCCATTACGTCTAAAATACTGACTTTTTACTGTTTCCAACTGATCTTATGTGAAAAAGGAAATGCAAGTAATCACATTTTGTTTTATTTATGTTCCACAGAGCACCCGAACTTCTTTGGAGTCGCTGCCGCACAATGGCCCAACCCCGTCTCTAGGAAACGATGTTTACATGCCGCTAATCTGGTTTGCTGGTGACTTTTCTGAGGGAGACCAAGAGTTCACATCCTGAGTCACATGTGTGGTTATGTTAACGTGCCAAGTGCACTTTTGTTCAAGTTAAGAAAAGAAAGTGGTTTCCCAAAAAATTGCGTATCAAATAAACACACATCCTTCCTTTTGTGCTTCAAGCCACTGTGGACTTTCTTTTTAATTGAGACCAGCATCTTTCCAAAGTGCTGCGTGTGTCTAAATATATCCTTAAAGAGTTAGTTGGGCTTCAGCTGCATAGACAGTGGGAAAATTAGTGACATACACGGGTCAGTGGATGTGTTCAGTATCATTAATCCTCAAATCATTTTGATTAAATTTCTTTTACACTTTCTCTTTTTTATAATTAGTAGTTTATGTCAATATGAGAAATGGCATTCATGGTGGATGATAAGTTTAAACTGTATTTTATGGCTACTTCTACTTAAAATCCCTTTGAACGTCTGGCACCAATATCTTTTACATATCTAATGGCAACAACTATGTAAATGAGCCCACTCACAGTCCATACATTTACCTAATTATACATACACTGTGTGTCAGTTAAAGTTAAGGTGTAAACAAAGTGTCATTTCTCTACTTAACACCAGGCTCAGCTTGAAGGAATATATTCAAGGACAGCTGTCACGCAAACTCTCCCCTTTCCCTTTTCCTGTGAGCGCTGGAGTCTGCCTGTCCCCTCCATCCCCAACAGAGGGAGGCCTTTCAGTCCGTCCATGCTCTCCACACTCTGCCCCCTCCTCCACCGCCACCCCCACCACCAGCCCTTCGCCCATCTGTCTGTCTGCTCTGCGACCACTGTCCTGAGGGTGTACTCTGTCTCTCCCTCCTCCCGTCTCCCTCCCAGCATCCTTCTCTCTCATGCGCCGTGATCGATATGGACGCGGAGGGAGAGGGGGGACCTGTCTGTCAAAGCCGGCGGTGGAAAATGAAGGCTCAGATGAAGGAGGCATGCTCTGTATATTAAATGCTCAGACCCCTGTGAGGGGTGGGGTGGGGAGATTCGGGGTGGGGATATATCAATAGGCTCCTGCTAAAAGAGAGATAAGGCCAATACAGCAATGAGAGAAGTAGAGCGGAGGAGAGGGAGGGGGAGTGCAGAGGAAGAGAGATGAGGAAAATGAATGAGCTGGGTGGTGGTGGGGGTGGTGGTGGTGGTGGACATAAAAAAAGAGATCAAAACGCTAAACGTGAGCTAATGATGTTAATAGATGTAATAACCAGAGGAGAGACAAATGAGCTTTTTTTGGGTGACGGGTGGACAAAGCGCAAAAGAGGGAAATGAGCTGAAGACCTGAAAAGTGCAAGGAAGAGTAAAGAGCTGAGAAGGGAGAAAGAGTGAAGAGCCGAAGTTAACGACTTTGCAGATTTCATTATAGAGATAGTTAACCCTGTTGACACTGAAGGAGGGCGCTATCCTCTCAGGAGGAGTCCGGTCCTTCCACCTCCACGCACAGAGACAGATGAGATCATTACAGCTATCAGCACCACTGCCATCCACAATTAGCACATCTCCCTTTCTTTCCTCGCTTTTCCATCCCCCCATCTCCCCTCAGTGCACAATGCCCACCCGCTCGCTCTTGTCCCCCCCACCCAGTCTCACCTCATGACACTTCTTTGGCCTTGATTTGGAGGCAATTTGACTAAATAAAAAGCCACATGCAGCAAAAGTGCTTTCAGCTTTAGCCAATCATTTGGAACTATGCGTCTCTCTCTCTCTCTCTCTCTTTCTCTCTCTCTCTCACACACACACACACACACAGACACACACCCACAAACAAACACACACACACACACACACAAAGAAGATGGCAAATGCAAAGTTTTGCACCACTGAGACGATTCTACATAGTAAACAACCTATTTAATCTTCCACTCATGACCCTCTGTCGTGGGCTGCAAATCCATAATTTACGAACGCTCTCCCACACACAAACACACACACACACACACACACACACACACACACACACACACGTATACACACCTGTAAAGCAGACCGGACACTTGAAGGTTCCTCCCATGCCTTCAAAGCTGTGCTCGATCAGGTGGCACTGAAGCTTGGCTGGTGAGTCAAACGACTGACTACAGAGCTTGCATTCGTGGTTCAATCCTTCCTCTGCAGAGAAGACACAGAGACACAGACAGAGAATCATGAGATACAGGAGCGTCAGAGGTCGCGCTCTGCTTTGTTTCTCTCATCTTTTCCTTTTTTTCCCCCAGACTTGAAATTCAAATTGTGGCACAGACTCCTGCCTGTGATTTTCATGACACAGGCAGGAAATAATAATGCTTGTGATATTTTCCCATCAGGCGCAAATTAAGATGACCAGCCAGGACCCCGTCGCTCGGAACTGAACATGGTGAGCATAATCTTTCTGATGAATGCCTGTACATTACAAAGGTCGCTTTTATATTTGCAGTTTTAGCTCTCGCAAATTAAGTCAACACAGCGTACACTATGAAGGAAATCTAAATAAAGGAAAAATCCTCTGGGCTCTGCAGAAGGAGTCAAAATAGATCAAAAATAGACTCATGTTTTATGGCAATGTCAAAAAAAAATCATTGTCTTCATAGTAAGTTCACCGACAAGGCTACGTAAACAGCTCTTCTTCACAGCATGATCACTCGTCAACTCTTTAAACACAGAGCACGACAGACTCACATTTTCTCGGCTTGGCATAAAGAATTCCCGGCACGTCTATCTAAACATCACACCACCTCTGCTGAGGCCACTGATAGCTCAAATAAATGTCGTTCAGACTGTGAACCTGCACGATCGTTTGCAGCACAACCTTGTGCTGACTCAGACTTCCAGAAAACCGCCCATCTCCAGCGCGTCAATAAAAGGCCCATACACTCCGCCATGGGGCCTGACTAGTGCTCTATCAAAACCCTGCCAAAGCTGACATTAGGCCAGCTACTGCAAAGTGGGGTGGGATGGATACACCGGGGACTCATCTGGGATTTATTCCCAAGTCTGTACAGCCCACTGCCCAGCACACAGGCCCTGGGCACCAGAGGCAGGAATACACAACCCACCTAAGCAGCTGTGCCCAGCTGGAGCCCTGAGGAATTCAAGTGGGGGGTTAATCAGAGGTGCTTTAAGCAAATCTGGCATTAAAATGTCTGAAAAACAGCGCCGCGCATATACAATGTAACCTTCAATGGACAAAGCACCTTGTAATTTGTCAAGTGTGTTGGATTACGAACTATATTTCTGCTTCTCACTCTTAAGAGTCATCTGTCTATCCACCTAAAGCTCATTCTTCTGTTGAGCGTGCTCGCTTGCTAACTGCTTTCTGCTTCTTAGTTCACCATGAATTTTTTATTTTCCTCCTTTTTTTTTTTAACCAGGAGCTCAGCTCACCTCAGACCATTGAAGCTGTTCAACCAACAGCTGTATTTACAATCTGGGTAAAAAATATTTTGATATTGCTTTGTGTTAACATGATGGAGCTTGTCACTTCAGGTAGCATCTCAGTTTCTGTGCCCATAGATTGATTCTGACAAATTCTGACAACTGCAACCCTATAACCCCTGATATTTCCAGGGAGGGGGTGGGGATGGAAACCTCTCCTGCTGTGCTAAAAGAAACAGTGGGAGAGTATGCATATTGAACTTTTTACTGTAACATACTACCACATGTTCCCTCTGAATAACACCAACATATGGCATGGTATATCACACAAGGTGGAGTGTGCAGCACAAAAAAACAAACCATAAGTGGTGCATCAGCACATGCTCACAGCCTGTGCTCCCTCCTGGTAGAAAGGTAAAAGCCGATCAAGGCGGGCTCATAGTACTTTGAAAGGGAACAAGCTCATGGTGCATTCTGCAATCATGCATTTGACAGATGAGATATTCTGCAGCCTACATGTGCATCTGAGTGTAGCAGCAGGCATCAGCAAAACAGGGGGAGGAGGGTGGCACGGGCGCATCCACACAGCCGTGCGAGAGGATCAGTGCCCCCTTTGATCACCATTGAGTTTGCTTGTCTGTGTGAGGCTGTACACTAAGGTCAAGCTTGCTGCAGAGTTCACAGATCTGCTTTTCTGCCATATGCGCAGCCCTCATTTGACCCCGGTGCACAACGCTGTCCCTTCGGAGACCTGGCCTGCTTCATTATGCAGATAACTCTGCACCTGCCTAACTGACCTTGTGTGCGTGCATGTGTGTGTTTATGTCTGGTGAGCAGGTGCACCGAGGGAAAAATGGCGACGAGATGTTACAGTATGTTTCAGATCTGAAGAACTTTTTTTTAAGCCAACAAACAAAATTAATAGACTAAAAACACATGTTGGTCTGTCTTTGCCTCGAGCCCATTCATTCCAATTCAAGACTCAAACCTTTGAAAAATAGTCAGCGATCTCGACTTTCATTTTTAAAAACATCTCAGTAATTTATAAAGGACATCTGGCTATTGCAGATTACACTGAGTGCAGTTCTGCAACTGAATTTGTTGTGGACTATTTTTGTGGCAATAGCACACGCTTGGAAAGCAAGCAATGACGTTGTGTGGGACTGACTGAAAACAAACATGCTATATACAGTATATAATATATGTGTTTAACAGTTTTAGGACAACAAAGTTGCTCTTGAATGGTCTTTTATTCGCATTCACTGACATATGATAAAGTTCTTGGATGATAAATAAAACGTGAGGCATCCATACATATGAGACATGTACATGTGTGAGCCCAAAATGGAAGACTGCGGGATAATGTATAGACAACTATAGACAGATGGCTAGAGTGAAGCTGTTGAGAGGGCAGCGGAGGTCTATAATGAGTAAATTGCGCTCTGTTATCCCCTGTAATGCCGTCTGTGTAGGGCTGGGCTTGTGTTCAGCAGTGTAACAGGGGTTGAATCAGGCTGGCAGCGTGTTTCTTAGTGAGAGCCAAGGGAGGAAGTCAGCTTGCTCGCCCCTATAGCTGCCTCATTGGGCTGAGGTCACTTCCTGTCGCTCCCCCAGCCCTTCTCCAGGGCTGCCCAATCAGCATCGCCCTGCGTGAGCCCCCACCCCTCTCCGCGCACTGAGCAGACTCTGGATATAGTTACAGGGCCACAGGGGACTGTCAGCTCGCTCTCTCTCTACCCTCATCTCTCCCTCTCTCCCTCTCCCTCCTCCGACTCTGTGTTTCCAAGTCTCCCGAGTGTTCTCCGCTGCCACCACCCTGTCCCTCTGCAATCCTAAGAAAATCCTTTAGATGAGAACTGCTCCTGTGCCTGCTCCCTCTAAGCATCCCTGACACCAGCAAAGTAAGCCCATCTGCATATCCACAGGGCCTTGCGTTCCTGTGGCTCATGGTTTATGTATTTCACAGCTCCTTAAAACACAAACGCCTAATATCTCTCCCATGTGGAGGACAGGAGAGGCAGAGAGGAAGAGCGCCTCACTAAAAGAATGGTCTTTATTTCTCCGCTCTGTTTACGTTTTTATCTGGGGTGAAGTTCATGTGCTGTTGAAGGTTGTTTGGGATGCTGGGGCTCGCAGGTCTGTCTTATGTAGTTTAGCAAACTCTTTATGCAACAGCGACACAGCTGCGGCATATTGAATTCTGTAACTTAAAGGCACTGGTCCGTGCATTTAATAGAGTTGTCTTTAGTTTGCTCAGAGTGGCAATGCACAGCCATCGACTGACAGTGAGTAAAAGACTGGAACTAAAGAAACTAAAGGCAGTCTAACTTTCTGATCGTGCGGTGTAGTTTCATACAGCATGGGGCAATGTTTAATTAAAAACCCTCCCTCAGCATAATCCGTTCCAGCACCACCACTGCCCCTTCCTCTATTTAAACAATTCTGCTGGGGAACTGTTTGCATGGGAGAGGAGGTCAGGATCACTTTAAGCATTTGGCTTTGGAAGAGAAAAATGTGATACTCAGATTTACACTTCTCTCTCGGGCATAGCGAATGGTTTTCTGAGGCTCACTCATAGAGGGAACCATGCAGCTTGTGTCGCCAAACCAGCGCTCTCTCCTATCAAATGATATTAAGGGCATCAATCAGGGAACCTCTCCTCCTGAAAGTAATGAGTAAACAAGTGGGAGAACAAATTGCAAAGATTTAGTATGGAGGAATGGGTTGTTTTGGAGGAGCCACAGACAGGAATAAGGTAGTAATCGCAGCTGGTCCAGTTAAACTAATAGGTCAGTTGCAATACCAGGGTCCTAAACTGTCGAAACTCGCCATAAAAGCAGACATACCTGCTCGGAGCAATCTTGTTTATGAGTTCTTTCACCTTTAGCTAGAGTTTGCACTCCGTTCCACCATCTGTTTCATGATATTCAGCCTGGTGCTGGAGTTGTATGTTAATAAACCAAGAAGATTTGGTTTTCATCGGACTCGCTGCTGTATATACAACCCACTGTGGGATTGTGGATGGTAGCAGAGTAGACAGCTTCAGGCCTGTAAACAGTAGGTGGGTTTACTTCTCTCTTCTCTCCGCGGGAACTATCCATTAACAGATAATGGGGGGAAAATCAGAGTGATTAAGGCCCAGGGAATTATGGGTGAATACAAATTGACTCCACCTCCGTGTGGTGTGCTCTCTTGAGGTAGAAGCCCTGCTCATAAGGAACAAACTCATTTCAGGACTACTACAAGGCCCATTAAGGCCAGGAGAATGCAGCAGATGGGGGTAGGGAGGTAGTAGGTGGGATCGCAAAGGGATGGACTCCCCCTGGGCCAAAGCTGATTGGAGAACAGCTGCCCGGGGGGAACATTACTAATATCTATTTCCTGTCACCACAGTTTGAGAAGGACAGAGCGAATCATGTGCAAAATGTAAAAATTAAAGCACTAGATTTAATCATGGCACCTTGAAAATTCACCCCATTCTATCAAAGAGTCAATGTATCACGCGACCAGCGATGGAAATGTGGTCGAGTGCTGGCTAATAAAATCAAAGAGATTGCAAAACTACCACAGCATGAAAGGAGAAGCTTGACTCCTGTTTGCCCGTGGGGAAGTGGGCATGGAAAAGACATCGCTCCATGTCTGCGAGAGAAGAAGTGAGAAGTGAAAGATAACCTAAGCGAGGTACCACAGCCCTCATGTCAGGGTCCCGGGTTTGGTGCAAGCCTGACGCTGTTTTTTCCAATCTCCAGGGGGAGAGGGAGGGTTGAGGCGAGATTGTTGGCTGTGACATGTCAGCAGCGGTGACGCCCGCGCACAGCGAGAGCAAAGGATTTTGGGGGAACATGTCTCTGGGAGAGTGTCGGCTCTGATGCATGGCAGCTCGTTGGAGGTGCTAATCAGAGCAGGGCTGGGCTCATGCTTGGATCAGCCACTCAGCGCCTACATTAACCGCCTCACAGCTCCCTTGGCTACCGGGCCAGAGGTAGAAACAGCAAACTGACAGGTTTTTGTGTCGAGATAAACATGCGTAACGCTTGAATGGCTGTTACAAAAGGTTTAGCCGACTAGAACACCTTTTGGAGTTCACAAAACATAGGGGACGAAAACATAAGGACACTTCTTCTCCCTAAAATAAATGCAGTGAGCAGACATTTCCACTTGAGTTACTTGCCAAGAGCCCCTGTGCATGTGTTTAGTGATGCCCAGAGTTTCTTACTCTGTGGCAGGAAAATAAAGAAACAAAAGCCTGTGTTCACCGTTGAAGCAGTAATATTAGAGATGCAAGAGACAAAAGGGCGCTGTTAATACCTTGTCTCATTTTGTGCCAAAAGAGCCGAGGATAGGTGTGAAACTGATAGCTTTGCAAAAGATGAATGCGGACGCGCCTTCATAAAATCAGCCTGGTATTTATGATGGACCTGCTGTGCTCCTTGTGTGGCGACATTAGGCATTTACGAGCTTTTATGACTCAGCTGTGTTCTAAGCAACATGAAAAAAAGATGCATAATATCAAAGAGGAAATGATAGTGACATTTTATGAGATTTTTTGAGATTTGATCTTTCATGTCAAAGAGACTTAAATGTTATTAAATAAAAAATTATATGTTTAGTTTGATCATTCTATGGTCATATTTTTGAGTGCACATCTACATTTAGAGATTTGGAGGGTAAATGTGCATTTCATATTTTCTCCACGTGCAATTTTAGATTCTTAACCTCGCAGAATTTCAAAAAAGCACCTTGCAGCCTGTCACAGGCAGAGTAGCTGTTAAAACCAGTTGAAGCTAGTGCTTCAGCAGGATAGTCTGCCGTTTCTGCGCTTGGCCTGCACCACATTATGTGCTATTCTTACAGCTGAAACCCACAATGGCTAAAACTCGGTCAAATGAACAGCGGGTAGGTCACAGAGGCAGAGCAAAAGAAAAAAAATCGAGAGAGAGAAATCCACAACAACAAAGGCAAGAGCCGAATACTTGTTAACGAATGATGTGTAGGCGCTGCAGCTGCAGGCAGGTACGGAGGTCCATTGGGGACAAACAGTGCAGGCTGCTGAGATGGATTGCATGGGAGCGCTGGACCCCCTGCAGCCACACAAACACCATTCGGAGCTGAAATGCTCTAATTTACTCTATACATGCCTATTCTAAACTGCTGGGCTTTTTCTTGTTAGCAGGAAATAAAGGTCAAGTGACTACGCCCTGGCTTTCTAAGACTCTTGTGCACAGTGAAAGGTCCTGTGCAAAAAAAACAAAAAAAAAAACAACCCCCCCCCCAAAAAAACAAACAAAAAAAACAAGCAAACAACTACTAAACTAAAAATGGCCAAAATGAAGAAAAGAGAAAAGGAAGGAGGTATGAATCTAACCGGAATCTTTTTCATGTCTCAACAGAGTGAATGGCCTGAATGTAAAAAGTTAATTACGGGCACATGCCCGGCTTTTTTCGCTCGCCTCACTGTGGCATTGTCAGGCCGAGGTATGCGGCTCTATGGGGTCTGCGGTCCACACAAAGGAGCTGGGAAAGAGAGTGTTGCGGAGAGGCCCCTTGGCTGAGCTCTCGGCATGGAACACTGTACAATTAGCCAGCCCCTGCGTTCTGCCGGCTTATAATTATCAGTGCTTGCCTTAATTGACTCCCTTAGCCTGCTGCAGAGGGACACCCCCCCCACACACCCCCTTTGCCCCCCCCCACCCCATACCCCCTTCCCCCTGCTCGACGCAGGCCGCCGAGTGCCACGCCGGGCTCTCCAAAGTCATTTAGAAAAGCGCTCATATTTTCGACACAAAAAAGGGGGAACATTTGGTGAGAGAGAATTCATCATCAGGTGTCTAGAGGTTTTCCTTAATAGAAAAGCTGAGTCCCACTGAGTGCGCTCCGTGTAGCGGCCAGCCACGCATGCTCAGGACCAGCAAGCCGCCATTCGCAGCGGGCCACAAGACATTAGCATAATTTTATATAACACAGCTACCCGCACTGGAAATTTAATACATCTCAGCAAATACGAGACAGGCGTTTTGCATAATTTTTTTTCCTCATTCTCCACCTTGTCCTCTCTCTCTCTCTCTCTCTCTCTCTCTCTCTCTCTCTCTCTCTCTCTCTCTCTCTCTCTCTCTCTCTCCCTCTCCCCCTTCTATCCCTCTGTCCTCGCTCCGTGTCTCTCTCTTGTCTCGTCTTCGTCTTGGCTCTCTCTCGCTGCCACTCTGCCTTTGCCCCCCGCCCCTCACACCCCCCACCACCACCACCCCCTCGACACAACCACCCCTCTCTCCTCGCCCCATGGTGCTGCTCTCACTAGGAGAGGGGAAGTTCATTACCTCAGCTAAATCAGAATTAGTCCCTTCATTTTGACGGGGCGAACTTCATTAGAAAGGCCCTTCCTTAATCCAGCAGGGAGAACTGATGAATCTACATGGGGGCAATAATTTGCTTCACACAGCACATTCAGCCACTTCCTCCACACTGTTTCCCCCCTTTCCTTTTCTCTGTCTATCTGGTTTTATGCACTTATGGTTACATTTTTATTAGATCTACAGGAAAAAAAACCCAGAGAAAGGAAAACACCTGCATATAATTAACTAATGGCAGCAGAAAGGGTGTAAAGAATGAGTTATGCTGTTTGGAATGTCCCGTCTCCCCAACAGGCTTCAGGGCCTCTGGAGCAGCCGTAGCTGACTTGGCCGACACTCAAACACAGACTGAGTGAGCACGGCCGACAGGAGGCTGGGATTGAGGCAGCCATTCTGGATGATTTTACAATGATTATGTTCTAGCGGACACTGAAATCTTTCCTGTGGATGTGGTCACGGCATGGGAGAATCAAAATACAGACATCAGGACAAATGGTTTCCAATAATGAAAGTCGCACATCCTTTGGTTTTCGGGTGGGTTTCTTCCTTCCCCCCACCCCCGTTTTCTACAGCAAAAGCTACACAGCACACAGTTTTGCGAGGCTCTCTAAAGAGACAGAGCTTCGGCGGTTGTCCAGATCCTTAGAACAAACTGGAGAGAGGAGATGTGAATCAGGACAGACAGCCCCTGACTGCCATACCACAGCGCCTGGTGTCAAACAGATGTGCAGCTTGGCAGCTACGCTCCCCAGAAAACAGAGAGCCCGCGGATTCCAGGGTGGCGCTGAGTCGTGCTGCCCTCCCTCCTCTCACTACCCCCCCCTCCTCCCTCGTCCCCCAACAGTCCCAACTCCCCCACACTGTGCCCCCGCAGTCTCCCTCCCTCATCACCTCCACGCAGGGGGCCCCTGACTGGTAATCTCGTCCCTCGAATGTGAAATCTCCGACAGCGATGCCCCGCGCTTTTACCCCCTACCTCTGCGGCTGATGGGTAAATTGGAATGGCGCTCCCTGCTGGCGCCGAGAGCTCTGAACAGACAGCAGTACACACATGCTGAGGCACCCCTCACATGCTCTGTCTAATATAGTGGACATGCACACTCTCTCCAAGCTGCAATATCCATGCACGGACACACATCCACGCGCAGACGCACACATGGGAGCAACGTCCGCAAAAGCTTCAGGTAAATCGCAGCCTCGGAAACAGACTCGCACACACACGCACTCACTCACACACACGCACACTTTCAGATGAAAGGTAAGTGTTCCATGCATGATCTGCTCGCTCTCATCTGCATAAAGATTGAATATATGATAAATAAACAGATACTCGGAACTGAGTCAATATGTGTTCACATTTAAATGCGTATCATCTGGAACAGCTCGGCTTGGGTCCTCCAGTAAAAGCTACAATTGACTTCTTTTGCCATAGTTGTGATTATGTGTGTGTTTCGTTGAGAACACACAGAGCTTAAAAAAAAAGATAATAAAGCTCAAAGGCAGATCCGCAGCATGTATGGTTTAATAAGTACAACCAACTGAGTGTTTTTTAATAAGCATGCTGTAAAACATTAATAAGAGGCTCTCTATTTTTTTATGTGGCTAGGAATCAGAGTAGCATTTCCCCGAGGGCTGCTTCGGTTGTACAAGGCTTCCACCACATCTATCTGTCTGTTTCTCTCCGCGGCCGCTGCTGTGAAGCGTGCGTGAACGGTCGAGTCCACCCTCAAATCGCAGGGACGTCCTGGAACAGTCAATGGGACCTGCAGGGGCTAAAGATCACTGCAGAAGAAGCCACAGAGGCCTTCCTGTCAAAGGCAGTGCTTTCAGGGGGCCAGGGGTGAGGGGAAGCCAGAGGGAGAGAGCCGGAGACATGACATACATTTCATTACACTTAAACCAACTGTGGGCTCAACTCCGAGCCCTGGATTTCCAATGGCGTCTCAAAGGATGGAGTAAGTGGAGGTATAAGAGAATGGTTTTTACAAAGAACACAATGGGTAGGTGGACAAAGGCAGGCAGCTGGACTAATTGCTTGGGGGCTTGTAGGAATATTTTTCTAAGTACTTCTGTTTAAAGCTCAATTTAATGGTGTACGTCACTCTGGTGAACATTAAATGCCTAAAATGTTAATCTTCTCACTCCAGCAGCAATTAGAAAGGATTTGATGATTAAGAGCTATATTTCAAAACTCTTACATTTATTATAATTGTATAATTATGTTTAGGATTTATCTCTTGATATTGAATGTTTTTTTTTTCTACAAGTACAGATGCTACTGCATATTATTACAGCTTTTGCGCTTGTCTATCTTCCTAAAGGTGAACGCGCCATCAAAAGAATCTCCGCTCCTCTCTTCCGTATGGTCGATTGATGGCTGTGTTTAATTCCTGCCCATAAACACAACCTTAGATGAGCCTGAGACGAGAGAGGAGAACAGTACTTATCCCAGACTTGCCCAGAGTGGTCTTTTCAGCGAACGCTCTCCTGGCCTCGCGCAGAGACTACTTGTCCATTAAGACTGTCAGAGGATGCTCTCAGAAATGAGAGGCCATATCTCTGGAGAGGCCTGCAGGGAGCGCGCACAGACGGGGCCGGGGTTAAAGGAGAGCGAGCTGGATGGGTGCAGCGCAGTGGCCAATCGTCACCGGGTTAAGGGAAACTGCAGCACAACTAAGCTGCGCAGTTTGGCGGCTTTCGGGATCCACGCGCTCTCCCGGCGACTCGCTGAAAAGACGCACGTGCCGTTATCATCGCTGCATTATGGAAAATATAATTTGCAGTCTAACCTACTTTGCGTTACAAAGAAATGTCTATTTAAAATTCCTTGGAGTATTATTAAAAGGGCTATAGAATTACAAAACACTATTATTATTGCACGCTTGGGGGGAGCCCTCGCTCATTAAGCTTCAAAGATGCCTTGGGTTTTGATTATTCTATCAGCTTCATTCTCTTATTATAGTGACAAACTTGTGCTATTTTGTTGCCAATCTCCTTCCAGCTGTCACATCGTTGGAAAGATCACAAAAACCTTCAAACGCACTTGTGATAAGTCTTCAAATTCACCAGACGTCGCTTGATTCCCCCATTGAATTTGCAGGATTAACTTGAGGAAGAAACGTCTCATATTTCTTAACTGGTTGCTACGGCTGACATCAGAGTGTATGAGATTCTAGCATACTGGTATTGTCCAGGGGAGGGAACCCTCACTCTAACCGTCAGCGCATCTCCAAGTGGGACAGAGATGATTAAAACACACCATGGCTGTGACTGACAGACTCCCCACCGCTACCCGAAGATGACATGTCTCCAAGTCACACAGAAAAGCAACTCCTCTAATTTTAACTCTGACTACAACACCGACCCCCTCTGTCAAAACCCACAAAAAAAAACAGCCATGCTGAGATTCTTAACTACAATAAAAGTGATAACAACTAAACAGAGAAATAAGTTTAAAAACAACAATAGGGAGGGTGGAGACAAAAGGGGTGAGAAGGCGCCATTTCCCTCTGGTGCACGCAAACAGCAGGAACCTGTGAGCTTGTGACAACACCTTCAAACATTTCTGTTACTTTCACAGAAATATCTGATGCTGATGCTCCAATGTGATGCTTCCGCAGCAGTCTCGTCCCAGCGCACGTTCGACTTGGCAAGTTCTTGGTTACCAAAGAGAAAAAAAAACACCCTCCTAGCGGACTGTGTTTGACATTTGTCATGACAGGAATACAGTGTGAGGAGAAAAGAAACGAGGAGTGAGAGGTGGGAGGGGAAGAGGAAAATAGAGGAGTGGCAGAGGGTGATAGATGTGTGAAATTGCACATGTGAAAAAAAAAAAAATCACCATTCTCTGGGTTTGCTGCAATTTTCTTTTTTTTTCATGATAAGGAGGACAGAGGGGGGTTTCCTGTTATTGTCACGTTGTGTGTTGCGAGCTCAGGGTCGCGTACTAAATGATTCACAGAAAACGGAATCTTTTACATTGGCGTCAGCAATTCAGCCGGGCGCCCTTGTGGGGGAATTCTTTTTGTGTGTTTTTATTGAAGTCTGCACTGAGCGCGCCCAAAAGCTCTGACAGGGGGCCCCCGAGGGCGCTTGTCTTCACCTCCAAATCATAAGATGGAGAGACGAAGCTCCCTCTGTGCTCTCAATTATACCCCTCAACACCCCCTCTCGCACACAGACTCGCAAGCCTGCCCTCCCCAGCCCCAAAAAAATAAAACAGAGGCAGAGAAGAAAAGCCTTCAGTAATACAGTCCCAGTGGAGGGCTCCACCATCGCTCTGTGCTGCTGGAACAGCTGACAGGCTCAATGCGGCGGGTCCGTTCCCTACGGTCTGTCAGAGTTGGTGCTACAGCATGACGGTTAGTACTTCTCATGGGATGTGCCTCCTTTGCTCACCCCTATGTGGCCCGCACATGACAGGCCCCTCCTCTGACCCATGGAAGCACCGTGGCTTTGCCCCAATTACTACTGCGGGTAGGTGGAAGCCTGGGTTACGTGCCCCCCCTCATGTCTCTTCACCTCAGCCCGTCTCCTCCCGGCGAGCGAGGGGACCCATCTGAGGCTGCTGGCACCTTCGGAGGAGGTGTCGTGGGGCGGCCGGCATAAAGAGGCAGAGGGAGGTGCGGGTGCTGCGAGAGGATTGGTGTAATTTGATCTGAGGGCACAGCTGCATAAACAGGGGTATTGAGGAATTTCTGTCTGCTTGATGGAATTGACTTTGTATGAATGGCCCCTCTTCCTCCCCCCCAAAATGGGCCATTTTCCACATGTCTCAATGAATATGACAACCTCTCCAGCAATATGAGCGCAATACTGGAACTGCAACATCAGCTACGGGCAGTCTTTTCTCGAGCCGTGAAAGTCTCCCTCTCTGGCTGGCTGTGCTAAAGACCTCATCCAAGTCCTGCTGCCTGACCTGTCAAAAGCAGCCCCATCCTCTCTAAAACGCCCAAACAAAATAAACCAACAACCGCTGGCAGGGTCAGAGGGCAGCTGCTCTGGGTGCCTGGACTCTGGCGGGCTCTCTGATTGGTGGAAAGGGCAGTGAGTAAAAGGGAATCTTTTCAAAGTGAAATCTCCAGCTGATGGCTTAGAGCTCCACACCCCACAGTTTGTTTCTCTCACTGCTGTCAGGAGTTTTGCCCGAGCCATTTGGAAGGATTAGAAAAAGTGGGGGAAGAAAAAAAAAAAAAACTCGACTGGGCAGAGCGTGAGTACTGGAGGGTCTGAGTGATGGCTCCAGGACCCCTTGGAGAGTGATAAACCTTTGACCTTGACAGCCCCCTGTGGTGACCCCTGACCTCTGGCTTTGTGCCACAGACTCGGTGAGACAGGTGCAGGCAGGAGAGTGACCACACCCCCACTGCCTAGGCAAAATCTGCCTCGTCTGATCGACCTATCCGGATGTAAGGCAAAAAAAATCTATCACCAAAACAGCGGTACAACAGCTGTTGTTACTGAGTAAATCAGTATTTGCATGGGAGGCATGCAAATGAAAGAAAAACCTGTCAGAAGTGCCGCAGAGCAAAAATGCAGTCACACTGTATTTAGTAAACCAACACTGCGAAATCAATATCAATAGATTATTATATGAAACAGCTTGGATGAAACAGCTAAAAGGGAAATGGGAGAGACAGGGAGAAACTCGGAGGCTCTAAATGGAGGCTGAGAGAGGCATTCGCTTTACAAATGGATTAAGTCCCATTTTTTAAAAAAAAGCACTTAGCGGAGTGATACAACGACAGGACGTTATGTGAGAAATACAAGTGTGGGTATTATTAAAATGGACGTGTGTGGAGGCACAGTGACACGTTACGCGGCCTCGTTTCCTGCTCCTCAGCGGGCGCTGGCTCCAAGGTCGTGCCGGTCCGCGCCAGTCTTTCTGCAGATCCATTTCCTCTCCCTCGGCACTTCCCTCATGTTGTTGGCCCAGTGATTCAGTGCCTTGCATTAAGAGCAATTCACCTGCCTCCGGCGTCCCAGCGGCACGGGTCCCCTGGGGAAACCAGGTGGAGCATAAAAAAGTTCCACATATGGTAAAGTCAAGCTGCTCGGAGGCTGCCGAGTGTCTGCTGTGGGGATAGAGGCTCCTAAAAGGCCCAGCTGGTACTTGGAAAAGGGCTTCTGCATTACTACACCTCAGTGTCTGTTTGGGCTCCCCTTTGGAAAGTGTTGGCCGGCGCACATGACCAGCCATTTTAGATTTCTCCCTCTACCCTGCCTCTTCCCTCGCTCCCTCCCGCCTTCCAACTGGTTCTGTATCCAATTGAACATTTGGTCCTCCACTGCTGGTTAATCAAATTCCTCCATCTGGCCCCCCTATCCCTGTGGAACACAAAAGGTGCAGCCTGAGCCCGGGTCCAAGTGCATATTGGGAGGGAGGAGGGGGATGGAGACAGGGACTGCCTACCTAACTTACACAGCGCAGTCAACTAGATCAGGTAGAGAGCACGAGGCCAGGCCTGATCGTTTTGGGCAAACAGGAACAGCTTGGGACTAAGTATCAGAGCCCTGCTGTTCATATAGTGCTCTGGGACGGCAGCGGGTTCATATGACAGTAGGAGGGTTTTATGAGCTAATACCTCCACATACACTGAAGAATACAGAATAGAGTGGAGCCTAAGCACTGCTGGAAGCCAGGCAGTGGCCCTGGCTCTGATGCTGTGTAGTCTCCGTGGCAGTAGAGGGCACTGCTTTTGAAAAACACTGCCCAGGAACAAAGGGGGCTAAAAGGAGGAGGAAGGGAATAAAGACATTTCTGTGAAAGCTGAAAATTTGCTTGTTGTCTTCTGACACCGCTTCCTCAAGTTCAAAGTAGCGGTATGTCGGTAACTAAGCGGCGTCTAAGCCCGTGCTCTGATCAAAAAGAGCTATCTTAAGATATCACACAAAGCCAGTAGTGATCTTTTAATCCCCTGGAGAGACTGAGCAGCCTTCACCAAATATCTCCCTTACTACATGTTTATTAGAAAAGTTAAACAGGATCTAAAAGTGCAGTCGCTCTCGCAAAAAAAAAAGCGCTCCCCTCGCAGCGGTGACACATCCAGCTGATCACATCTACTCCTCGCTCTGATTCAGCGGGAGGAACCTGAGGCGAGGTGAGGACGGGGACACAAATGGAGTCACAGATAGGGAAACACATGGCATCTCAAGTGCTACCTCTACCCGTCCATAATATCCATTGTATGATTTCTATTCATGTCCGACCATCCTATCCCCTGCCAGGTGGCAAAACATGTGTCAATAATTAAACTGCTTTTACATAACAGGATACAGGAACACAATGCAATTTGCTCCCCATATTTCATTGGGCCTTTATGAAAGCACATGAGAGAGTGTAATTAATCAAACCACTGGAATATGTGAACGGCAATTTCCACTTAATGGCACTTACAGGGATTGGGTCCCTTAAGCACCACGTTCTGTCTACCAAACGAGCGGGATTCATTTTCATCTTCATAGTTCAGACAATAAAACCTGGTGCGGATGTTAAACAACACCCACTGACATTAGGAAATCTGAACAACAACATCAGAGGGAGTCCATGTGGCCTGGTCTTGTGCTCTCCGGATGAAGCAAGTCAAACTAAGATTGCACTGATCCATGCGTGTGCACGGTTTTTGTGCTTGGACGACAGAAATTAATACCGCTTTTAATGATATTGCTTGACCTCAAACCTGAGTTCATAGTCTGTGTTCACCTAACCACAGGAGGCTAACCACCTCCCCACCAGGGACAGGAAGAGGATCATTCACTGCTTTTAGTGGCTTTTTGAGAGAAGATGGTCCTAGTCTAAATGGCACCCATGTCCCTAAAAGTGTTTCTCTCTCACCCACCTCTCTTTCTCTCTCCCTCTGCCTCTCCAAAGACTCCTCTAAGTGCAGCATCTTGTTTCAGTAATTCAGCCAGGGCAGAGACAGTGGAGAGAGGGAAGTAATCGATTTCTCTCTCATTTGGTTCCTCCTAGACTTGCTGCAAAGCCTCTTGGGGAGTACTGGACTATTGGACAGGACAATGTTATGGGAAAGAGTGTCATTGCGTTTAAGGTCATCGTTACACCAAGGTTTCATTTTGAGTGTATTTTTATTGGTGTATGGAACAAAGAAGACAAACAAACAACGCTACCGCCGTTTTCCGGGATGAAAGACATCAAGATACGCCCTCCCTTTTCATAAAGGGCCCGCCATCGTGAGTGATAGAGAGAAATATCATGCACTACGGCAACATGATCCACCGTCGAGATACACTCTGAAAACTGCTGCTTAAGTACCAAGCTTTTAGTAGGGTCCATAGGTAAACCTTGTGTCTATAAAAAGGCACCATTACTAAATAATTTAGAGGAAATGCCTTTACTGTATGATTACTATTTCGGCCTCATGCTTCATATCATCTTTCCAAAAGAAGAAATGAAGCTAAAAAAGCAGAGTGCAAAGAGAAAAAGTCAAATGACACGGAAGACGGGGCCTGGTTTCATGCCAACATCACACAGCCCACCATTTTGCTCTTCTACTCACTGCCACCAGAAACGTGTGTCGTCAATATGTATGACAATAACATGGCTATGCATGAAACATAAAGAGATCTATTGTAATTCATATGTGATTCCTTAAAACACCATGTAGAAAAATTGAATTCATGTTCATGTATTTGAGGTTATTGACCGCAATAAAGAGAACCAGGAGCCTGTCCCTTTAATTCTCCTGCCTTTGGCCTCATCAACAGGTTTGTGGTTGGGTTGGCCCCCGTCTCCAGTTTGCATTTGAGCCCTTTATGGTCACTAATCATTCATTCTGCGTTTCAACTTCAACGGCAGCCTTTTAAATTCTTAATAACAGTCAGTAACTCTCAGATTGAGCCCCCCATTCATTTACATCTGATTGAGATATTCCTGCGCAAACCAATTAAATATGCAATACAACTACCTGGAAATCTGGGCATGTATTATTTTCAAAATAGAGACCAATCTCGTGTGTCATTAAGAGCGCCTCAGCTGCAATACAAACAAGACAAATCTATCTATTGTTTATTACCTCCTCAGGCTTTCTACCCAGAGGGCAGAATAAGAGAGGGAGGGGCAGAGGTCAGCATAATTACCATTCACTCCCTCCTTTGAGTCAGACAGTGCTAAGACATGCATTGGCAAATTCCATGGCAGCATCGTATATCACATTACCATAAAGCCCCATAGAGCTAACCTTTGTTCAATTCCATTTGATTCTAAGAGAGGAAAACAGGCACACTGACAGCCTCATCCACCCTCAGTGTTTCATGAGTTCAGTTGTTTGTCTTTCAGTCTTGTGACTGCTCTTGCTAAAGATGTGCTATTCCAAAAATAAAGTGTCAGGGGACGTGGGGGATCATTGAATCATCCTGGGTAGAATATCACATCATCTGGAGAGCTTCAAGGTTCAGTCTCAAACTATGCCTGAGAAAAAAAAAAGACAGTTTGTCTTGGAAATAACGCTGTTAACAACAACACAAAGCAGCACTGTTTCGCTCCGAGCAACATGATATAAAATTCAATGATTATGCACTTCTATGGTTGCTTACATCCTGATTAACAATTGCTGTGATTTCTATATATATTTTCAGCGGCACTTAATACTGAGCCCCTGGTATTACAGATTTCACCTGGAAGCACTCTCCATTTTGGCTTCTGTTGACAAACAACAAAGCGCTAGCATTTGCAGCATCAGTACACTCTAATATACCAGCTGACTGAAAATGAGAGCACCAATGCTGTCAGAATGTGAAATACTGTTACTGAGCAGAGGAGGCTTAGTGGCGGCGTCTTCAGTCAGGTTTAAAACCGATGGCTTTGGCTCTCCGTGGCAATCTTTAGGCGGCGTGGAAGGACAAATGTTGTTACAGGGGATGAAAGAATTGTAAAGATGAGAAAGGGCAAACTGTGTGTCGACGCAAAGCGCGCGAGACGCACAGAGGACGCAGACGCAGACAATATAAATCAAAGAAATAAAAACACAGGAGTGGGCAAAGGCAACAAAAGCGAGACAGTGAAAAGGTAGAAAAGAGAAAGAAAGAATGAAAGAACGAAAGAAAGAAAGAAAGAGAGAGAAAGAAAAAGAGATCTGTGAATTTCCCCTTCCTCCCCTGAGACCTCCCTTGATGCCAAGCATTCATCATCCAGCCTCTAATATCAGTTATTCTGTGGCTCCTCTGCTTACAGCAGAATTAATTTCTGCTTTAATTACTCTCATCGGCGGAATGCTGATGAAGGAGAGGGACGAGGCATTCTGGGACTCGGGCCTCATTCCACCGCTTTAATTTGAATGAATTCCACCCGGAGACGCTGGCAAACAACTGGCAGCCGAGCCCCGGGAGCCACTCTGGGACTGCGCAGAAGAGCTGCAGCCACGGCCCCCACCAACCTAGCTACCTTGTGTGTGCGTGCCTCTGTGTGTGCATTTTCCGGCTTGTGTGTGCGTGCGTGCGCGTGTGCCTCTGTGTGTCTGTCTGTGTGTGTGTGTGTGCGCGCGTTACACGTCGATTGTGCGCGCCGGCTGAGCGCTGGAGTGAAAATGCAGGGAGAAAAGAACACACAAGGCGAGGTAAAGAGGAAAAAGAGGATTGATGGATGGAGTGATGAGAGTGTGTACAGTGTGTGAGCGTGTCGGCGTGCGGCTGTGCGAGCGCCTCGGAGCGCAGTGTGTGCATGTTCGCGTTCACATAAACGTAGTCATGGATGCAAGGTGAGGAAGTAGAAGGTGTACAGAAGCAAACAGTAAACGATTTCATACAGGGGGAGACAGTGAGAACAGATCCATATGGACACAAAACATATGAAATATGAACGGCATTACTGACTGCAGCCTGCTGTGTAGCACGGGTGTTAGTTTGAGAGCAAAAAATCATTAATAGTTAATTTGATTATTCCAGATATGGCACATCATGCTCCCCAACAAACCCTCAGCCCATGTATCATAGAAGAACAAGTAGTATGAGAAGGAAAAAAATAGGAAATGACTATGAATAGGAAAAGGCTGCATGTGTGAGATGGGCACGGTCCATGTTTGCATAATGAAAACAACTGCAGAAACAGTATAATATCACAGCAAGCCCAGCAGAGGAGCAGAGAGAGTGGCCGTAATTGACTTTTCTCCAAGCCAGCTTGGTAGTTACAGAATGTAACATATTGGATAAGGATTGTGATTGATTATGTGGGTCTGCCATACCGATTCGTTTGATTAAATGTAACCATGGGTTTCTTTTCCAAGCCCTAATGAAGCAGCAATTTGAAACTGAGAGACTGGAGGAAGCTGAGCCAGGCTGCCTTCAGCCCCCACGCCGTCTATCTGTGCGTCAATGAGGCTTCGAAAAACACGAGTGGCCACACAGCATCCTGCCATTACGTCTCTCCTCTAATTCGCCAAAAGCCCAAGTGTTTCAGATCCGATCAATTACATAAAACTAAACGACTTATTTACAAATTCTTTGTTGCCAGAAAGGCTATTTTTACCGTTAAACTGCTGAAATAGGAGCAAGAAAATTCAGAAAATTATTGTGCCGTGGATCCGCAGGAATTAACACTCATTTTCGTTACAGTCAAAATGTGTTGACATGGAATTCGAGTGAGGCGCTCAGAGTCGGAGTTCAGCTTTAAAAAACGCTTAAATTCTCCTTCACCGGCGGCCTTTAACTTCGCTCCACATAACACAATTCATCTCCTCCAATTTTATGTTCGGAGCCATCCCTCCTCCAGTTCAGCAGAGGGCAGGGAGGTAGGTAGGCGTGACCTCCACTAACCCTGAAACCTCTGGACAGGTGGGCGGTGGCCGACGCACACTGTCCGTTTTGGCAGCAGCTCTCTTCCCCTCCCCGGCAGGGAGCTCAGGCCATGATGAGCAGCTGGGTCGCAAACACTAAGCACATTAATATCTTCTTAATGATAATAATCATTATGGCATAAGCACCTTCCCCAAAGTGGGAAGGCTCGCAGAATGTGCCAGAGTAGCATCGTCGTTAAGGTAAAAAAAAACTGAGATGAAATGACTCTTTTAATGGGCAGCAACTTACAGCCACCAGGATAATGCAGACGCTAATGTAATAATGTGATAATGAGATACACCAAAGACATTAGGGAGACCAAAATCTCAATGAAAGCTCTGCAAATGAATAAAGAAAATTTGAAACCGAGGTTGACAGACTACATGACAATCCAGACGTTTCAGATACACATATATTTGAAGTAGCAGTGAATTTCCTAAGAGCGCCTCATGCTTTAAGGCCTGTCTGGAGTAAGAAGAGTTCGTCGCTACCTTGTCTCCCCGTGTCTTTGAATCCACAAAGTGCTACTTGCTCACAGCGTTTCCCATATACTCGCCTCATTTAATATAACTGTCAGTATTCACCTATCATAGGCCATTATCTGCCTCATCCGCGTTCATTATTGAAGCTAATGATCTGTTGTCCTCTCTGCTCCCCATTGAAGGAGGACTACATTAAAAGTCTCTTACTAACTTAATTAGTAATTATAAATGTTAAAGATTAATCAGAGAGTGAGTGGCTTAAGGTTTACGTCTCTAGGCGGTGCTGGGACAAATGGAGAGACAAAGAGGCCATGTCGCTTCAGTGTTCACACTCCACTGTCACGCTGGAAATGAAAGCAGACGTATGAAAAGAGTGCAAGTGTGTGACCGCTTTACCTTTAATCAATGTCACGTGAGCCATTTCTTTCACCACGTCGAACGCACAGACGCGGAATGAAATGCGACAAAATATGATTTCAAATTCCCAGAGGTCAAAAACTCTGTGAGATCTAGCGAGAGCGCTACAAGCCCTACCTTTATGATTCAACACTTCCAACCAAATATAAAATGTTGTTTCCTTTTTATAATCTACAAGCACTGTTGCGGTGGATGTAATGCTGTTACAGGAAGCAGCATTTAATATGGTAACCTATGATGCATGAAGTACTCACATTATCTCTTTCTAACAAGATGGAAATAGATCCCCTTAATTAAATCCTGGGTGTACACTAATTCCTTACTAAATCTGCACGTCTCTGACAATTCCACATCAGCAGCAGCGTGCACTCCAGTAAACATATAAGCACTGATATCAACATTAAACCTTAATAACTAATAAAGCTTTCATCCAGGGAGTTCCTGTGTGATTTCCATTAATGTGGGGGGAATCGCCCAGGACCATCTCCCTGTTTTCCGGAGAATGTTGATGCTCAAGCCGGGGGGGTCGGTAAGGGTCGGTGCGGGAGGAAAACAAGGAGGAACTTAAGCTGTGCTGAGTTGTGGGGATGGAGATGCAAATTGCCTCGCTGCCTGAACTTCAGCCATATCTTTCACAGAAAGTGCTGCACTTTGATATGACCTGTATCTAAGTCAAAGGAGACGCGCACGGCTCAAAGTGAACCGAAGGAAGAGCAAATAACGTGCCGGAGCGACGACAAGCTACAAGATTTTTACAGTAAACAAAGCTGGGTATCCATTTCGCGGCTCTGCCCTCTCCCTTTTAGAGGAGAAATGGCGGTGCTTTGACTGTCGAGCAGGGAGTCCTATCACACAAGACACACAGAGTGGGGTGATGGCGGGGGGCTGGCCGGTGGCCCGCAGCACCTGAAACCTATTAGAGAGCTTTGGAACATTCCACAGGGTTCTTCCACTTTGGCCAGAGGGCATCGTAAAGGTCCTCACAGAGAGAGTAGACGCCGACAAACAGCCGGCAAGGTGAAACACTAAAGCTACAGTCTGAAGAAGAGGCTGACATCTGAGCACACGCAGTTTAGAGAGCGTAGACGATGGCGTCGTTGTTTGTGAGGGAAACATGTGGCGTCCACCGGATCCCTGACTTGTCTGTGGTCCCTGCTGGCGCGTAAAAAAATGCGGTACGAGTGCGACGATCACATTTTCTGCACCACGATTCACAAGGAGTTTGTCTTCATAAAAGGCCGCTATGATTAAAACATTTACTGCTGGCAAGCAGAGCAAAACTTTTATCAACTTTTTATCAAATGGTTTGCCATCTGGACTTAAAACAGTGGGGGCCCAATAGTGCGCTGACACTAAAAACAAACATGCATAAACACACACAAGCTGCTGCCAAATTTCTTGGAGATAGCCTTATCGTCTCCGCAATGTGTGTGCATATATGTGTTTTAGTGGTATCAAGGCCCATCTCTTTGGCTGGATCTGTGTCCATGCCTCCGTGTTATGCTCACTGGGTTTAGCTCTATGGGTGTCTGTGGCCTCTCCTCTGGCCGCCCGTGTCCATTTGCTCTGCGGGTATGGCAGGCCTGAGCTGACAGATGGCCGCCCCTCTCCATTCCGCTCCAGAGTAACACAGTAACTGGTTTTTCCTCCGCCGTTGACCTTGCCACAGCCAGCCAGCAATCCAGGCTGGCACTCCGCCTGTCGAACAGGAGGGTAATGAAGTCCAGCGCTGCTCACATGATTATTAAGGCTTTGACGCTGGGGGGCCTTTCAGAACCCTATCCCCCTCCCCTCTCCTCCCCTGCCTGCCATTCACACAGCCAAAGTTCGATGAGGATAGTCATTCGTTACATGGTACTTTGGAACTGGACTCCATAAAGAGAGCAAAAACTTTTTTTTTTCTGGGGACTGTTTAGTATTCTTAAACAAACCTCTCTAAGCCTGTGAGGCGTACTTAACTAACAATTTGGAGAACATCACTGAGACTCTTTCCTATTCAGTAGCAGGAGATGGCGACTGCTCTCCCAGCGTGTGTGTCATTCCAAAAACACACCAACTAAGAGCCACTACACCAAGTTAGATCACGTCTGTCACACGGCTATTGGTGCTGACAACCTCTAAAAGCAACACAGTTGAGTCGCGGCACTCCACTTCACTGCGTAATTCTCCCTTACCAGAGGCATCTCTAGGCACGCTTGGAACCCCGGTCCCATCAGGGCCAGGCTGGGATTTGAGAGGTGTAGGTTGCAGCTCTGACCTTTACTAAGGCAGGACTGTCTGTTTGCACTTCTCCCATAAGCCCCCCTCCGGTCAGACTGCTAAGCAACCCCATCAGACCAGGGGTGCGCGTGCACCTACGGCCTTGGTGACATCTCAGAGGCCATGGGGAGGGGGAGCAATGCAGAGGTTAATTCTGATCATCCAGTATTTATGGGCTTCACTTCAGAACAAGGGTTGGCATTAACACTCTAAAGGAGACATCCCCCTTGTATATCAATAAAACATATTCAGGAGCACAGGAGGAGCCTACCTTTATTCAGGTCGCCCAAGTGCTCAACAAGATTTACTCTAAAGTAACACTGGTGAATTCTTCATTAAAAGGTGGTTGGCTTTTCAGTCACAGGAAAAAGAAAAAAAAAGCTTAGAGATTCATCAAAATCTATATTGTATTTACTCTGTGTTATACGCTTTAGAATCATTACCTTGACAGATAAGTTCAGGTCAACCAATCAGTGGACGGAATTTGCCCGAAGTCACCATGGTGACACCAACCCAGCAATTGCAATGCAGTGAGGAGCAGCTAGTGTTCGCTCCGAGTTTGTACAAACAGGCTGTATGAACTGAGAGCATCAGATATTTTCTCACATGTTGGCCTAGTCTGTGAAGTGTGGGGAAATGTCAGGAAAATCAATAGATAAGGACCACATCAGACTGAGCTTGTCTGGCCTAGCAACAGAGCATCCCCATGGTGATGTCAATTACCTCTGCTTTACAACAAAAACACCGGGAAGAGCAAAACAGTCTCTGCAATGCTGTAAAACTTTTAATACAGTCTCCTGGTTACATTGGAGGAATTTGTAAGAAACTTCTTTTTTTTGTTTTCTGCCCAGACAGGTAGGTAACACAGCGAATGTGAGAATCTTATTGACAGCTGAATTTTTTTTTCTTTTTTTTTTTTTGCAGCTCACTCTGTTTTCTATTCTCCTCATGGACGCCACATTAGTCAGGGAGAGGTATAATGTAACGAGCAGTAAGGTGCGCATAATTGCATATTAGCAGCAACACACTTGGCTGCACGGGAGGTGACTGTGCTAACGAACAGAGAGGCGTTATTAATCACCAATTAATAAAAGCAGGCAGATATCACACTCGGTATAGGGCATGCATGGTTTCCTTTGTTTCCACTGCCTGGTCCAAGCCTGTTCTCTTATTTATTTCATAAGATTGATCCTGTTCCTGTGCCGTGTTGTCTATTGAGTTCTGACTCTGATCCAGCCCCCCAGGAGTCAAATGAGGAGTGTTTGGACATGTTTGTTAGCAGATTACATGTGTATGTGCTCTATGAATGAGTCCCAGAAACTGAGGGAACACCATCAGACACACCTCATCAAAGAGGATTAAGGAAAAAGAAACAAAGAATGAAAAATAACAGATTCTGTTTATGCACCAGGAGGGGGAAAAAAGCACTTAATGTTGTGGTAAATGTGTCGCCACCAGGGCCGAGACAGTGATGGAGACCGTGTAATCAGCATACACTGGCCAAGTTGCTCTAGGGGCCCAAGACAAGAGGATATGTGTCAAGGATAATTTGTGGCCCTTAGCAAGAAACAAAACGAGGCTTTGGGCTTCAAATACTGTTACAGTGCGCCTCCTGTCTGTTTACCCTCTAACAGCCAGCACAATATGTTTCGCCAGGTTGGAGCACGGCTTATATGAAAATGCGAGCGCTAGCGCTAGCGAGAGAGAAAATGGAGAGACGGTGGACTGAGAGAGGGGTAAAGGGGAACGAGAGAACAGAGAGGAGGAGGAGAAACTAGAGGAGAGCTAAAGGCCTCTCACTCGCTCTCCTCTCCAGCTCTGTAACGGCCCACAGTGCCTGCTTCACACAGAGCGGCCAGCTGTACAGCAAATGTGCCTTTCCCTCTCCGCCCCCGAACCTTTCCACCCCTCCAGTGCCCCCCTCTGCCTGGGCCGACCAGGCCACCGGCTCCTGTCTGTGAGAGGAGGCTCCTCCCTGACTTGGCTTCGAGCTCAGTGCTGTCACCAGCCCAAAAAATCTGCAGAGGTGACCCCAAAAACACTTTTTCCGAGATGTGGTTCGGTTTGTTTGTTTACAATTGTCCTTCTGAGCTCTGCCACCTTGGCACTAGCTGCTTGGAATGGACAGGAGTGAGATGAGAATTGGATTGAAAGCAGATACGACAGAAAAGCAAAAACCCTTTTCACCTTTAAAACCCTTTAAGACAGAGCCCGTGCTTCAAAACATGTCAGGGCTCTGAAAATCCACACAGAGACGTTTGAAACAGTGCGATAAATGGGCCAAACGTGCCCCCCGTGACGCTCCAAATGTCATAGTTTACAGTGGGGTCAAAGTGAAGCAATGGGGTGGCATGATGGCATGCTGATAAAACCAAACAGGCTTTTGTGTCAATGAAAGACCTTCAAAGGCAGTCTTAGAAAAGCAGACGACTGTGCAAAAGCGCTGTGATTTTTAAGTATATTTTCTGATGCAATTACTTACGATCAAGATGGCAAATTGAGCTGACGGACAGATTTGTTTGCTAATCTAAAAGAAAAATAGACATAAAAAGGTTTGATAGTGACTGCAGCAGCTGAAAGCTGTATAAATCTGTGTGTCTCTGGAGAAAAATCGGACACCCTCAATTCTGTAAGTGAGCCATGCCAAAAAAACTCAAACTAAAGAGTGGCCAGCTGTCTTCTGGCCTGCTATTAAATTGCTCCTTGGATGGTGGCGATATCATTTTTTTCTCCATAGGAGTATCACACCAGGTCCCCAAACAGAGCGACCAGCTGTACAGCAAATGTGTACTGATCCATCTGGGCCCTAGCAGGCTGCGGCCTCCATCTTAAAACACGTGGGGCCGTTCACAAGCTTGGCTTGGGCTGGCCTGCAGCACACCCTCCTGCACCCACGGCCACCTCCTTGCTTTCCATTTACCTTGATTATCATGGTAAATGTTGGGTGGCTGGGCACCGGAGCCGCGTGCTATGTTCAAACCGGGGCCGTCGTCATCTGAATGTAATATCCATGCATCAAAATGTGCTGGCAGTCACACAGAAGAGGAATTCACAAGCACTTAGCACTGATGGGAGGAGGAGCGGGTGGAGCACACTTGGTTTGGGGCAGACTATTGTATTACAAAGACAGCTAATATGGACTCGTACGGGTGAGACAGGTTCAGGTTTTGTTGTTCCATACACTTAGTACTATGGTTATGTCACGGCACATCACTATATATAGAGTTATCAGTGTGAACTGACACCATGGAGCGGGGCATGGATGAAAACAACACCCCTATGAATCCAGCGTCTGCTCCATTACCTACGCTAATAACGCTGACAGCTGAGCGGAGATGACCCCAGCCCCCTGTTTCCCCTCTCCTGTGCAGATGGCCATTAAAAGGAGAAAGTGTCCCTTTTTTCAGCAGAGAAGGTATTTAGAGCTTTTCCAAATGAGTATTTTTTCCCTGTGTTTTTGGCCCAAATTGGCTTGGCAGTGATCACAAGCTGGACTGAATTTAACCCCATTCAACAATGCGATGCAGCAAATCTTGCGAGCCCGTAGCAGAGATCAACGTTAGCGCTGTAACGCTGTGTTTTTCTGCGCATCGCATCAGTTCAACACTTTGTCTGTATTCTCTCTTTTATCTGATACTTATTCTTTGGTGTCTGCTTGTCTGACAAAATGTAGCCTCATCGAGATAACTTCATCTTTCTACCAGATTTTCAACCACGAAAACTATTTTGTTTTCTCCGCATTTTAGAGATCACAAACAGATGCATCGAACAGAAACCCTTTTGAGGAGTCTGATGAAACCCGTGATCATGTTGAATACAAAGCAATGGCATATCAGAGAAGTAAGACATCAGACAATAACCCAATCACCTATCCTCCTGTTATCTTAAGCTGTCTGAATTCCACTATTATGGGGAAACTGTGTGCTTGTGCGGCTGACAGACATAAAATAACCAGTAGGGGGGTTTGTTTTCTACCCTCCCAGTGTGCTCCGTGCCTGCCTTTGCAAGAGAAAGGACTAATGCTGGCATGGTACTGTATTAGGCACCCCCAGTAGAATAGTGGGTGAGCAGATCGCAAAGATGAATACAAAATACACACCTACACACTCTCAGCTCGTCTCTCTCCTTTGCAAATACACCGAAGCATCAAAATCACAAATCACATGCTTCTGATTGTTTATGCACAAACAGTGGGTCCCTGATAGAATTGCCTACCGGTCCTGATAGAATTGCCCACCGTGTTTAAATTCACCTGCGCCTAGAAGCGTGTCCCAAACAGAGAGGCGGTTTGGTTCCAGATCAATGAGTCTCTCTCCCACTGAAGACAACAGATAATGCAGTGTAATGAAAGAGCCGCCAAACGAGCTGAATAAATGAATGAATAAAGGAACGTGAGACCGGAATTCAGACGCCTACTTACTGCAGGCAAGAAAACCTGTTTTCCAATTGTCTGTTCTCTACAAATTATTCTGCCTGCATACAAATGACAGCCAAAAGTAAAGACGTTTTGTGGAGGTTAGTCTTACATCGGCACTCTTTGTTTAGGAATCGTGTGAAAGAGGATGAGGAATTTTGAATAATTTTTTGTCGTACACAGTAATAAAAACAAATATCCATTTTTTCAGTTGATTTGACGTCAATAAATGCAGAGAGGATGAAAGTATTTTACCAAATGTATTCAGATCTCAGTCATCTGAACAGACTACTTAACTGAAGAGACACAAAAACCAAACAAACAAAATAATGTGCAGTGGCAGTGTGGAGATTTGTCAAAAACTGTGGAATAGTCTCGTGAATTTTAGGCAGTTTGAATAAGATAGTATTAAATTATTTCAATAATCTGTATGTTCCACTACTTCAAACTACCTTCATACAGAGTGGTTTGAAGTGGAGAGATTTTGCTCCACAAGCATGCACACATACTATATTATACCATTCACATGCATGGGGAAATGAGGACAATGGGTTTATAAATGCACAACACTGGGGATGCAATAGATGGTCAAAATATTAAAATAATTCCACCTATTTGGTGATGTGATCCAGATACTTGTGAGCCTGAATGAGACAGGGTCAAATATTTTATTACATATATCACACCAGTCTGTGATTCATCTTTAAAAATATGAGATTTTCTGAAATCTATTTCAAATTATCAAATACTTTTTGAGAAACTGAATTGAATTTTCACTAAATGTTTTGATGATGGTCACACAGAATAATTTCTTCTAACATTGAATCACACACCCTTAAAGCCACATTGATTAAATCTATTCTACATTGCAAAAATACTTTGGAAAATGTAGAAAAAATATATTTACATAGATATTACACAAGCCCTGTATTTTATGACTTTGTTCCAGGAGTGCAACAGAGACCATAATGAATGAATCAAAAAGAGTTATCTCCTACCCAGCATGTGGTTGGCCACATGAACCTGGATGTCCCATTCACTGTAGAACACCATCTGACATTTGATGCACTGGTATGTCTTCTTCTGCAAATAAAACCAAATAAAAAGAGGAGAGACAGCTTTGAATACAAAAACATTATAAACTAGAAATGACTCTGTTTTACCAATTTCAAAGAGCAATACTAAGCAATTTGTGGACCTCGGCATGTTTTATGAACTATCTGAACCACATTGAGTACATTAAATTAAAAATACCTCTTCGGTCTGTGAGGGACTGGCTCTCGGCATGGGCGACACCTGCGGGGTCTTGAGCTGGCCGCTGTTGCTGTCCCCAACCTGTTCCCGGTGCACAGTCTGGACGTGGTTTTGCAATTCTGCTTCAGACTCAAACTTGACATTGCAGCTGGAGCATCGTGTCTTGGCGGCAGATGACGAGGATGTGGAGGAAGATGAAGAGGATGAAGAGACGGCTTTTCCTTTCCCATCCCCGGGGCTGAGGCTCTCTCCCTGCACCCACGGCGCTGTAGTTGTTGCTGGAGTGGTGGCTCCGCAGTGTGGCTGCTGTTGCCGTCCTCCATTGACTGTTGGGCTGGAGCTCTTGGAGCCAGCTGCTGTCACACAGGACGCACAGAGTCCATAAGGCAGTCCATTGATGTCCAGTTTCACCAGATCCTGCCTGGACCGGAAGTCTTTCAGACAAGAGGCGCACTTGAAAGTTTTTTGGACATGATGTTGCTGCTGGTTCTGAGAGTTGACATTGTTGCGGCCCATTGTTTGGTTGCCGGACATAGTTCCTGTCTTTTGCATGTGGAAGGTACCGTGGATCTTGAGCTCCAGCGTGGAGGTGACTGTCTGCATGCACACGACGCAGCGGAAACCTGTCAGGGAGTTCCTCAGGTCAGGGTGCATCTGGCAATGCTCCAGGAAGTCCTCCTCACTCTGCAATGGCATCTTACAAATGCGGCAGCTGCCTGTGTCCAGACTCTTGCTATGGGTGACCTTGTGCTCAGTCAGGGTGAGCAAGGAGGGGAAGCGCTCCCCACAGATGGGACACATGTAGTGTTTGACAGGCCCAAGGTGGGTCTGCATATGTTCCCTCAGCCCGGCCTCAGAGAAGAAGGTGCGGGAGCAGACATTGCACTTGTGGTTGCCCTTGATCATCTCAGCTTTCCGTTTTACCATGGCACTCTCACCAGGGCGTATATTGTGGTCCCTCAACTGGTGGTTGGTGAGGAGTGACTCCATGGTGTAAGATGCCCCACAGATGTCACACCCATACATGGGCTCTGCGGTGTCCACCTCTTCCTCGCTTCCATCATGGCTGTTCTGTGACTCCACCACAGAACCACCAGCCGGCCCTGGACCATGGCTGTTAGTGAGGAGACCTTGGAGCTCAGCATCTTCTTTAGGTTGCCCTTCTCCAGCACTTATGGTGGACCCATTGGCACCGCAGTTCTGTGCCTTTCCGTCAAACACACAGTGTTTCTCTCTCAAGTGCTTCTCCAAAAGGACAATGGCATGGAAGGCCTTGCTGCAAAAGCGGCAGTTATACTTCTTGCTGTGGGTGGTGATGTGGCATTGCAGCTCCACCTCCGTACCAAAGGACTCACCACAGAAGATGCAGCGGTGGGCACGGCCCTGATTTTCCAGATGGCTGTGTTTGACGTGAAGCTGTAGGTCTGTCTCGTGCCGAAAGTCCCAGTTGCAGGAAGTGCAACGGTATACCTTTTTCTCGTTACTGTGCTTTACAGCCAGGTGTAGCTGGGTTGACACTTTTGAATCAAAAACCTCCTGACACAGAGTGCAGCGAAAGAATACAAAGGTATGCATGTCAAGGAGGTGCTTCTGCAAGTCATCCACTGAGGTGAACTGCTTGTCACAACTCTCGCAGATGTAATACGTGGAGGTAATAGTAAAGTGAATCGTCACATGCTTCAGCAGGGACTCTTGGTTGGGAAACTCTTTGTTGCACTGTGGGCAGGTGAGTTGAGGCTGCAGACCATCCAGATGTGTTTTTAGGTGAGTCTGGAAAAGGTCTAAGTTGGTGTACTTGGCCCCACACTGGTTACATATGAACTCACTGGTATTGCGTGAGCTTCCTTGTTTCAGCAAGGCAGTTTGTTCCACAGATATTGGAGAAGAGGGGCTGAGAGTGCGCAGGGATTTCTTGCCATTGTTGATGTAGTTCAGTGCCAGTGGAATGTTCTTGTGATTCTCCTTGATGTGCTTGTTCAGCTTCAGAACACTGTTGAATATGGGGGAGTTGGTGCAGTATGAGCAGGAGTACACCTCTACTATTGACTCCTTGGGAGTTACAGCCAAGGGGGAGTCAAAGCGCAGGCTTCCCCCATCACAGTGAGTCTGACGAACGTGCTCTTCCAAGGTAGCCTCTGTCAAGAACCCCATGAAGCACTGGGGGCAAAAGAAGGCATTGCTCTCCTTAGCCACGGGACTAGGGAAGCCATGGGAGCAGCGGATGTGTTCCTGGAGGGCATTGAGGTCACTCAATACTTCGGGGCAGAAGTTGCACTGAAGGAGGGCATCAGGCAAGCTGACTAACAGAGCAGCGTGGTCTTCTGCATTGTGGACCTGCTTGAGATGCTCGTTAAGGTTTAGTAAGGACGGCAGAACCTCCAAACAAAACTGGCAAGTATGAGCTTGCTCTGGCTTGTCCAGGTGCATGGTTCGCAGGTGGATTTGAAGCACAGCCAAACTGGAGAATACTTGCTTGTTGCAGTAGATGCAACTGTAGGAGACTTTGGGCTGTTTAGAGGAACGTCCTCCCATGTCCGACGTGTTCTGAGCAGCCCTCTTTCTCCTTCCCCTCGTCTTGGGCACGGGTGGTGCTGTCTCCACCATGGTTGAGCTGTCGACTGAGAGGTTGGAGTCAGGAGTGGTGCTAGAGACAGAGGTGTAGCCCACAGTCAGCAGCGAGGGGCTGTTGCTGTGGTTACTAGATTCAGGGAGCTGGTGGATGTCCATGTGAGCATAGAGGTCTTCAACAGACACAAAGTGCTCGGAGCAGATAGCACAGGTATGACCCTTCCTGTCTCGGCTATGGGCCTGGTCAATGTGAGTCAGCAGGGTGCCCTCATCACTGAAGGGCTCATGGCAGTAGATGCACTGCAGGGTGGCACCCAAACCTCCATCCTCGGACGGAGAACACTCCGGGTGGCACTCCGCAATGTGCCTCTGGAGGTCTTCTGGGACATCAAAGCCCTCCTCGCAACGGCTGCATTTGCGGGTTTCTTTCAGCTTCCATTCGTCAGCTCTGGAGAGGCTTGAGCTGCTGCCATCTTTGCCCCTTTCGTGTACTTGCATGTGGCCGTGGAGAGAGCTGGAGGAGAGGAAGCCTCGGCGGCACACAGGGCACTTGTGGGGTTTGTTAGAGGCGTGAGTTTTCATGTGGATTTTGAGGTGATCACTGCGGGAGAAGGCAGAGTCACACTCACCACAGTGGTACTTCTTATCACCGGTGTGTAGCTTCACGTGTCTATCTCGGCTGCGCTTGTGCTTGAACAGGCGACTGCAAAACGTACAGCTGAAAGGGAGTTTGTCGCCGTGGCTTTGCTCGTGGCGCTTGAGGAAGCTTAAGCGACTGAAGGACTTGTCACAGAATTGGCATGGGTATGGCAGGCCAGGGCCCCCCTCCTCCTCTCCAAAATCATAGTCCTCGCAGTGTCCTGGAGAAGTCTGATCCTTACTGGAGGGAGACGATGCTGGCCAAGAACAAGATGGGTCATCCTCCAGATCAGCACCGTCTGGAGAAAAAGACAAAAAAAAAGAGGGAAAAGGAGAGAAAAGAGGGTATTAAGGGCATGTCAGGGGACCAGAGGCAGAGACTGAGTGAGAGAGATGATTTATATGACTGTATTAGAAACTCATTTGTCTCACTCCTTTGAATAGTAAAGGTGGGCCACTGTGGTGTTATTTGTCACAGTAATTATTAGGTTGTGCTGTAGGAATTTAGAATACCTTATAACTTGGAGATTTTTTTCTTTTGCAGAAACAATACCTCTCCTTAGGTGTTACCTAAAAAGTTAAATTTAAATATGCAATTTTAAGTATAATTAGGAGAGAGAATAAGTGGAAATACTTTTACTGCAATTAACCTTGTATGTGGCCATGTAATGGCTTAGCCCACTGTGACTCACAACACAATCTCTCTGACATTTAAAGGCAACACGAGACAATTTGTGTACTTTAGTATGTAAGCTCGGCATGAGGTAAATTAGAACATTTCTATTATTCCTGAACAATTACTTGAATATTTTTGAAAAAAAACAAGAGCCCTTGAAATGACCTTAAGACAAGAAGAAACAAAAAAACAGGGAAAAGCTGCTCTCAATAGTGAAAGAAAAGATTAAATGTGCAATTTAGACTACAGCTATGCATAGCCTTCAGGAGTCTTCCACTGCAGAACAGATGATTTTCATGAAACATAGGCCCTTCAGAACATTACTCAATAGATATCAGATTATAAAATATGCATTATTATCATATTTGTCTGTTTGGTCTGCACAAAGCCGTGGGGCAACCGATACTGGATGGATGAACGTGCCATGTGCTGATGCAGAGGAAAGCAAGGAGGGGACAGGGAAACGGATACAGGGGAAGACAACCAACTGGCTAACTGTCTCACTCAAGGACAAGCAGGTGCAGAAAATGACTAGGGAACACCATTTGTTTTACAATAACTTTAACATCTCCCTATTCAAATCGTCTATTTGCCGACATTCCTTTCTGATAGTTCACTGTACACTGATATGAATGGAAAACACAGAACACCACTTTCCACAAGTTCAAAAGGTTACAAGCCACTTCTTCCCGCTGCCGAATTCTAAGTGCTGTGAACTTCCTTACCTAAATAAAACAACGTAATCCCAACCCCTTCAAAAAAAAAAAAAACTGTGTCAAAAGGCCAACACTTGGAATGGGAAAAACAAGAGGAAACTGCAGAGATTTATGAGGGACGGAGGAAAAGCACAAGCTCTTTCCAGGATCCAACCTCTGTACTCCCCTTCAGCTGACAAATCTAAGTCTCTCTCTCTCTCTCTCTCTCTCTCCCCTTTTCTGTTGTTTTTGCTGGGAGATCTGCCCTTTGTCAGGATATCATGCCCTCTCTGAGCACTTACCCCCATCAGGCCTATCTTCAGGAAACAGATGGGGTCGGAGGCCATTCCCTTGCCCCTCCAAACTGCTGAAAGCGGCACATTGAGAGCCCACCTCCACACCGTGGCCCTCCCGGAAACCTCCCACCCCTGGCAAGGCGCCCACTCTGCACACACATCTCACTCAAGGAACAAACCTTGCTTGATTTACTTGCTTTATCTCTCGTACATGTCTGAATGTTTTCTCTCTCTCTCTCTCTCTCTCTGGTTTGAGGGAGGATGGGTGACTCAGTGCAATGCCCTCCTCCACAGAGGGGGCGGATCTGCCCTCTCTCATACTGCCTCCCAGGGTATAGGAGAAGAAGACAGTGCAAGAAGGATGACCCTAGTTGATGCCTTACAGTCAAACATATTGGCTTCGAGACAATAGTATAAAACAAACAAATAAATGGGCCTGTATACAAGGCTAAATTAAATTCTACTGTCTTAAATGAGGATGTCTTTGCCTTGAGACATTTTTAGGCTGCCAGGACAACCTCACTCCATTTTTGTGTTTGTTTGTTTACTTGATGTATTTATTTAGTGCCTTTTCTAAAATAACACACATACATATAATCGTGTCTGTGGGGGACATGTGGGAGATGTGGCTTGAGTTCAACTTGCACAGTGAATATGTGTAAATGGGCTGATAGTTACGTGGATATTAGGTCTGTGAAATATGACAGAAGCAGCACTAATATTGTGCAGCAACGTTATTAAATATTTCTATTATGCATTAGTATGTGTGCACCAAAACCCTGGTGAGAGCCATCAAAATGGCTGATTTAAAAAAAAAAGAGAGAGAGGAAAAAAATTCACATCTGTTTTGGGCATCTTGAGCTGAAACTGTGCATTTTGGGGACAATTATCCCACATAGTGAGACTTTCTAAAGTTACTCAGACTGAAAGCACACACAGGCACACACACACACAGGCACACACACACATACACATACTGCACACTTCTTCCCAGTAACAAACATATAGTCGCACAGACATACATGTACACAGAGTACACAGATACAAGCACAATGGCCGAAACAAGTGTGTGAACAACTGCAGATGAAAGAGCAATCTTCCTCAGGAGACCTCAAGAGGAAAGAGAGAGACTTGTTTTTTTCCTTCTTCACCCAGACAAGAAATGCCCAGGCCTCAGCAGCAGCCTGAGTAAATAAAAGAACGGGCCTTACTTCCCTGTCTCTCGGGCCGGGGGCCTGTGCACGCCAGCACTCTCTGTGCTGCTGCCAAAGGGGATGCTGGGGCCTGAAAAACTACACCCTGCAGCTGAAGGGCTGTCTTTGTTGGTCTGCCAAGGCCTTCCTGAGCATCCTCCAGCCAACAGCCTGTCACGTCCTGGGAGGAAGACCTCCATCTTAAGGCCGGTCCCTCTCTGGGAGTTCTGTCCCTACCCCCTCCCTCTTTCTCTTTTAAATGTCTCCTATATGGAACAAAACAACCTCATTTGGAGTGCTTCTATAGGGAATGGCATAAAATTGTGCCACAGCCATATTTATTAGTAAGATAAGCTCCAACACATGGCAACTTTTCTTTTTTTCAAGAATTCAACAAAATGCACAGCCTGTCAAGTCAAAGGATTTAATATAATGTGAGGATAATAAAGACATCAGAAACAGCCCAGCACAAATTAGCGCGTCTTTGTTCTTGTATAGCACAAGTAACCACTAAAAATTCCCCCTTCACACGCAGGTCTCAGTTTCCTCTAAGCCAGCCTGAAGTACTCTTTGTGCGCCACTTCCTCTATGTTCATTTATAGCACATTTTCCCAGAGTAAATACCCCTGTTCAAATAAGAGCCTTACCACTCAGAACAGGTAAGTATGCCGTTTACGAACACAGCAGCTTAGCTGAAAAACCCCTGAAGACTGTTTTGATTTATGCAATTAATGTATTTGAGAATTAGCGCGATATATAAATATATTTTCAGGAGAGCAAGTCATTAATTTTCCTGATGACACCGTTTCCCCTCAGACTCCAATACATATGGTGGCAAATATTGTCTCTAAATTTCAAACGCATAATTTGGGAAGAGTTATTACATTTGAATTCTTTGTTAGAAGACACCGCTCCTTCACAGTACGAGCTGAGCACAAGATCAGAGGGAAGGAAACATGATTTTTGGAATTCTTCACATATATTCCAACTGTGTGCTCCACAGTGTAATTATACATATTCAAATCCAGTAAAAATCTCCCTTTGTTGCAAAAGTGTGCAATATTTATCTAAGGGTGTTTGGTAGATAGAACCATTTCTGTGATAATGTTATGAGAAAAGCCTTTAAAAAAAATGAAAGAGTAAAACTGACCTTGGGGCTTCTTCTCCTTTTTTTTTCATCTAGCAGTGTAAATACTCTAAAAAAAAACCTTAAAACAGAAATGGCTTACTGCCAAAATACCACAGAAATCTAAAGGCGCTGAGCTCAGCAAAGGTATTCTGTTTCTCTCAAGCTAAGACACACATCTGTCTTGCCAAATTCCAGCTTCAAATGGAAAGAGTTAGACATACCACCAAATCACCATAATGTACCACAAAAATGGCAGAATTTCCATCATAGCTGAGTTAGGGCGAGAGTGTGGCTGCTTCACATGTTCCTCGATGTTTTTATTTCACTTGGGCTAAAATAATAACGCTCATCCTTACCCCGATCAGATTTTTTTTGTACTGTGCAGCTCTTTGTAAACCAGATTTACAGCAACACTGTTTATCCGAAAGAGAATTTGGGCTCCCTCTTAAACACAGTTCTCACTATTTATCTTTATTTGACTATTATTGAGTCTCTTTCTCACAACATCACACAAAGTTTCAGACATAAAGGACATTCAATACAATCTAAAACAAACCACAAATCAGACAAGTGATGTGAGAAAAAGTGTAGAAGTTGTACACTAAACTAAACTAAACAGGCCTTTGTGATTCCATTGTTTCTGCCCAGTAATACACCCGCCCAAACCCTTTCAGGGACCATGGTTTGGGAATAACTTGCTGCTGGCACCCGGACCTTCATGTCTGAGGGGTCCTGGAAGCGGTTCAAGATGGCTTATCTCTGCCTGACAGCAACAGAGTACATCTCTTGTATTTAGGAAGCCAAACTCTTATCCAGGTCCAGGACCTTATCTTATCAGAAAAGTGTTTCACTATCAGTCATCTGTGGCTTCTATAGCGAGATAGACTTTGTTCAAAAGCCATTCTAGTGAAGCAAAGCACGGCCATGCTTTCACGCGCCAAACCTTATCTTCTTGTGTGTTGTACCAGAGATCTGTACGTAGTGGTTGTCATGAGAGATGTGTTTGTGTGAGAGTGTATTTGTGGCACATTGGGGATTGGGGATTCAATGAATAAACAAAAAGCTGACAACTTGTCTGATGTTACACCATGACCCCACTTCATATTCAGAGAGGGGATCTTTTTACAGTTACTGGGAAAAGTAGTGAGCCTGTCCCATGAGACAATGCATGTGTCATCTCAACGCTTTTCCTGTTCTGATGCCCAAATAGCAATGTGTGTCTGAACAACACACTATCATGTACAGCCCTGTTTGTGACACAACCACTTAAGATCTAATAGAGGAGGTGGCAAGAGAAATTTTTACATTAGCTAAATCTGCTGCTTTCTCCCAGACAGAGAGAGGGAGAAAGAGAGAGAAAGAGACAGAGACAGAGAAAGAGAGAGAGGGGTGGTCGATTTTTTTGGGACCAATTCCAGTCAGATGAACAAATCACTCAGTTGATGCAGGACTGAGAGCTCAGAGGACACAGAGCTATTGGAAGAGGCCCAGTGCTGGGCTTTACTCACAGTAGTCCTGCTACATCCCTGTTTTAAGACATCAAATCCAGTCAAAATGAAACACTGATAATTCCCAGTAGCTGTCAACAAAAGTGCCAGGTGGCTAGATGTGGCTTTTTGCACCATGCAGCTGATTAACACACACAAATGAGCACAAGTGGAGGTATTTAAAGGACCTGCAATCCACCAGCAGATCCTCAACCTCACACGCTGTACACAGAGTTGTCTGTGTGTGTGTGTTTTGTGAGCATGCTCAGCCTGTCTCTCTCTTCTTCTCTTTTTTTTTCTTAGCAAACACAATATGTTTTTTACACATCACTGAGAAATGTCAGGTCCCTGCCCCCCTTTGCTACAGATCAATCAAATCCACTATGCTACAGGATGGGAAGGAGGGGCTGTGCGGGACGAGCAGAGCAGCAGTGAACAAGGATGCTATCTTTTCCTGAATGACGTAGAAAAGCACCAGATGAAATAAGGACTCACTTCCCGGGGTTTTGCCAGCACTGTAGCTGTGAGTTCCTCCGGCCTAACAACATGCACGCAACACAGCGCTACACACTCTTGGAAGAGAAATGCAACCCTCCACCCCTAAACTGCAGTCAATGGGGATTTTTTCACACTGGGCCTGACACAAAGAGCTGGAACATCAAGCGCTGTCCTGACTCTGTGGTCTGGGTGTCCATTATTCTGGCCCTCATGGCTCTGTCTCTCAACCGTGGGGAAGCGGCAAACTGTCAACTACTTTGTCCACATTACCCACGTCCCCCAGCTCAGACAGGAGCACTTGGTCACTGTCCCAGAAATCACAGTGCCCCAGTGGCGTCCCAGGAAAGTTAGACAAATGGAAGGCCAGGAAAGGAAAAGTAGGGCGGCCAGTCATCCTTTACTGGGCTTTTTCTTTCCATGATAGTGAGACACAATGAAAAGTGGAATCCCATTACTTATCCCAGTGATGTGTTACACACCAACATCAACAAACTGAAACATATGTTTTTAATAATGGCAATCAAAATTAATAATTCTTAAGAATAATGTCAGGCCTCTCATATGAAGGAGGGTGTTTATGCTTTGTGTAGGATGTGTCCCATTTTTTTCTGTGTGAGAATTTGCATCATGTAACAATTCATAACTGGTGTTTGTACTGTAGAGACACACCAGATAACCTAGAACTAGAGAGTTAATACATCCATCTTGTTTTCCCTCCAGAAAAATGGCATCCTCTTACAATAAGGTCACTGAGGTCAGTAATGCACTTCAGCACACTATATTTATGCAACATATGGACAAGCAGGCCGTTAAAGATGTGGATTATAGAATTCAGAAACATAATCTGCATTTCCCTTAAACAAAGGCCGGAAATAAAAGCACTCGCTTATATAATTTGCAGGTCTTGTATCATTTTGTTTTGGCCCTGCTTGCCGGGAGCTGTTTGTTTCTCTGTGGGAGCAGCAAGTGTTAAAACGGAGAAGACCAGAGTCACAGAGAAACAGTTAACAAGAAATGAAATTGTCAGGACTTCTTTGTTTCGCCGCTTTTGAAATGAGCTGCTTTTCAAAAGGAGGAAAAGTGAATAGAGGAGAGAAGGAAAAAAAAAGTGAGCCATTTAATTACGCCGTTATTCAAGAAAGGTAAATTTAAAGCTCATAACAGATGATGATTCAGAGAGCAGTGGGTGGGCTCAAAGGCTAATGCTGATATTTTAACAATGCACTAAATTTCTTCTGATTTGAACTGTTTTAATTACTAAAAATATAAAGTGAATTACACTACGTCACCCGCAGTGTTTTTTTTTTTTAATAATGAACATTAACATAGATATGAACACTAATTCAAAACCGGATCTAAAGCCGGATCTAAGATGGTCTGAGCTGTTTTTAGGGGACGTGGGTGAAGCAGCTGGTGGCCACTGTGGTGTCATCTCCTGTCGGACGGGGCGGATGCTGTTGTGGAGAGGAAGGGACAGTTGACCACTTCAGGTAGACGGGAGCACAAACAGGAAGGAGGCTGTTCCTCGGGTCTTGGCGGGAGCGGCAGCCACAGTGAGCCTCCCAGGGGGAGAAGGGAGGATGACAATCTGTCCCCCAGCATGGCCCTTCACCGCCTGCCTCACTGCACTGGCTCTGAGGGAGTGCTGGGCCAGGCGGGACTGGGCTGGGCTGGGCTTCAATAGGCAGGGGAGTCTCTGTGTCTGCGTGTGTGTGTGTGTGTGTGTGTGAGAGAGAGCTGTTCCCTCAACACTGCGGCAGACCAGGCGCAGGACCCAGCGGACAGTCAGCTCGCCAGTCACTCAGTCAGCCACAGTGAGAGATGCTGCAGCGTTTTGCTCTACTCTGCTGCAACTCTATTCGCATTTCCTCGCCGTGCCCGGAGTTTACTTGGATGCTCTTTTATTTTCACCCCCCCCCACACACACACACACACGTACAAACACACACACACACACACACACACACCCTCTCCTTCAGCTCGTAGTCGCTCGCAGAAATGTGATTTATGTGATCGGTTCGGAGAAGAAAAAAAATTGTTGTGCGCACAGAAATATGCTGAGTTACTGTATGGGTTGCTTCATTAAAATAGGGTTTGCTCTGCAAGTTTCAAGAGGCACTATCCATTACTTAAAACCAAGCACAGCATACAGTGAATTCAGAAAATAGGGTCTAATTCTTTTTAATCAAAGTAGCTTGTAGTGACCCATAAAACTTGGGCTCGACTTCAACTGCAAAAATTATTTCTTTTTTTTTGGATAACTTGGAGGCACTTGGATCTACATTTCAGCACACTGGGAATTATTTTGTGGAAAAAGGGCACTCAGTCTGCCAAATGCCCATAAAAAACGTCTTACATCAACCCCCTTTTTTTTTCTCCCCTCTGCAGATGATGACAAAAATCACATGCATACGAAACAAACAAAAGTGAGCTGAGCCTGCGTTAGCTTTAGCATTAGCATTTATCAGTAAACCCTGACCCTGCCTCTTGACCCATGCCCTCCAGTTCCCCTGATTAATACACTCTGGCTCCATTTGATATCTCCTCAACGCCATCCCAGCTTGTCAGTGGTAAAACAACTGGAGACAGCCCAGGAGGGAGAAGAAAACATGCATCTTGGAGGGGCGAGCGGGAGGGGAAGAAAAACAAGCGTCAACTCAAGCAAGACGGTGTATTTTCATGCATCCCTGTCTTAAATGTCAAGATTTCTTAACCCTCAGTGACTGCAGTGCTGACACCTCTCCAAGGTTCAACAGAAACCGCATTCATTAATAATTAGCTGAGCTGTGAGGACAAGGAGTGAGACGGAGAACGAGAGAGCGAGCGAGGCGTCTAAAATTTAAACTTCTGTCCTTTCCCGAGAGGAACAAATTTCACTACAAGTTTTTTTTTTCCATTCTACTTCTTCATTTCTTGTTTTCCTCGTGTGTTGGCCAGAGTCCCGCAGGCGGCCCACGAACGAGCGATGCAGACGTCGCATCAGCCTTACTACTCCCTCCTCTCCTTAATCATGGCTCTAATACCCTCCAGATGAATAAACATCTTCATCCCCTCTCTGTTAAAGCCAGAAGGCTCCTCCACTCTTGAATCCAAGAAAGGCAGAAAGAAAGAAAGAGAGAGCGAAATGGAGAGTCGAAGAAGGAGCACGGGAAAGGAATGACAGATGGAAGGGTGGATCAATGTTGAAATGAACCAACAGCAAAGTAACAAAGCCACGGCAAGATTTTCTGGTTCTACCCATAATTCGTCTGATGTATTTCCCCCTTGACACAATTATCACAGTCCTCCTAATTATTTTTTTTTTTCCTTCGGAAACCGATTTCTGATGGCAGGCTGTGCTTTTTTTATGATCGTGTTTGTAAAGTGGTGGTTTTGCGGGCTGTTGTGCAACCTTGTCGCCTCAGACTGTGTCCACAGACTGCACAGGAAGGGGGAAGGGGGTGGAGAGGGAGGAGGTGGGGGAGGGAGGAGGTGAGGGAGGGGGGGGTGGAGGGTTGTCTCTGGAGAATGGGCAAGGCCCCAGACCAGCACTTCCCTGGCCCAGTAACTGTGCCAGAATACTCATGACATGTGTGTACAGTATGTGAGCGCAAATGGCAGACAGATTTAGGGGTTTGCTTTGTTTCTCCTTCCATTGTTTTCCGCTGGTATCTAGGCAGCTCATCTTCATATTTTAATGCTGGTAAGCATTACGAAAACACACACTGATGATAACACGCACACGTCTCGCCGAACGAAGCAGCTCCTTCGCTGCCCTCACCCTCATCTTCATTTGCAGAACAGGGCTGGAATATGAGGCCTGAATACAACCAGACAAATGACTACAGGGCATTTTACTTATTCATTCATCACTTCACATTGATTTATTCCTGTTTATCTATTTATCAGCTGAAAAAAAAGTTTCCCTTGGATTGTTTTGCTAAAAGTTTGCATGCTGGCATACTCTGTGAAAAACTTTCAAGGACACAGTAGAAAACCCCCTAAAAGAGATTATTTGGGTTCATCTCGCTCTTGAATGCCCTCCTCTCACTCTGGCACGTCAATGGATACTTCTCCTCTCCATATTTACATAGGCCCAGCACTCTTTGGCTTGGTAACCATTTACTTAGTTACACAGCACCACCTGGGAGGCTATTTATGTTTCTCTCAGGAGAGGAACTCAGTTTGACTGCCAACCAACACCCCCATATGAATTATCCTCCATTCAATACAAGTAAGTTTAGGAAAGAACTTAGATGCACAGTATGACTTTACCTCTGGAATCGGCCCGACAGTATTAAACGAATTAATCAAATATTAACGGTGAGTCATGTTTTAATAAAAAAGAAAAGAGCGCGGTATATTAAAGCTTCCTTTTTTTCTGTCGCTATAGTGACCATTTCTTAAATGTATCTCCCTATCTAGGAGTACGCAACTCTCCGGCAGTTATGAGGAGTTTTTCTTCTCATATGTGGTAATCTCATGTCTATCTGCACGTGCGGCTCACTGCGATGAACCCATTTCAAGGATCATCATTCGGGAGAGTGGTTGTAATAGTTCCCCAATATCAGTTATCACTGGCAGCACCATCCATATCAGCTAATTACTTTTCATCGGGCGGTTTTAGCCGGGAGGACATCAGCCTTTATCTGTATATGAAAAGAGAAGACATTACTATTATGCTATTACTGTGAAAGAGGTAGTGTTACTGTACCACTAATATAGAAACGACATACAATGAGATGGTAATAAAACCCTGCGCCATCTCTCCGGAGCCTATCTCAGTTGGCTACTTTAAATATCAAGAGAATATTACCAATAAGGTGACCTTTGATTACATTTGGCATGCAAATAAGTTGACGAGTCAGGGAGAGAGCGAGAGAAAGAGATGTTCTAAGATTACCATTAGAGTCTTGATGACACACACGCATTACACACAGAGCCTGACCCGCCTGGTAACAGGATCCATGCTGTTCTTTCTTTTTTTTTCTCCCTTTCTTTAACCAGCCTACATCCAGCACAAACACAGGAAGCCAATAGGTCAGAGCAGTGCATTCTCCCCTTCCTTAATTTGTATTTTCCTTGGCGTTCGTGGGTTAGTGAGGTGACTGTCATCTCCGTGGCTGTTCATTGTCTGAGGGAGGAGTTGGAGTTGGGGAATATAATCCCACGCACTATGCATACAGCAGGGAGGAAATATGGGCACAGAGTTGGTGCACGACCCCCTGGGTAATTTGTAAAACATGAGCCATGGCACCCGAGCACCATGCAGGAGCTCAGGTCAGGTGACTCAGTCACAGGTGCACCATGGGAGGATTTGTGGTGAGGAGGCGCACCTCCCACCACAGAGGCATGGTGGGCAACGCACACTTTTCTAAACATGGAAATCACCCGCGAGTCACCTCAGTCTTTATTTTTAGGAATGTGTGGAACACTTGAACATGCAGCAGAGGTGGCGGCCGGATATTTTTCACGAGCCATTTATTTGGATCATCAGGTATGCGTGTGCAGTTGGGGGCAGGAGGATAAAGATGTTCGCCCCTTTGTCCTATTTTGTGAAACGCTGTCACTCCTTTGCATGAATAGATCCCCGAGATACAGGGATGCTAGAAAATAAAAGTAAAATGTGTTTTATACATGCCTGAGTTCACACATGTGGCTTTAATAAGAAGTCTTGATTAAGATTCGGCAGACATAACACCCCGCATGCATGGGATGTGCTTTGCTAGGCCTCAGATAACCTTTATCCTATAGGGTTTAATTAATGTCAGCCAGTCTACTCTGCCTTTCAGAAGGAAACGACTTATTCCTCTGCCCTCATGAAGCCCAAATCCCTCTGTTTCACTGGTGAGGCCGGCTGCCTTGTTTATCCCAACTACAGGTACAGCTCCCTATTAAGGCCAGCACTTGTTACAGGGAAAAGGTTGAATTATTTACCAACAGTAGAGAGGGGGAAAGAAACAGAGAGCAAGGGGGAGAGAGAGAGAGAGAGAGAAAGAAAGAGAGAGAGCGAGAGAGAGAGGCATTTCATACATGGCATGAGATTTTTATGTTGTTGCTGGGGTTTTTTTGATCTGAACAAGGTAGGATTAATGATCCATGGACATTAGATACAGGTGTTGATTACCAAGGAAAAGGGCATTGTGGCATAGTGTAAGTGAAAAATAGGGCCATACAGAGAGATGGGATAATTACCCCCAAAACATTATGCATTAAATTTGATGAATAACACCCAGTGCTTACGATGTTGGTAGTTTTACGCATTTGGTCATGTGTAAACAGACGGGTGCGTTTTTGTTAAAGAGATACGGCGGGTGCTGCTGCGCTCTCTTCACCCAGGGCAAACTGTCTGCATTCTATCTGCATCTCAGACTCTCTGCACAATACAACAAAACATACAGAAAACAAAAGGGAGCACAGAGGGGGAGAACGAAGAGACAGACCAAACAATAAACTCAACCACAAGAGACAGAGTTTGACTTGGTGTGTGTGTGTGTGTGTGCGCGCGTGTGTGTGTGTGTTGTGTGTATCAAGGAGGGAGACAGAAAGCAAGAGAGAAGACTAGGGAGATGAAGACAAATGCAGAAGGGGAGAGAGACAGAGGGCGGCAGAGAAAACGAAAGACAGAGGGAGAAATCAAATTTGCAAGAACATAACAAAAAGCTGTATCTCCGACAAAAGAGAACACACAAGGGTATTTGTCTAGCTGTCTGCACCAGCAGGATCCTCTGAAAGTTTATTAAACTAGAACCCTTCAAGAGAAGGCAGAGAGTAGTAAACTATACTACTGGGGAGGAAAAGAGAGAGGGAGAGGGAATGGGAGTGGGGGGGGGGGGGTTAAAAAGAAAAAAAGCTAGCTTTTCAGCCTCTGTCTCTCAGAAATTCTTTTATTTCAGCCATGCATTAAGTAACCTCCCCACTGAGTTCTGCTCCCCTTCCTGGTGTGGATAAAGCCGTCCCTCGGGGGAGCCGCTGGTAATTTCCAGCTTCGCCAGAAACTCAGGTATTAGAAAAGACCGCTTGGGGACCTGCCACAATATACCTTCACAATTTCATACGCTCTGAAAAAGAGGGAGCCCCTCCCTTCCAGCCAACCCCCACCCTCCCAGTAAACCCCCTCGAGGGTCCCCAGTTCAAATTTCTGAAGTGCAGACAACGGGTGTATGTGTGGGGGGAGGGGAGGGTGGTGTTGGGGGGCCCGTGGGACCGAGCACCAGCAATAGAAAATCCACTGCATAGAGGAGAAAAAAGCATTTCCTCTCTGGTCTGGCAGGAGTGCCTTTTTTCCCCTGGCTCCCACCAGAGGCTTTTTACAAAACATGTGTTGCTGACATGTTGACAGATTGCTCAGTGAAGTGTTAGGCGCATGCACACGGCTGGCCATTTAGGGGGACATGGCTTCCTACCCAACATCCTCTACCTGAGGCACCATGTTTTATACATCATCCCCCAAAGAAAAAAAGGAAACAATAAAAGGTAAGGGAGTTGCTTCCTTTGTGAGGAAAGCAGAATATCAGAGAGCGGAGAGAGGGAGACTGCATACGACGCTGCCTGAGCTGAACTGCGGTGGTGATGGGGAGGAGCAGCGGAAGTGAGAATAAGGCAGGGAAATGGTTTCAGGCAGGAAAGACGAAGATAAAGTAGAGAGGTGGGGGGGATAGAGCTTGAGGATGCATGGTATGCTTATGTACAGCAGGTGAGCTTGTCAGACCAATAAGACAAGCAGACAGATCTCTTTGTCTTCCAGGGTTGGAGCAACCAATAGCAGGATGGAATCTGATCAAAGGCCAGCATCCACATCCAACTTTTGCTCCTATCAGGGTATCGACAGCACACGTCTTAATCGCCCTGCGGCTCTAAAAGTGCTGCCGTGGCAACAGGATGGAAATGGGGATCATAATGTATTCATGGTGCCGGCGACCTGGGGGCTGCGGAGCGCGCTCTCTGGGGACCGCACTTTACCCAGAGCCAGACGTGTCTGGGCAAAATCACTCCACACAAGACAGCAGCAGAATACTGAGGAGGCATGACAGGATGGAGGGAGGGTGGGAGGGAGGCAGAGGAAGAGAAAAGAGGGAGGCAGCAGAGAGAGCCACAGATAGAAATGGAAGATGATAACAGAAAATTTAGACGGAGAAGGGTTACGAGGTAAACAATGGCAGCCAGGAGGCGATGGAGTCCAGTGTAAAGAGAGGCGGAAAGGTTGTGTTACTCTGATGCTGAACTTCAAAATGCAAAGAAAAAAAAGACAAAAGATCTGAGGCTGGAGGAGGAAAAAAAACAGGATGTGATTGCTAGGAAGGGGCTTGCTGGGATGAGTGGCGCTACCTTGAGAAGCCTGATGCTGCTTGACCAGGTGGGTGGTTTGGCTGGGAAATAAATTGCAGAGGAAATTGGTCCAGATTATCAGGGCCACAAAGAGACATGGCCCTTTGGCCACAGGCAAGGATGGATAAATGGCTGGATGAGTAAATGAACAGAGGGATAGAGAGCGAGAAGATTGATGGCTGAGCAGATGGATGGTTCAGTTGGATTGAGAGTCCGGTTACCCACCACCCACCACCCCGCGCCCCCGTACCCACCCATCCCATCCTGAAAAATAAATGATTACATTGGAGATACATCTCGCCTTTTCCTGGCTGAATGTAATGTAATGCGCTGACCTGTTCCATCCTAATGATCTCCCCCTCCTCCTCATACCACACACAGACAGACACACATCTACATACACAATCTCAAACTGATACACACCTGCTCACATGTACAAACAAACAAACAAACACAAAGCTATAGCCTGACCTGCTTTTCCTCAACAGGAGGGCAGCTACAACAGGCACCATGCCAGGTAAACATCCTCAAGCCTTGTGCACTCACTGCAGAGGGTAAAGCTCAATGCTGGAAACACACTCTAAAATACAAGGAATAGTCAATTATGTTTAGCACTGGGAAGACATTCTTAGAATATATATTCCTCTTACATGGCCCTCCTGCTGTATTTAGAAATAAAAAATAAAAAAAAATACAACTTTTGCTGCATTTTATATCAAGGTTCCTCCTGAAACAGAAAGTCATAACACTCCTCCCCCCCAGAGGTGATGATTCAAATGCATTAAGTCTCTCAAAATGAGAGGATTCACCTGCACACTGCGGTGCGTCCTTCTGCACTAACTATCCTCCACACGTAGTACACCCTCAGGCATTCAACCTAGGGCCACAGACAACTCCCCTGTCTGTCTTCCCTCCTTCCCCGTAGCTGACAGGTTCTTCGACTGCTAAGCTCCAACACGGACCTCTGTGTTTGAGATGACTGTGCAGAACAATCAAGGGAGGGAAAGAAAGCGAGAGGAGGAATGGTGAAGTGCGGTGCGAGATGGAGTGCGGGTGAAGAAGAGGTAGAGAGAAACAAGGACATCAACAACGCGTTCTCTCAGAGAGATGACCCCTGGCCATCCCGAGGCATCTGGTTTATCTGGCTGTCTGGGTAAGCCACGCATACACCTAATGACTCCAGCCTGGTCCGTGTCCCATAGGTTTTTTTTATCCCGGATTACGGATGGGGAATGACAATGGGCTGGTAAACTACTGCGCCTCACGTCTAAGAGCTCATATCAGACAAGGAGTTCTCCATGATGAAAAGACTGGGGCGAGTTCAACGCAAGGTTCAAAGTTACTGAGAAGTTATGGTAATAGTTTCTGAATCTTATCGACAGCATGATGCAACATTTCCTTTCAAGAGATCTTCAGCACACGTTTAAGGCACCTATGATTCGAAACAGAGCACCATTTCTGTTTTGTATGCATCATGAATAGTATCTATAATCTTAAACTGAAGGTCAAATATACCCCTAACCCTCAGTTGTGGGTAATGTCGTGGGGCCAATATGAAGATACAGTTCGGACTCTCTTCTTTTTTTTTCCCTCATGTTGCATTGCCCTGCCGAACAGACCTCAATCTACTTCTGTGGTGGAGATTAGTAATCATCTAGGGTCTTCATATTGATGGCCAGGCTCAGCTTGTTTGCATATTTACTGGCCTCAGAGCCCAGTCGCCTGAGGTGAGAAGCAAATTACATTTCTGCTTACCCCCACGCGCACAACTCTAACACTCTTTCGATTTCTATCCCTCGTTTTCCCCTCCTTTTTTTTCCCTCCCCAACCTCGTTTCTCTTAACATGCTGATCAGTCATCTTGCGGTAAGCATCCTTGCCTGCCCTGGTTGCATCCGAATAGCAGTCTCATTTGGCTAACATCATCACAGCGTAATCTTGTTGGAGAGAGCAATCAGTTTACTTTGGAATTAGGTATTCCGTTGGCGGGCCCAGAGAGAGGGAAGGCTCACAGGGTTTAAAGGATGCAAACGAAAGCATGCTCTCCAGAATACAGTCTAGAGCCTGATTGGGTGATAACAACCCACACAGGCTCCATGTGAGAGTAATGAATGGCCAATGGGAGGCCTGAATAATAATGCAATTGGATTAAAATCCAATCACACGACGGTTTTGTCTGTTGACTTTGTTTGTGGGGTATGTTCTACAAACCAAGTTCATGATGAGAAAGATGCATCATGCTTTGACTGGGGGCACATAATGTCCTAATATAAAGATTACCACTCTGTTTACTACAGCCCAATCTCTCTTGACTGTCAGTCAGTCCAGCAGGATTTTGTTGATCTGATTTTAGTGTACATGCGTGGCATATACAATGAGCTTGACAACACGATGAAGACACGAACTTACACGCGCTCTTAAACCGGTGTCTTATTTAGAGACGTGAATGAGGGTACCACAGGTGGTGAGTTTCTATTTAATCAGGGGTTTTAATGTCTTGGTTTATCACAGAGACATGCACCAAGCTGGCACGCTCTGCAGTCTTCCGCAGAATCCCAGCCACTCGTCAGGAGGCCATCTCTTCAGAGAGGCCCTCTGATCAAATCGATTGACTCCTCCAGAATGATCGATCAGCCAGGCAGGTTGGAGGTGGAATAGATTAGGTGACCTTTACATTCTCAGCAGTGCTGCGGTGGGGGGGGGGGCTCCCCCCATGCCACACTGTCCACTGCTCTTAACATTAAGAGGACACCTCTGTATTACCTGACAGCATGACGTTACTGTCAAACCATTACATTCTGCACCGTCGCACAATGTTCCCTCCACCAGAGCCTTGTCCGGCTGGTGGCCTCGGAGGCCTTAAACGACACCCATCCTGCCCATAAAACTGAATTTATGAACCCACCTTCCAGTCCGAAAATGGCAATTAGCACTAAGGAACAAATGTGTTACTTCATATGATATTTGAGAATCCCTGTCCTTGTGGGTGGCTGCACTCCCCGTATCCTGAAGGAGTGGCTGTTCCACAGAGCCCCATAGCAGCCCCCACCCAAACACTACCCCCTGGCCAACAAAAACAACCCAGGGGAGGGGCAGAGGAGAGGGGGAAATGTTGAGTCGGTGATAGTGTAGCCCCAAAGTTCCTAAACCACAGTGGCTAAGCAGGATGCCGTCACAGCTGGCTCCGCTCCTTCCTGTGGGCCCGCTCCACGGAGCTCAGCCTGCTGGGAGACATAAACCTGTCGGACTGGTCACTCTTTCCACCGCCCTCCATCTCCCTCCTTCCTTTCCTCCCATTACTGGCGAATTTGGCAAAAGCCATCTAAGGAAAAGGCCCTTTGGGGATCAATGTGCAGTACATTTCCATGCAGACATAAGCAGAAATCCTATGACCTTTTCATTAGGGAGTATTAACGTGATTCAAAAGTCTGTCCGTGTTTCTTTTTAGGTATCTGTGAAAGAGGCACATGTTGACTGGCTGAACTTTTCTTTGTCTCCAAGCCACGTTACATTGTGCCGACTCCTGGTGTAAATCATCTGAGGGAAGCATGCAACTGAATAGCTATTTGGCATTTGATATGCTAATAAAGACTGTTAATTACATACTGAGTGTTTGTTCATGTTACACACTTTGCACAACTGTTTGTAAAATCAAAGCTGGTGCAGGTGAACGCTCATTTGCCACATGACACAGCAGGCACCTGTTAAAATGACATCTGATCAAAGGAAATCGGATTACTATGAACAAAGCATGAGAAAGTCTAGCATGGTGAGAGAACATTGCATTTTTATCGTGAACATTGTACCATTTAAAATGAAATGATACAGATGGACTAAACCTCGCACACCTAGCCACGCTATGCAGTGAGGTGAGCAACCGCAACATTTCACGTAGCATTTGTTCGAAAACCGAGGACAGAATGTCCAGAAAGTTTTTTTTAAAATATATTTTTGCCTTTTCTTTGTGCCTAGTTAGGTTTCTCTGTATCTGCTTCATCATTATTCCGGTGAGCAGTCCCACGTTTGAAAGAGAAAAAAGAAAATCATTTGAATTCTGGGGACCCAGAGGAGAGCGAGCAAAACCCAGAGGTAAGATCCAAGCTCGCTCTCCGTGCCCTTCCGTTGGCTGCCTACCTGGTAAACATCTCCACAAGCTCCTTGCTTTCAAAACACGTCAACCGGTGCCTATGTACTTTCGACTGGCCGGCCAAGCAGGAATTGAGACTTTATTTGTTTTTTACCTTTTCCTGTCTCTCTTCCGAGCCACCGCACATAACCTGTCTGGCATTAATGATGTTGTTAATAAAATGCGGCTGGTCTGTGGGTGGATTTGCCTGGCAGGCCTGGTGCCTGTCCTTCTCAGAGATAAGCCCACTGCTGGCCTTATCTACCTCCCACAGCCCCACCCAGCAGTGCTGTGCACTGGACACACAACCAGTCAACTCATCACTGGCTAATTACCACCTCTGACTGCCTTACAAAGCAGGCCTGGACTCACATCGCTGCTGCCGCTGCTGAGATTGATTCTCCCTTACCTCGGCTGTGTCTCTCTCCACTTCTTTGTCTTTTTCTACCCGCCCCTCTTTCCCGAAAAACTTCCCTTTTCTCCCTCTGTCCTTTCCATGTCTTAATACATTTCACTTGTCTCTCTGGGCTAGTTTGGTCCTCCTCTGGTGAGCCAACAGGCCGTTTTGAGGAATATGCACAGAGTTTTACAGCAGTATTTCCTACTATTTCCCAACTGTCACTGTGACGGGAATATGCATCAACTGCATGGTGGGTGGTCAGGTAAATCCAGCCGCCATTCCAGTGCACATTTCTGCATTTCAATAGGGCTAATGTCATTTATGTTATAGCATCTCAGTAAGGGCTTATGCCATTTGTGAGCCAGAGTCAGTTCGGTCTCATAGCTACAGCAGGGCAGCCGAAGTCACTTGTGCTACAGAGGGAGGGAGCGGTTTCTTTTATTCAATTGTTTTCCACTTCCACGAGCGTGTGCCAAGGGGGAGGAAAGCGCCGGCTTAACACGCTCTGCAATTCAACACGGCCAGACGCAGTCCTATTAAGATTTAATGTGCCATTCTTCTGCTTGTGCCGCTGAAAAAGACTTGCAGGCTGAAGAAGAGAGCGAACAAAGAGCAGGCAGAGCCAGGGCCAGGCAGGGATGAAGAGAGCAAGAGAAACCAAGACAACCACTCTACGGCCAGGTCTTTGTCACATGACTGAAGTCGGGGGGTTTCAAAGGCTTGCTATATAGCGGAGGGGGGAGATGACAACAGTGTTGTTGATATAGTGTTGTCTGCACGACAGTGCGGCGCAGGTCGAGGTGAGTACATGAGATTAGCTCGGTCCTGTCCACATGTCTTCCCTTGCTATTTTGGCTACCTACTTAAGAAAGAGGTCAACTGGATGAAGCCACAGCGTGTGTTTGGCCTCTTGGGCGATGAATTATGTGTCGTCTAAAATGCAAAGTGGAAGCACGCAGGTGCTGCGAGGGAGCATGTGTGCGCGTGTGCGCGTTAATACGTGTCTGGATGTGTGTGAGTGAGCGTCTGTGTGTGTGTGTGTGTGTTTGCATGCCTAAGCGGATGACTGATTGAGCAAACAAATACATGAGAGACAGAGTGTGTTAGGATGGAGGGGGATGTGTGTACGAGGGTTGCAGTGCTGCCCATTGTCATCTCTGCCTTGAGCACACAAATGCAGGCATGAAGCACAGGCTCCTCTATTCTTATTTTGATTGTTTTTCTGCAGAAAATGCAGCCCTAGTCTGACAAAGACCAATAAATACTTTATACAGTGCATAATGTGTGCTGTGTGAAGCACAAGGGAGAGAGAAAGAGGGCGTCCTCACGAGGGCATACGCTTTGAATTCCTAATGACACTCCTGTTAACGTTACTGGCGCTGCCGCACAGAGAGGAAACGCACAGGGATGCTGCGCCATGGAGTCAAACATCTACTTTAATACTCCCTTTCTTTCCCCTGCCTTTCTTTCACTGCCTACCTATTTCTCTTTCTCCCACAGACACACAGAATATTGCCCCCCACACAAACACATAGACACAGGAAAGACTCAAACCCAATTCTGAGAGCTCACTCTAGCATGAGGTCTCTTTTCAGTGGCTGCGTTGTGCCAGAAGTAGCTATTCTCCCCTGACCGCCTCTCCTCCTTTCAAAGCCTTGTAATCAGTGTGCTGCTCTTTGTACCAGGATGTCGCAAGACGCCCCGGCAAAAACACAGCAGAATTTCTGATGAACGGCAGTGGCTCAGAGTTCGGCTAATCAGGTCTTGCTCATGTCGCTTTCCTCTTATGTGAGCCCTTTTGAAGCAAATAAAGTCTTTGCAGTTTGGCACATTCTTCTTGGCAGCCACAAAGCAGCTGTTGGATCAATACACAAAGTTAGTTGAAAAAAAAAAGCGAGACCCAGTGCAACCAATAGGAGGCTGTTGGAAACAGTTAGTAGAAAACATGGACTGCCAGGAGCCTGTTCATAGTTGAGGGTATTACTGAATGTTTCCATGCTGCTGACCCAAAGACTTGATGTAAATGAATTCAAACACTTCAAACAAAACATTTTGTGGTTGGGAGTGGAAGGGAGAAAACATATATCAGCGGGTTTAAAAAAAATGTGTCTGGTTCCCCATCGCAAACACAGACTTCATATTAGAAATTTGTCTAAACTATTTCTATCATATTACCATGCACTGCATTGTGGGGGATCTTATTGTTTTTCACTGTGTATTAATATTTCATTTGTATTTTTCTCATAAATCTGAAATGTATTTTATTGAAGCTGAGTGCATTTTGCAATGTCTACAGGGAAGAAGAATGGGGAAATCTACATAATATAAATCCATATATGGCCCAGTTATCTCTCCCTCTTTCTCTGTTGCACCCTCTCTGATTGATTCCTTTATCTGAGGGAAGCAGAAGACATGCTCTGTTTGCTCGCACAGTGGCCGGCAGGAAAACAGAGAAAGACACTTATTAAAAAGGTCATCTCACAGAGGGTTAAAATAGCGGGGCACAGATCTCTCTAAGGGGAGCAGCCATGCCCCTCCTCTAGTGAAGGACACAAGAAAAGGTGTTGCTCAAGGGAGCTGGACCCGTAATGAAAGAATGGCCACCAGGCTGACAGCCCATGTGTGCACTGGGCTATTCAAATACCTTCAGAGACATGGAATTGGAGAAACGACAGCGAAAGGTTGTGCGGGAATGCAATCTACTGAATTAAACCCTGAGCTGGATGTGTTATTTTTATTTACAGTGTGGGCTAGCTAGTAAACACAAGCTGAAATGAGCTGAGGAGCAGGGTCTTGAAGGCATGTTTCCTTGCCTACAATTGCAATCTCATATCTGGCATACGAGCGTGTCGTGTGCCAACTGAGAACAAAAGTCAAACTACAGACTCTGTTTCTTTTTCTCTATGAAGGATCAGTAACAATACAAGGCTGCTCAGACAATGCAGTGAGACAGTGAGACAAAGCATTCGTGAAGTGTTTTTGGAAAGGCCTATGGAATAGCAGTGCCTTCAGCCTCCTGTCTCCTCCCCAGGGCAGCCTAAAGCCCTGTCGGCAGGATGCTGATCCCCACACGGAAACCTGATCCGCAGCCATCCTGGAGCCGGAGGGGGGACGGGGGAGCGCTCTCCCCCCGTGGAGCCCCTCCACTTCTGCTCCAGAGTTAAAGGGGTGCTCTGGGGGAACATTCCTGCAGCCCTGCCCCAGCCAGCCTCCACTCTCAACTCTCCAGAGGAGCATTCTTCCAGCCCTGCCCTAGCCTTCACTGGGCTCTCCTGGGGAGCATTCCTGAAGCCCTGCCCCAGCCCAAGACGGGCTCCCTGGGGACACATTCCTTCAGCACTCTCTCTCTCTCTTTCTCTCTCGCCATCTCCCTCCTTCTCCCTCGCTCCCTTTCTCAGACTCTCGCCTTCCTCCGCAGTCCAGCATTAGCGCGATCAATAGCACCGATCGCATCAGGGACACGAGGCAATCCATACCCATGCGCTCCCTTAGCGCACTGCAGTGGTCACGGCTTAAGTGCATGGAAAGGTGTTATACCTCTGCCAGACGGGGGGGAGACAATGGCCGCCATTGATCGCGGTGACATGTAACATCTTTCTCTTTCTCTCTGTCCATCGGGCGTGGTCCACATGCAGCTCGGATCTGTTTAGACTTTATTCTGCCTGTTTTGTCTCACTCCCGTTGTGGAACTTGTGCTTTACTGCAGAACGTGGAGGCAAAAATGTAAGGGAGGCCAGGATAAACAGGTGAGGTAGTGGGTGTACGTGTGCATGTCTGGCTCTGGAAATACACTGTAAAGGCTTGTGGGACATCAGCTGGGGGAGAAAAAGAGCCGTGTTCAGTCAGGGAAACGGCGAGCAAATCTCCATATGTGGATTGGTTCCAGTCAAGCGCTGCAATTTGTTTACCAAAAATAAAACATTTGAAATTGTAAAAATGGAGGGTTTAGCAGGTGCTGCTGGTTGATTAGAAAATGGTTCTAATAAAGGATCCATCTGTGAGTAGAGACTTGATGTAAGGCAGATTAATTGGTCATGGATGTCTACATAATGCCACATAGGAAATCTCCTCCCATATTTCAGCGAATACACAAACACACACACACACACACACACACACACACACACACACACACACACACATTCAAAGTACTTAGTATGCCATCTAGAAGTTTCTTTTCTCCCACTGTGTTTGAATACTAATAGAGTGTTTCTGCACAATCACAATACCCTAATGGCAATTAGATTCTTTTGTTTGGTTTCCACAGGGGCTCTTATCCAAACTGTGTTTTTTTTCATCATTGAGCAATTAAGAGTTATTTGTCCGTAAGATTGACATTTTTAAAAGCCAGCCTTAATTATAGGAAGAAAATGGCTGAGTCAGTCATGGCCACATTACAATGGCGCTCAACATAAAAGAGTTGAATCAAATACACATCTCTCTCACAGATGACACCCCTTTTTCCGAGAATACTGCGACACCGAACACCTACAATTAAAATATCTGTTTAATTCAATCAGCCCTACAGTAGGTTTCTGCTCACGCGCCGTTGCTGGCTTGATGGAACCGGGTGCCACATTGGGGAAAAAAAAGAAAAAAAAGGGTGACAGGAGGTTCTGCACTTAGTTCTCCTCCAACCAATAAATGCTTCTGTTGCATGACAGTCATGTGAAAGTGAACAGAACATTGATTTTCACACCTTTGGTCGACTGAGCGTCACTTTGGATTTGCACACACATGAGCACGCCAGCAGCACACATACATGTAAACAGGCGCGGTTGTGCGCGCAAAGGCACTTGCGCGATGAGCGCGCATGCACTTTGGCTTTAATTAACACCAACGGGGGCATGACAGAATGTGTGTACGCATGCCCACTAACAAACACAAGCTGTGGTTTGGGAGACTGGCTTACAAGTTAATGGAAAATCTTTGTAAAACTCATGGCATATCTACCCTATAATTTGTGGTTTGCTGATTGTGGGTTGCAAAATATGAAATCAAACTGTGCTTGAATGTAAACAGAACTGAGAGGACACTAAGTTTCTCTCGGACTGGCTTTGAAATGAGCCTCTGCATTACATTGGAAACGCCATCACTGCATTTTAGCCCGCTCGTGTTCCGATTGTGCACGAGATAAAGAGAGACGACGCCTGAGCCCAAACATTGGGAAATGTGTGTCAGATGGTGTTTCTCAAAGCAAGGCCCCATCAGGGCGTGTAAAGGAGGACAGCAAAACCAGGAGAAGCACATGGAAACCTTCAGTTCACATCATTAGTTCTGTCTGCCACCTTGTCAGGGTATTTATAGCGCTATTCATCCATCAACAGGTCAATGACACAGTCTGCCAATGGCATCCTTCTCTTTCAGTCCCACCACGTATTACTACTGCAGCTCGCTAGCACTGGGACCGGCTGAGGGACTTTCCTGGAGCAAGGATCTGTTTCCAGTTGGTGGTCTGGTTGCTGTGGGACCTCGGAGCAGCATGCTACACTCTAGCGAAATGTTAGAATTAGTATAGTGCTGTATAAAATGTTACACTGAAACAGGCAAGGACACAATGCACATACTATAAATACACAGTGTGTAGCCTACAGTGATCTATTGTGAGGACACATGGAGGCCTATTTGCATGTCACGTGTGAAGATATTGATATCCAGCAGATAATGTGTGCGAGGCCTGTGTGCGTGTGTGCGGCTGGATATCTACCAAGGAGGCTGGTAGTCTGGTGTTGCGCTCCCCTTGGTGCGGTGTACTAACACTCATAGTGTGGCATATTCTCTGGTGAAGGGATGGAGCGAGAGAGGGAGTGGGAGAAGAGCTGAGTGGCAGAGTGGAGGGGAGGCTCGGTGGGCTGAACGTTGTTTACCTGTCAGCTGGCATTGATTAATCTTGTGTTCGGTGAGATCGCTCAGCGACTCGAACACCTGCCGGCAGCTGTCGCAGCTGTGCAGCGCGGGCTCCTCGTCCTCCTCCTCTCCCTCCTCTCCTTCCTCTGGAGAGACCAGTCTCTTCCTCAGACGCCCGGTCTCACCATCCTCCGCCGCCCTCTCGAGGGCGCACTCTGGATCTGCCGAGCCACAGGAAATGACAGCGCCACATAGTCAGAGGGGTGACCCGCACTGCGAGGCACTACAGCTTCCTCTGGGTGACAATAAAATGGATTTCTAGACTCTGGATTTAATAAAAACAATAATAAAAGCTGTAATAAAAATGCAGGTTCAATTTGGGCCTCTGTAACTCAACCACTCATGCCATAACAAAAGTGTTGGGCAGGTGAGGGTGAGAGATATACAGGCACACACAGACAAGGTGGCACAATGCTCACACGCACAAATCTAACACACATGCACACACACACACACAGATACACACACATGCACACACTTCTGTTATTAGAAATGGTTTTACGTTGTGTTTGCCCTGCTTCACCCAAGCAAAACTTCAGTATATGAAACTAGACTGATGGGAATATGTGTAGTTAATAAATCCTGGATTGCAGTTTTGGCTCGACCAAAGAAATATGAAATTCCACCAGCGAGTGCCGAGTTGCATCAGTCAGCGTCTGTCCAAGGAGACAGACCTCGCCATAATATCCAGACATCTAGGCCAGAGCCGTGGATGTATGGCGCGTTAGCACAGTAAGACACACAAAACTGAGATTGGTGTGTGTTAGGCTGTCGTCACGACACACTTCCCTAAATTATTCAGCCTTGCTCGCAGGCAGCCGCGGGTCGCGCACATCAATATTCTTCAATCCATCTGCAGTTTTGTCTCTTGTTGGCTTTGTGCTGCAGCAGTGCCAGGGGTGGGCGACTGACTACCCCGAACCCGGACTAGGAATCATCTTTCAAAAAGCGGCTGCCTAATGTGAAGCGGCTCACGTGATGCTAAAATATTCGGACGACAAATCAAGCCTTGCACCGCTCACTCGGAGCCAACCATAAACATCTTTGCTCTGGAGCGCGCTACGGCGAATCGAGCTTGCAACGGCATCTTATAAATAGGCAGCATGGCCTGCAGCCCTCTCGCTTCCCTGCTGTGGCCATTACACTTCACAATAAGACTGATTAAAAAGCCATACTTACAATCAAACACTGGCGTCACCCCGGTTAAGGCTTTGTAGGGGAGAAGAGCCTTTGCACTTCACTGGCAGCCATTTTAAGCAAGTGTTCCTCAGCTTGTCCTAAAACTCCGGAGGGGAGCGTTAGGAGGAAGGCTGTTTTATTTTTTTTTTCCGCCTAGCACACAGTTAACAGTGCCTGAGGACAAAGGAGTGTGTGGCATCGATGCGTGCAGGTGTGGGTGTATATGTACAGCCTATACCCAGCACATACACATGGGCGGCCATTTTAAGTCTTCCTACTGTAGGGTGCTCTGTGTAATTCCTGGAGGAAAGACGTTCCAGAACTCATCAAGGCCACCCAGGATTTTTCCTTTCCCCCTCTTGCGCCAAGTATTGATGTAACATCACACCCTCTATTGTCCTTCCCTCTTGGCGACTGAGGCTCTCGGAACATGCCCTCTAAAAATATCAGCACTGTGGTCCCTGGTGGGACCATGCAGAACAGAACAGAAGGTGTTTCAAGAAAATGAAAATCCCAACCCAATCCTCACAGATGCAGGCCTTTCTTGCTCTGGGGGAAACACTTCTGACTGAGGCCAAAAGCCACACAATATAGACTTATGATTCATCCACACACACACACACACGCACACAGGCACAGAATTCACAATATGCACTGAAATGTGAACATTTCTTCTTTTTTTTCACAGGGTGCCTGTGGAGGAGGTTAAGACTCCAATATTTTTTTTTTCCATGGGCCTTTATGAATCATTAATTTCTCTAATATTATAGCTGGGTCCTGTCAGAGAAAACAACTGATGGCTACATTTAGGTATTTTATGTTTTAACTGAAATAAAAAATAACGTGCCTCAGTTCAGATCGCAGTTTCCCCCTTATTCCGTTGTGCATGCTCTGTTCACATTCTCACGTTGTTTCAAGGGCAATGGATCTATGATCCTGACCCGAGGAAGCAAAAAAGACATTAAAACCCAAAGAGGTTTATGCATGTGTGAGTTTGAGTTTCGCTCCTTTGTTTTCGCTTGTTTCGAGGGACAGGATTCAGCTGGAACTTCCAGCGAATCCAAGCTGGGTCAGCGCTCTCTGGTCAAGCTGAGTGACCTCTGATGCACCACTGTGATGTGGGGCTGGAAGTGTAAACTGCTACATGTTTGGGGGAGAAGGGGTTGCTGGGGGGAGCGGTGGGGTGGGGATGGGGGGGGGGGGCCCTTGACACGGCAAGGTCACGTCCAACCCTGGGATTAAAGAGCCACGTCAATACCGAGGTTCCTCTGCCTCTGGGCCTCATACAGTAATCCATCAGATCAGGACATCCTCTGCTACCGGTCTCTACAGGCTGGACAGCCGATCAATACCAGCACGCTTGGAAATCCTGACAATCACATGTGGAATATGAGGGGGAAGATGTGTGGCACGCGGAGAATTTTTCATCGGGCCTCACGCCCCTGTTAATTTTGTTAATCAGCCTGACAATGCTGATACAGAAGGTAAAGACAAGAGGGAAGCTGTGCCGGCTGCTGATCCATATTCTGATAAGGTCAGCTCGAAGCAAGATGATCGCAGCTCGGACTTAGAAATTATTCACACGGGGGATATAATGAAGATCCGACTGAAAGATTTTTAAGGATGAATTTTCGCTCTTCGCGCCACTAAAAGCACATTAGTACTGTACTAATAAAAAGTAGCCATCTGAATTGTGATTGACATCTTTAGAGCCGTGTAATATCTGTCTGAGTCCGAGTCCATCCATCACGCACACTCTTGTCTCTTAAGGCACCAAGTGACATTTATCATGCCACAACTTTCATCTTGTGAGGTGAAGAGTCCCCTGGACCCCCCACCCTTATATTATTGAATATTTCTGCTCTTAAATATTTATAACCTTTTAATTGATATTCTTTTCTCTGCTCCATTAGCCCCACCAGGGACCCCTGGTCCCTAGCAGTGAAGCCTACACTCGTCCCCCCACTGTCTGGCCCACACACTGAGACAGGTGGAGACACTGACCATGGGGAGAGGAGGAAGGGCATGGACGCACAGGAATATTTAAAAAAGGGGGGAAAAAATGGTGGCAAAGTGAAGAACGTGGCCATGCCTAAGAGTGAAAAGTTAACTCTCTCCATGAACCCTGCTTTTAACCTCACTAGAGATTTTGCGTCTAACACCAGCTTCAAGATTAAATAAAATATCGAGTGCCTAGAACATGGAAAAGTTGTTGTTGGGTACAAAGTCATGTTTGAAATGCAACACGTGATGGATGTCAGTGTCTTATACCCAAATTCATTCAAATGTGGCCCCAAAACACTCAGCGCGAAAAGTGCGAAATCACTGAGGGCTATGTTCTTCCTTGCCTGTAGATACAGTGTGTCTAGCTCCATCAGGGCTTCGCCCGACTCTTTCTCTGAGCAATAAAAAGACCTTGGTGTCGAAAACATCATTACCAGCTCACCCATCTCCTCATTTCCCCCCCCATCATTTCCCAGAGATCCTGATCCTATGATGCCCCCTCCCCTGCAACCCACCCTACAACCACCCACCCCCAAGTTCGAATTAAGAATTTATTTTAACCAGCGAGCAGCTTCTGTCGACACATGTCGGCGGGACTGATCAAAGGTGAGTGCGCTCCTTTATCAGAGTGAGGGAGGCTGTCAGAAATAGGAGGACATTAAGATTGAATAACCTTCACACGGTTGCCGGCACCTCATTATTTAAAAATCTAAAACTTTTGCCGAGCACTCGCCATATATAGGTCACGCTACATTCTAATGCCACATGTGCCTCCGAGTGTATCCTCCTCTGTGTGGATGGGATTTGGGGCTCTCCACTTAGACCGTCACATCCACTGATCCCCCATCATTAAAGAACGTCATGATCCGACGACGAGGCTGTGAGCTTGACACTTGCCAGATTGTTAACGATCGTCGAGAATTTGCATGGGGTTGGGGGGTGGTCTGTGTTCATATGGTCGGCGCATGCAATTTGATTTATCTGAACCGAGTCCCCCAGATTCATATTAAGAACTAATTGCGGTTTAATATTTTGATGCATGATGCATTGAAATTTGAAAGTAGATTAGCAGAGGTGTTTGTCAAAAGACATCGCCTGCAAAACGCTAAACGCATCACAAACTCAAAGTGGTGAGAAAACGTTCCCCCACCTTGATATATGTTACAGTGAAGCAAAAGGAAAAAAAACATGCAGTACATTTATGAAAATTTTATGATGCATGCTGGGATAAAGATAAGAGTGGCGCACGGAGAGGAAAGGTGCAAAACAATTATAGGACGAGTGAGAATGAACACGGAGAGCACAACATGAAGGAGGCAGCGCATGTAATCACAGGTACACACACACACACACACACACACACACCGACGACTTCAACCACCATTAAAATCTCTGCACCAAAAAAAGACGAGAGCACACAAAGAAGAATGGAAATCAAAGAAGTTGAACGAGAAACAACATTTGAACACACCAAATGCTCCCTTTCTCTCTCCCACCCTGTCTCACTCGCGCTCTCACAGGGAGTGATAATATTGAACGGAGCGCCTTGCTATGCCATTAGTGCAGTAAAACATCAAAGGAAATGAATAATAGAGAATATGATTTTCTGAAGTGGTGGAGTGAAAGAGTCCTTTCCTCTTCTTGCTGTAGCGAGCCCTGCAGTACATTGATCTGTGGGCAGCCTCAGCCTCAGCCTCAGCCTCAGCCTGAGCCTGAGCCTCAGCCGGAGCCGAGTCTCAGACGCCGCACCACTACCGCTGCACTACTTCTCCGCGGCGGCACCTTGCCACCCAGACACCCACGTCAGATCACTACAACCCTTCTGTTTGCCTCAGTCCACTCCACTTTTGACGGGGCTGACACCCTTGTCCGAGAGAGAGAGAGAGAGAGAGAGAGAGAGAGAGAGATAGAGAGAGAGAGGAAAAAAAAGAGTGCATCTGACATGGCCGAGAGCAAAAAAAAAAGAAAGAAAGGAAAAAGAAAGGGATGTATATATAAGAGAGAAGAAAAAGCACAGAGCATGTGGTTATAATTACACACAGGCAGCGCAGTGGTAAAGCCAAGCTGCAGATCTTAAGCCTGCTCGACACTGTCTGTGTAAAAAAAAAATAAAAAAGCGCACTGCCTCATTAAATCTCAGATATCATACTGTTCCTGCCCCTCTATACTGTGCATAATACTGTCTATCTTTTAGAGGGCCTCTTTTGTTAGCATTTCTCCTCTGCCTTGCCACATATCTAACATGAATGACTAACAGGATGCAGGGTCTGAAGAACGCTTGTGGAGACACAGAAGAGCTCGACTGGGGGTCTACTTATGAGGCAGATCTTGACACCATGTCTGATTAAGCCCTCAGCTTGTCAGAAACCTAATGGCTATTGTAACCATGTCCGTCAAAGTGTTAAACGCATGAAAAGCAGGTAAAGCCTTTCCACCGCTTCCCAATTTGAGGTTAAAAAGAGCTTGTTTGGGGCCCCGAGGATGAATTACTGCCGTCACGTGACTCATAAGCAGGGGTGAGGCTGTTTGAAAAGTTGGAGGTGGCAAACAGCGAGAGAAATCTCCCGTCACTGAAAAAAAGTTTGCCGCGGCAAATAACGCCTTTCCCATTGACCGTTTGTCGGGCTGCATCCTGAGAGGGGGTTAAAAAATAAATCAGTCAGACGAAGTCAAATGAGGAAAGTGAGAAATTAATTTGTGCGCCCTCCTGATTTCTCCACAGGCAGACATCGATCATGTGGTGGCGGTCTCCCCTCACTCAGGAGATGGAGCTGGTGGAGGGATGTGGTGGGGAGGGGGGATTCGTGTGTCTGAGGGGGTCGTTGTAATCAGGCACACTCATTAGCTCTACTTTGGCTCTGGATGACAGGAGGTCTCTGAGGCAAGTCTGCCTTTTATGCCCAGTCCTTCATCCCTTGAGCTGGGGTGAGAGGGGCTAAGGAGGCAGTTTCTTTCCAAAGAGCCACCCACCAATACCCATCGATACACATTAAAGCCACAGCGCATAGATATCGCTCGGCTCCTTCCCGAGGATGATCAACAATGTTCTCTGGTACAATCAGAAACATATCGAGTGCGATGACTGATAGCACGAATGGTCAGATGCAGCACTCTAAGATATCTGAGATATTAGTCTGTAATTCAGGACAATCAAATTTACCTGCTGAATTAATAAGGCATGAAGAGGAAACTTAACAAGAGTACACTAGTTGGAAGAAGCTAAAGTAGAAGCTCAAGTAGAAGAAAAGCCTGGATCTATTGTATCTGTATTTTGCACAGGGGTACTCAAGATATGGGTAAATGCTGGACTAATGTGGCAGCCTAGGAGTACCCAGGGTCCCCAGCCTGCTGGGCAAAACCATCCATATCGGGTTTAAAATAACCACGCCTGAGACTTAACCTTTACCAGAGACAAATGAAATGAAAATATACAGTGTGGTGCATCAGGAGCAGGCTTCATTCATAGGGGGCTTTCTGCAAGCCTGACCTGAATTACCGCTCTGTTCCTGGAGGGCCACTGTGAATGGCACGCGTGGAGACAGGACACATTCATCTGGGTAGCTCTATTCTACATCATACAGAGGGTTGGGGAAACAAAGAGGCTAAAAAAACGGCAGGAACACACACAGAAGCACAAGGACGGCTTTAAGCACACCTGCATGTATGCATGCACACAAACACGCAAACAAAGGAGAGCCGCCGCGGCGTGCCACCCGTCTCTCATAAAAACACATGCGACCATGCAGTTTACAGAATGAAAACCTCAAAAACAGGAAGTCCATACTTTGTATCATTCTGATCCCAACAAAGATTTTGCAGACAGACGCGCGCACACACACACACACATACACACAAATACACATGCAGACACATGATCCACTTTCCAGCCGAAAATGATGAAATATGAAATGGAGCATTACCGCTCGGAATGGCAGTCTGCCCAGGACTGTGCTGGTCCTCTGTCACATTGTCTTCTACTGCCAGAAAAAAAGAAAAGTGGGAGAAAAAACAGAGGAAGAGAAACAGTTAACAGGGAAAAACAAGTCAGACACATTGAGATTTCCTTCTTTTTTATTATTTACTATTGAGATTTTCTGCATGGAAACTCCAAGAGATTTCAACAGCTTTCGACAGCTCAACCTGTGGTTTGGGAATCCACACAAGCCTTTCATATGTATGAGGTTTGGCAACAAGGCAAACAACCACCCACGTAAATAACATATTGGACTGGGTAATGACTTGATGAATTATGAAGGTCTCCCATGAAACGTCCTCCCAACATCAACAGTGACCAAGTAAAAAACACCTTGATGACTGCATTAGTGAGAAGGTTGCGCGGTACAGAGCTAAATTAGCTCGGTATCAAAGAGGAGATTTGTAGATTCCAGCAAAGGAAACTTGGCTTTATGAAATATATTTTATATATATATATATATGTATATTGACACTATGTGTCATGACAGCCTGCCCTGCCGCAAAGCCCTTTTGCTCTTTAACAAAACCGTTGACAAAATAGTGACGTTTAGATCGTCCGTCAAATGTGCTCATTAGGTGCATGGCAACTAAACCACTTCTGACTTTTTGACAACAGCATTGGCCTTGAAAAAACTCGACTTCTGTTTAGTAAAAGGCAAGAACCTTTTACATTTGAGCCTTTCTGGAACCGGTGAGAGTTCCTTGTGGCATGTCAAGTACAAGAAATGAAATGGATTTTAACAGCGGGAAGAGAACAAAAGAGTCTCCCACCTGTTCCATGTAAAATGAGGGTCTCACCGAGGACTTCTTACGCCTCTGCGTTCCACCCCTGCAGTTGAAATGCATTCTCCATTATGTCTTTTCTTTCTAGCCTTTCATTTTCCTGGGCAAAGAGGAAGGGGGGAGTCTGACAGGACCTCCCAGTAGGGGAGTGTGGCAGTGACTGCCAAAGCAGAAACTGGCGCACTTTAAAAATCGCACAAAATATCCTGTACTTTGCATAATTAAGCCAGGATCCTATGGTGGCAGAAGCCTTTCCCTCAGGGGAGCACGAGTCAGTGTCAAGCAGGGTGTCAAACCTCAGTGAAAAATGAAGAGGAAAGTGTCGAGCTGGTTCTTATGAAGACGGCAAACGACGGCGCGACTACGCGGCGCTGTCTCGCTTTGTCCAGCCAAAACTGAATTCCCATGGAATTCCTGCATAAAGCTCGCATCTGCATTAACCTTGCAGAGAAAAACCACAGTGCATTCAAACGCGTGAGGTCTGATCAGAAAATGGTTCCCCTTAGCTGCAGTTTTGCTTGATGTGCACGGGAAAACTTGCAAAACAAGTGGTCACGAGCCCGGTAATTAATTAGCTGAATCAATTAAACGTGATGGAAGAGACAGACTTGGACGCCACGGCGGTACGTATATCCCTCTGAGCCGCCAAAGAGGACTGTATCAGCCAACTCAGAAACCTTGTCCTGTTAAAGGAGGCCTTAGCGGCTGACGCCCTGAGAGTTTAATGAGTTTCTCCAGCACTGTTGAGCGCCTTGCATCCAGGATCATTTAAATGGGCTAGGGATAGGGGGTCCTAATAAATCCCCCATGGTTCTGTCAGAGATTGGTGGTGGGAGCTGGAGGTTTTGTTTTGATCACCGTCCCTGTTGGTGAGATGGAGGAGTTCAGGCAGAAAATTCTATTTTACAATGCCATAAGAACTTAAATATTGCGGCGGTTTGCGGTGATTTGTCACCACGGTGAACTTATTAAAAGTTTTGTCGTTTAGCGTAAACAACTTCGAGCGCAGCGCAAATCCGTTTCTCATTTGCACCTGTCTGCAGGATAATTAATAGGCGGCTCGGAGCGATCACAGAGAGTGAGCTGTCAGGCGAAGCCCTGTGATGTGACGTGCTCGCCGGACATTTGATCAACAGTCACAACGCAGAACAAACACAAATAGCCGGACACTTTTAATTAACGCACTCTGAAGTTGGAGATCACCCCATAACGAGCGGGGCTTCGGCGGAACGACACTCGGCCGGCGCCGTTGTTAATTCATCGCTGCTATCGTTTAATTAATGTTTGACAAGGTACAGTGTATCACTCCGTCAGTGACAAACTGTAATCATGCTGCTACGTTTTGTTGATACAATACCAAACACACATGGGACCGCTTCAGCACTGCTCCTTTGATTTTCCGAACACCGAGCAGGAGAAAAAAAAAACAAAAAAAAAAAACATAATCCCACAACAAGTGGCACCGCATTAAAGGCCACTAATTAACACGCTGGCCACACACAAAAATGAACGCGGAGTAACTGTCATTATGTTCAGAGTGACAATCCCCCAGACAGGACATTTCCATTTAAGGGATGAGCTACTTTTTTTTTTTTTATTAACATTTTATTTGCACGCTCGAGAGCAAATGACACAAAGTCAAAAAGTAAAACAGAATATTTCGGGGGGGGGGGGGGGGGGGACAAAAGTGATTGTCACATCACAGCTATGGATAAATCACGCCCACGCCAACGAAGGACCGAGCAGACGTGAATTAGCAAAACATGACAACGTCTCAGCAGCTTGAACCCCCCCTGTCCTAGCCAGCGAATTCCAGTTGCGTAATTGAGTCTCGCTACGTACACGAACGTGAGTATAAATACTGTATATTTCCATGTTTTAACTGGAGGATTACAGCACGTTTGCGTGTGTGCACAGGCATCTCGGAGCACATCTCAAGACGTAAGAGGGAAAAAAAAAAAAGAAAAGAAAAGAAAAAAGAAGCAGCCCTGAGTGTGTTCCTGGATATGCGTGACTCATCTGCTTGGTTACAGCCAGCTTGGACGATACAGTGCCGAACACAATGGCTGTGTAATCCGCCCTGACTGACCGGGAAGGAGACGCTCGCCACAGGGACTACAACTCAATTTAGCTCGGGTCAAGAGGTCAACCCTCCTCAATTAGGGTGGGGAAGGGAGGGAGGAGGACACACACTGCACATGAATAACTTTCTTAATGAGCATTATTTGAACTGGTGATTAGTGTCATAAATAATTTGCAATAGAGCAGCATGTTAATCATGTTGCATAATATTTGTAATCCTTCATACATTGCTCCGTACTGTAAGCAAATCACAAAAAGTGCCCGTTCGAATAAAAACTCAGCCAGCTGCAATTAAAAAAAAAAAAGAAAAACCCTATTAAATCAATAATCTCATAATTGCAAATTTAGCCCGCACAAAAATACGATCCAGCCGAATCAGATCGGTGCCAGTACGCCGTGCAAGGTCTCCCTTCATTTGCACCGGTGGTGGGAATCAATCACTGTCTCGGAATCAGAAGTGCTTCACCATGTGGCAGACAATCCATGACAACAAGAGAGACACATGCCATGGAGTAAGAAGAGATATCGGCCAGCTCCCGCGACACCCAGTCCAGCACACTGAGCCGCATGTCAGGAGCACTGACAGCCGTGCTAATGGGATTTTTCCACGGCTCCATCATAATTTCCTTAATGATAATACTAACCATATTTTTGTGTCACATTAGAAAAGTGTTAATGGGTGTTATGCCACAGATCATTAATTGTGAACAGACTGGAATACTGCAGCTTCCTATAAACTAAAAGTGACGCAACTGTTAATAGACACTTAAGCTGGGGGGGAGGGAGGGAAAAAAAAATACAGCGCTGGAGAAATTCAAGTTACAGTGGAGGGCTTTCTTCTGTTTCACATGAAACATACTGAGTGCAGTGTGTGTCTCTGAAATGAGGAGTCGAGCGCAGTTTTCGAGATGTTTCCTCACCTTGAAGGTGCCATCAGACTTTTTTTTTTTTGTAGTTTCACAGGCCTCTGCTTATAGGCAGTGTGAGGGGGAGTGGTTATGCATCTGTAGGCATGACCGTCAAGTTTATTTTCACGGGGAACAAAATGATGTGGTTTCAAAATTTAGAGTGGTGTCTATTGTAGTTGCTCTGGTCAAATTCCAAAGCGCAGCTTTGTTCGCAGCTCCCTGGCACAAAGAGAAATTAAAGTAAAAAACATGGGCTTCGGGTCTCAGCAGTTTGCGTCTGAGCGGAGGAATTTTAACGTTGAACAGGTTACAATATCAACTTTATTTTCAATAAGCCTTTCACAGATTTCACAAATAAACCCGCTCTGCGTACTTCACATCTACAGAAATATTTCCTTCTCATTTGGCCAGGCAAAGCCCAAAGTGTTCGCTCATGTGGCGACACATTACAGCCCCTCAGAAACATCAAATATTTAAGGTGTACATGACACAGCGCTGATTTCACGACAACCACTATACTTAGAGTAAATGACGCAGAAAATATATTTATACATTCGGATGGCAGACCGGGAAACTTCCAGCTCAGCCAATAAACACACCAAGACCGAGGCCTGAGTGAGTGTGTCATTTGTGCTCCAAATGAAAATATTAACCCAACCTCACATTATTCAGGAAGTGCAGTAAGGACAGGCAACGTGGCAGTCATCACACGCTACATGCAGGATTTGGAGTGAGGTCCTCCTTCCTCGCTGCTCACCACTCAGTGAGGCAATGTGCTGACCCAAAGCCTCCGCACATCAAAACAAAATTACAATGTGCCCACAGTCGAGAAATGTAGAAGGCTCAGGATTGAGTAAATGTCAGTGGCTTGGGTGAAGTGTTTGCATATAAGCGAATGATGTATGGTCTCGTCCTGTGCCATTTATTCCCCCAAGCAATAACGTAGCCGGATCTGTCTCTCAGACTTAATTGAAACGGGACTTGTAATGTTGCCCTTTTCCTCGATGGGACCAAAAACATAACCTCTGACTCCCACAGGCAGCCAATACCGAGCAAGTGGGTGTGTGTGTCCGAGTGCACATGGGGGGGGGGGGTTGGGAAAAAAAAGCCCCAAAAAAAAGCAAAAAAAGAGAGTGCCAACTGTCACAGTACTATTTCATCACCTCGACGTCCATACTATCCATGGCAGCCCCTTAAAACGCTGCACTTGATGCCCGCTCTACCTTCCCTGCGTGTGCCACCGGCACCTCTGTTTATTTTCCCCTTTTCGCAGAACAAAGTGTTCTTTCTGCGCAAAAAAAAGCACCGTCCACACTGACCACTGCCTCAAGTCAGCAGAAGACAACCTATAAAAGTGAAACCTGAACTGTGCAACCGCAGCGTGCTCGTGCAAACATACAGCCCACACACACACACACACACGCAGGCACGCACGCACACACACGTATGCTCATCAAGACACCGATAAATTCACAGCAGACTCGAAATTCAGAGACAACACTTTTTTTGCGCGTGTCGAAAACGTCTGCAAAAAGAGTCCACACATGAGGACGACGATGGCTGTCTCGCAGTGAGGGGAGCAGTGCGAAGCAACTATTTTAAACAATGACAAGGAAAAGTTACTGTGGACATCTGTATAAGTGTATCTCTGTCTCCGAGGAAGGAGATAGACAAAGAACAATAAATAACATCTGCCTGGCCTGCCTTGGGTCTGATCCAAAAGCAGGGAAATGTCTATGACGTATCTGCATTTCTGCTCCGCTTCAGCAGTCAGAATAAAGACATAAAATTCAGCCTGTGTTGTGCACCACATTTTTCCCCCCAATTTAAATTTTAGTGACAATAACAAAACAAACAATGTCATCACTCATGACTTCATTTGCATACTGATTTGTTCACACTCCAGCCCTCTCTCCCTCTCACTCTCTCTCTCACTCACTCACATAGATGTACACAAATCCTGACAGATGTTCTTCGGAACACACACACGCACACACACACACACACACACACACACACACACACACACACACACACACACACACACTTGTAGCATGTAGGCATGCTGGCAGCAGACAATTATATATAAGCGATGTGTCTTTTGAGAGTAGCAAATGTCAAATCAACTAGCAGGGAAAAAAAATGAATCACTCAATGCCCGTCTAGTTTGCAAAAATAGGAAATCCTATACATAGAGCTGTTTTGCTGTGGCTGGAGCTGTGCAGGTCTGGAAACAGAAATGTGACAATTTTAAGATGTGCATGCACTCACATTTCCAGCCCTCTCCTGGGTATTGATTTAAAATGGTGGCTGCATGAATGTACTACCGCAGACCATGTAATCTTCCTTTGAGATGAAGACTTCCGAGAACGAAAGGGGGAGAGAGAAAGGGGTCCACAGACCACAAGCTGGGAATGTGAAATTGTGGACAATTATTTGCTGAGCAAAATACAATGCCTGCCAGATGAACTGGAGCTCAACCTCCAAAAACCCCAGCAGCTCCCCCGGCATAAAAAAGAAAAAAAAAAAAGGAGAAAAGTAGTGTGTGAATATGTGTGTATGTGAGTGTGTGTGTCCAAGCATGTTGCTCTGTCTCTATTTCTCTCCCCCTGCTCCCCCTCACTCACTCTCACCCTCACTCCTCCACACACACGTAGGCCTACAGTCAGACACAAATGCACTATCATATTACCACCACTTTTTTCTCCCCCCACTTCCTTTCAAAAGTGAGAGGAAATCAGGCACACGTTATCTGTTGTGTCATAAGACTTTCCTCTATCTTAGCCGCTTTGTACCTTTACGGTG